>WEIV01006679.1:735478-809669 GCA_013390005.1 Calyptomena viridis
GGTGCCCGCAGCGCTGGGGGAGCCGAGCTGGGGAACCGCCTTTCCCCTCTAGCTCGTCACCTCCCTGCTGCTCGCACCGCTGGCACTGGTTTATGCAGTTCCTCAAAGCTGTCTTTTCCTTATGTTATGCTTTTTAAGCTCTTCATGTTAACCTCCCCGTAGTAAAGCTGGGCATGAACAATAAGTAGAGTGTTCCAGGATGTCAGCCTGAAACGCAGGCAATGCTACTTTAACCTTTCATGCACCTGAAATTATTAAACTGTTAAAGTGATGTCCGGAACTGGTGGAAGAGTAAATGGATGGAAAAGTAACACTGCCTCTGTACAGAAAAGTAAAATCTGTACAAATTAGATCCTGTTACAGTAACTGTCTGCTTTTTACTTTCAAAGATGATTAATTCTCTGATAATCTAAAGTCCTTAATACTTACTGAAATACTGTTTTGCTTTGCAAAAGCAGCATCATGGGGGGGAAGGGACATCCAGCCTTAAGAGATCACAGTCTAACAGAAATACCACTTCAGTTTTTTCGAAGCTGATATTTGAATTAGATAGTAAGGAAGACTTGAGGGTAAGTGTGCCATAAAGCACTTTAAATCCACAACTCAAACTCTTGGGAAAATCAGGCTGTTAATGCACATCTCATTGTGCTCCTTGGAGATGATGGGACCAGTTCCATATTCTTGTAATCCCTAAACAACTAAAGTAGTCCTAGAATTTAGGTTTTCTCAACAGGAATATTTACATTGCCAGCAATGTCATTGCCTGAGTATTAGAGAACCTGGGTTTGCAAGAGAAGCTCCTGTTTTTCAAAAGAGTCCATGTAATTTCTGTTATTGATAAATGGCATGTCAAAGCTTGTTTTGTTAAATTCCTCAAGGTTTGGAATTCCTGACCATGAGGCCAGATCCAAATTTGTTTTTCATTATATGGAAGAAAAATGTAGCCCACCCAGCCTGTGGTATTTCAGTGCTTTTCAGCTCTCAAGTCCCCTTGTGCTATGGCTGTACTTGAACAACATGTTTAATATTTTGTGTGATTGGGGCTTGACCACCTCTGGTGGAGACAAAGGCACTTACAGGGGTTCCTCCTTTCACTGTAACTAACCATGTCTTTTTTTTTCCTGTGTCTTTCAGTTCTCACATTAAATATGTTTTACTTCTTACTAGATTGGGTTGATGTTGCCAATGATCTTTTGAGGAGCTGTCACATAAACCACCACATAACACATCTCTCAGAGTGTGGTGCTGATGTGTTTGTTCACCTTTACGAGGCAATCTTAGGAGAAAAAGTACCAGGTAGGAGCAATAATTTTTAAATCTTTTTATTTTTGTCGCTGTGTATTTTATAATGAAAAAAATTGCGTTTGTTCTTATTTGTGAAAAATTTCATAGAACCATGTGATATTTGGGCTTTTCACGAAGTACAAGATACTGAAAAAGTACTAATTTGCAAGCAGAAATTAAAGTAGTTTAAAGTACCTGCAATAAGTTATCATGTAGATAGTCTAAAATCTGTTATTTATTTTAAATAGATTTTATAGCTACTCCTAGGAGCCAAGAGGATGATGCACATAATGTACAAGCAGTAATAGATTCCCTGGCACTGGACTATTTGCAGGTCAGCTTGTCTCACATCACTGGTAAGTACTTGTTTTAATGAGACAAACACCAGCTGAATACCTGTGTGGTTCCATCTGAGCATTTATAAGAACCCTATGTTATACAGCAAACTTTCATACCTGCATGGAAGGTCTTTGTCCTGGAGTGAATGTCATCAGAACACTGAACTCTTGCCTTGGACATCAGGCTATAAATTGAAACAGTAAGCACAGAATAGAAAGAGGCATCTTGTATGACACAGACCTGTAAGAAAGTTAAAGTTAAGTTATTCATAGTTCACTTGGCTGCTGGATCTGAAATCTGTTACTGGCTTGTGCCATTATCAGGGTTTTGGGACACCAGCTTTGAATTTCAGATGTGTTACTGCATTTTTAAAAGTTGGCAACTAAAAACTTGAACTGTGTTGTGCCTGTCCTTTTTACACAGATATGGCTTTCCCTGAGTGCTTGTTTGTACAGTCTCACATAACATAACCTGCAGAGAATGCAAACTGCTTGATATGAAGTGTCTGGTTTGGTGCCTGTGCAGTGTGGCTGGTGTTTGCAGTGTGGCTGGTGTTTGCAGTCCTGCTGCCTCTCCATAGACTGGGTTCATGCTGTAGTTTGTGTAAGAAAAATATTAATTACTAACTATCCCTGAAAATATCCCTGAAGATATCCCTGAATATTTTGTGTGTGTGGAAGCACTTGTTGCATCAATAAACTTTCACTTATTGGAACTGAAAATATGCAGATTAGGATACTTAAAAAATACCTTAAGCTTACATAGGTAACCATAAATGAGTGACTAGTTGTTTTCTGAGCTGATACCTTCACAAGAATTTCCAAGCACTTTCCTCTGGAAAACTGCTTTTGAGCCCTTTTCTTCTGTGAAGTACTAATTATTATGTGGCATTACCTTTTCTTCAGGTGAGAACATTGTGAGAGGAGAAAGGGAATCTATCAGAAACCTCCTTGAAATATTTGATGGTTTGTTAGAGTATCTTACAGAAACCAGTGAATCTTCTCACACTACAGGTGAGCAGACAGATGTAAACCCAAAGTATTTCCAAGGTAGCAAAGATTTATTTAGTGTTTTTTTTCTTATTTCGATGACAATGTAGAAGAAGACAAACTGACCAGGAGAAATTTCAGTGAAACTTTAGTGGCCAGACTGGATATTTACATTCCTTATTTGCAGAAACAATAATAAAATAGATAATTTCCCCCAAAACTTTTTAAAAGGCAGGAATTGGAGTACAGAATCTTTCTGCTTCATTCTTGTGGCAGAAACCTACTCTGGACAATTCATTCTCTGTTAGTTGCTCTTCACCCTCTAAGTCAATTGATTTAGGATTTAGGGAGGGAAATATTTGCCTAATTGGAACAATGAGCAAATGTTCCTGTTACTTACTAGGAAAGAAACAAGGGGACAACAGCCTTTCCTGTGAGGTGGGTCTTGGGAGCAGATCCATAGCAGGGGCTATTGAGGAAAATGCTAAATGGGAAGAGAAGCTGTTGAGCCCTGCAGAGGCATCTTATGCACACTGAGAACTGGTCTCCCTATCTTAGAGCTGGTAGGAACTGTCACACTGGCTGTTGCACCCTGTGAGTAAAGGGGGCAGCCCTTGGTGGCTGAGACAATTCCCTCCTGTCCTGTTCCACAGTGGATGGCAGGAAGAGGACAGGAGCAATTTTCAGTGCCTGTACTTCTGCTTTTCCCTGCCCTCAGACTACCAGTGTTGTTACCCAGTTAGTGGCTCCATCTCTGTAGCTGTAAGTACAGGATTTAGTTCTTTCAAGGAAGAAGAAAGGTTTATTTGTAATGGGAACAATAAGATATATGATAGTGGTATAATTTTCCAAAACTTACCATAAAAGTTGTGCCCCCCATGGGGGAGCATTGTGTCATCATTTTAGATAAAACATTCAATTGCTGATATTGCACATAAACTATTGATGATATTGGAAATAGGAGCTGTTAGTGTAGAAGTAGATTTCTTGAAAATAATGACCTTTTGATTATTAACAGCTGAGAGAAAGGTGCTGTCCAGCCATGAAATTCAAACTGCATCTCAAGAGCCGCTGGAAGGTGCTGCTGGTCAACTTACACAACATTCAAAACTCTCATCAGCTGAAGGGTAAGAACAATTCTGAATACTTGCATTGCCCTAGAGATTAATTATCTTTTTGTATCTGTAGAGAAACCAGTAGGTTGTGAATAGTATGGAAACATGCTGATGACCTATGTCAGATGGAATGTGAGGTGACTCTCCTTTGGTCAGGCAGCAAGAGGGCTAAAAGTAGATCCAGAATTTCTGCCCTTGAAGAGTGCTGATGGCATTTTGTGTGCCTTAAGTTTACTTTACAAACTTATCAAAGTTTTAAGTGGTTGTATTTGAGTTAAGCTGAATTTGGTTTATCTTTGTCACTCGTGCCCTGGTTTGTTGTGTGGGAACAGGGCTCGTGTCCCACAGTGTCACAGCCCCTGCCTGGTGTCACAGCTCTGCTGCAGCTCCATCTCGTGGGCTGAAGGGGCAGAGACTTTGGGAGTAAATGTTTTATGGCTTTATGTTCCCCTTAGGTCCCAGTCAGAATATTTTGCTGTAACCTGTGATACAGATGGCTCAGAACCCACTGATGAATTAATTAGACTTGGAGATACTGCTCATTCATTTTCCAAGAGAGAGGAAGGTGAGTTTGGGTGAAAAAAAAAATTTAAGACCACTCTGTAGTAACACTTCTAGGTTGTTTTTGTTGTTGTTTTTTTTTAAAGTTATTTCTTTCAGGCAAATACTGTTTTAAATTTTTATTTTACAAAAAAACCCCCAACCCAAAATAAACAAATATTCCTGTAGTTGATCTTGCTGAAAGTAAGTATTCCAGACACTATTTTTCATGACTCCTGAGCTACATTATTTGGATGAAGGGTTGGGTTTTGACTTCTAATTCAGTTCTCCTACAAAGGCATTTTATCTTGTTCAACAGAATAGAATTCTGAAGACTTAAATTTATTTTAGTTATTGCAATGTAAAATGTATTATTTAAGACTGCAGAAAAACTAGTAAGTTCATCCTCAGAAGACTGGTTAGGAGTGTCACTTCAAAGCCTTTTGGGTGTCTCTGAAACAATGTACAGATGACTGAGGGAATTCATTCTTATTTCCTATTTTTCTATAATGATATTCCTATTGGTGAATAAATTTTTCATGTAGAGGCATGAAGGAATATTATGAATATTTAATTGTCTGGAATTACAAGTAAGAATTTTGCAGACCTATTTTGATCATAGTATGGGTTGCTTACACCAAATAATTAACATAGCAGACCTGAAAACAGTCCATTTCAACAATTCATAGCAAGATGCTTTATAGATCTTAATATTTTTAAACATGCATTTCTAGAATTTCAGTTGCCTAGACCTTTATTAACAGAAAAGGACCAGGAGATGGAAGAATCTAAAAGTTCAAAGGCTTCTGCAACATTGCCCAGACAGTTTTCTGAAACTGAAAGGGAGACTGTAAAGGAAAAGGAAGATGGTGAGTATTGATTCTTCTGACAGCTCATCCACCTGCTTTTGACTTAGGGGTGTAGGGAATTAAAGTAGTGCAGAGGAGAACTTAAGTCATGAAAGGAAACACTTTAGCTATGTTTAAAATCAATTCTTTTCAGAAATATGATATTTTATTGTCCCAGAGCAGGTAAAGTTTCATTATCCTTGGGTCTTTCTGCTTAGCTAGGATTTGACTTCAGCCAGGATTTTTTTAATCGTGGTTTTTGTTTTCTTTTTCTTTTGTGGTTGAATAAGGAAAATACTAAAAGTAAAAAGTTGTTGTGGAAGATCCTTACATCCAAAATCATGTTCTCAAGGCATAAAAATAGTACTGTCCTATGCAATCCAACAAAGAGAGTAGCTAACATTAGACATTCAGAAACTTCCCTTTAATATGTACAGACAATACACAAAACCAACAGTCTGCATTCACAGATAACACTTCAAATTCTTTGTATTGGTCTCTTAAGGATGGATGGACTCTGTTCATGCTACTGAGCCTCATAAAGAGAGTCTGAGTGCTACAAAACTTGGGGAGCCCATCCAGCAAGCAATTCCTCTGCTACCCCCCTTTCAGCCTTCAGATCCTGGATGGAGAGCTCACCACAGCTCAGACAGACAGGCAGCAGTTTGGGCTTGGAGTCATGGAGTGACAATTCCTACTGTAAGGAAAAACCATCCTGGGATTATTTTTTTTAGTAACCAATACTGCTTTCATTTTAAAACCTTGCAGTTCACTTGCAGAATGGGAGTAGTGGGTCCCTGAAGAGCATTTCTGGTTTGTCATATTTTATCTCAGTTCAAAGAATTTTGGATTGTGGATTCATTCTTCACTAAGTGTCCAGAGAGGAATGTAATTTGAGGGGTGTGTTTATTTTATACACACACACATTCCCATAATCAATGTAACTGCACAGCTGACAATATAGTAACAAAATAATTATAGTGATTTTTATGTATCTATAAAATCAGCATTGATTTCCATTTGAAGACAAACCTAATGACCTCCCTGTCAACACTCTGCTGTGAATTTATAGAACAAATGTTGCTTTTTATTTCAGCTTGACAAGTCACTTTCTGAAAAATCTGATGATGTTTCTGATAATCTTCCTCTATCAAGAAAGACCCTTGGTGAGAGAAAATTTTGCTTCTATAGGGTAACTCTTAAGTATGCATTTATTTTGTGCATTTATGCATTTATTTTTACTGGCACCACAAGAAATGTGATTTTGAAATTACTAGTGCATTTCATCCACAAGTTCATATTTCTATCTCTGTTTTATAGAGAAACAAAAATAGGTTACTTTTAATCTGTTCCCTTTGCTGGAAAAAAGTAATCCATGTCCTCAGTTCAACTCTTTTCTTTGTTAATCCAGTTAAGATGAATCTACAGCAATCTCTTCCAGCAGATAACTCCCCTGGCTGAGCTGATTCTGAGCAGAGAAACATGGACCAAACAAGCCAGTTTCAACTCTAAGCAAAAAACCATAAACTGCTATTGTAGAAAAGGTTTAGAAGCTATTTTTTTTAGTACTCATTTTCTCTGTTGCCTGGGAAACACAGCTTGCCTTTCCAGTTTCCATAGCATTCCCATGACACTGAACACCGAAGACTTGAGAAATTACCAAAATGAATGTCACAACTGTGACCACAGTTGCTTTGTCACTCTGTTGTCTTTTGAATGATTGGATCCAAATGCTCACATCTTCTTTCACTTGTTTGCCACCTTGGAAGGCACAGTGCAGTCTGTACCATTAATTCACACTTCCCTGTCATCTGCTTTTGCAGTGGGAGGCAAGGTGGGATCTGATGGTGCCGAGGACAGTGGGAGAAAGGTACATGTTACATCTTTATTTATGGAAGTTCATTCAATATTTTTGGATGTCTGAGTAATTCTCCTGATATCTTGTGGCAGTTCTGGGCTTGTTGCAAACTTCCCTTTGTCTTGCTTTCCTCAATATACACTCAGTGATGCAACACTTACAATCTGTATATGGTCATAGTCTAAATCACATCAGTTCTTAGTTCTTTGTGGAGCTGTTACTCCAAAAGGTTCAGGAGCCAGTGCCTGTAGGGTTCTAATTTATCACAACCAACCAGTTACTTGTTAGCTTGCTTTTTAATCAAAAATGTCCAAAACACAAGAGTATAGTCACATCTTTTCTCTGAAGTGTATCAGCATTCTAAATTAGTAAGAATTTTGGGTTTTGGGGATTGTTCCAAGCTCCATTAAAACTTAGATTTATTCCCTTCTAAAGATCACTGAACTGCCTGACTATATTCTTTAGTTTGATTGCTGTGCCTTGTCCTTATGTCCCAGTTCAGGGACAATAGCTATATATTTTTCACTTCAAGGACACTGGACCACGAGATGCAGAAAGAAAAGGAAAAAAAGCCACCACTGTTTATCAGTTATGTCTATTATATAAACAAGATGAATACAGAACACAAAAACCCAAATGCAATATTCCCAACAGACAACTGAACAATTTTCCTGTCTGTACAAACTAGTTAAGTCCCTGACCGGTCTCTGGTCGGGGAAGGTGGCAGCCGCCCCCCTGAATGCAGGTGTCAGTCCAGAGCTCCTTCGCAGCTCGACGAGGGAAAGGGAAAAAAAAACCAGCCTCTTTGGATGGGGCGTAGAGGAAGGAAAAACCTTTGTCTATGAAAGCTGTTAATCCAGACGGACGGGCCGAGCGGGTGTGGAGACACGGAGAGAAGGGACCGAGCCGCCTCCTCCGAAGGGCGGCGGGAAAGGTTCCCGCGCTCTGCCCTGAGGCGGAGCCGCCTCCTCAGCTGCTCATGCGCAGTGCTGGTCCCGTTGCCATGACGATCCCGCTGCTAACGCTGTGCCGGTGAGGGGCGGCAGGAACGGGCGGCCTTCGCCTCCTTCCCCGCTGAGCACGGAGGGGCAGAGCAGCCTCGGGCGTCCTCGGGATGGAGGGTGAGGAGCCGTCACCAGCCACGCAGCTCGGCAGAACCCCTCAGCACAGGGCGGACGCGGGCCGGGGGTGCGCAAAGGGGACAGCCCCGAGCGCTCCAGCCGTCCTGCCCCGAAAAAGAGAAATACAAAACCCGCAAATTGATATCAGATAGATGTATAGAAATATGTCTGCTTTGGAAGTTTTTTTGGTCGGGAAACACTATTTTGCCTTCTGCAACCACAAGAGGTACTCACATACTTTGCTTTTCCAAGAGTTTCAACAGCTTTTACTTCTACATTGTCTGTTTAAAACATTGTCTGTTTGAAACTCATTTTCCACTGGTGCATTTGCAAGCCCATAAATGGCAACCCCAAATTACTGCCTGGTGACTGTTCTAACAGGAGTACTAAACCAGTGTAACTAAATGGCACAAGGACATAAGTGTTTTCTTTTGGCACTCTGTGAGTTGCAGCTCAGTCTGTACTCAGTGGAGTTCAGCTTATTTCCACTACCTGGCCCCAGTCCCAGGCTAATGAGGTGGTATGGAGGGATACTCATTACTTAATCTACACCTTATTCTGGTTCAGTGGTTGAGCTGGAGGTGATTCTTGAACTGATATTCTCTATTTTTGCTAGTCTGTTTCTTTAAACAGTAATTCTCTAAAGCTCAGTATCTTCAGTCACACCTATTTTTATATATCTGTATTCACAGAGTTTGAGATGATGCTCTAAAAGCTGTTACAGCATTTCTCTACTCACGTGATCTAGAAGATCTTGGTAAAATCACAGTTTACTGTTACTCATTTTTCTAGGTTCCTTCTACATCTGCTTCCTCTTTACATGAAGAACTCTCACTAGATGCTGAACAATTAACAGAAAGACCTGAATCCAGTTGCCTGCCTGGAACAAGAAGGCAAGTTGAGTTTTTTGGTACTGAACCACACTTTCATTTCCACCCAGCCCACACCCCTCTTTTTAAATAAGATCTTTTCTTCCTTGGCTGTGTGACAGTGAAAGAGTAATTTTAACAAAGATTTCCTGTTGCTCTTGAGATATATTCATTTTCTTAAATATAGACATTTACACACTCAGCTTCTACTTAATCCTATAAAAATGTGCTTATAGAAAAAGTGAACTGGAATTGTGTGAGATAGTGTTTATCTCCAAGTTTTTAGTATAGAAATGAAATCTGTCTTTTTTCTGCTTTAGCAGATATGAAAATTCTACCACAGATTCACTTGAAATTTTACTTTCCCAAGGAGTAACTAAGAAGAAGCTGCCTAAGCAAGAGCTTCATGAAGCATCAGAAAAACTGTCTCGCAGGCTAAATGAACTAGATTTAGTAAGTGAAATTTCTTCTTTGTTGAGCTGAGCAACCTGCCTTTAGTAATGACAGTGGGGAGAACAAGAATATAAATTTAATATCGAGGAAATGAAAATCCACAACTAACAATGGCTTTAGTTCACTCCAAATTTAGAACTGTCTGAACCCCCCAAAAAACAACCCTCTGTCCTTTAGATGTTAAAGAAAGCTTTGGGTGGGCACAACAGAGAAGAGCTGATGGATGAAGACAAGCTGTCCCAGCACAGTGACAGTGTCATGTACTGTGGCCACAGGACAGGTGAGAAAGGTAACTATTCTTATGCCAGTTAAGTCTTGGGATAGAAAATAATGTGAAAAAACCCTTTCATGCAAAGCTGATACAATGAATTACTCATAGTTAGTCACTCAGTTTTGTATTGATAGTTCACTTGTATTTTGTCTTTGATCCAAACCTGAGCAACAGTAACAGAATTACAACTAAGTTCCTGTTTACCACTTAAATAGCTATGGGAAAACTGTCCAAGACAGACAAGGCAAACACAGCTGCAGTAAAAATGTACAGAAAGTGGGGGGAGGGACAGGACACAAGCTCACAGTACTGTGGTTCTGAAGTGAGAGCCTGGTCACAATATACTTCACTGTTTTTTTGTCTCTATTAGATACTCACTGGAACACCTTTCCTTACAGACACATCACATCCAAGGCACCCCAGCAGGCCACGATCCCTTTCTCCCCTCTCACCTCAGCATCAGGAGGGTAAACTTTGTGGTAATGGCCAAATAAAGAAAATACACAGCCAGCTGCAGAAAGAAAGGGATGAAAGAGCAAGAAAAGCAAAGGTAATTTCTAGGTTAGACCTTGTGGCAATTCTTACCAAGTTATACTAAAAACATGCAAACAATGCTCTTACTTAATGGGGGCATCTGGCCTCCCTTAGTAGTCATGTGCTGTTGTATCTGTAGCCTGCTGAGGAAGAGACTTAAACCCCAAACTTTGCAAAAAAAATACAGTTTAAAGTGGAAGAAGCTCCTTTGACCCATACAGCAAACAAGTTAATGAGGTGGTTATATGGACTGATTATTTCCTGTGACAAATCCTTTTATTTTATTTTCTAGGTGGTCACTAAAGCTTATGAAGATGAACTAAGAATTTATGAAGCCAAGGAGAGGCTTAGGCTTTCCAAGCTCAAAGAAGGCATCAAGGAAATGGTAGGTGATGCACTATGGTGACTGCTAGTTGTGTCTTGTTGAGTTAACTTTTTTATTTTAAAATTTTTCTAGATGGTCTGTCCAAACATTTTTGGTACAAAAATTCCTGGACTTCCAGTGTCATAGTTACAGCACTGTGTACTACTAAAGTAGTAACTTACTAAGTGTTAAATGCTGCAGAAGAGCTGAGATTATGTAATAATGAGATTTAACCTTTATTTGAACTCTGACCTGTATTTGGTGAATTCTGGCCTTCTGGAGAATCCAATGCAATATGTCCAAGTTCTCATTCTAAAGTTTCAAAGACATTTAAGCTCTGATAGCCAAGCTGTGATCTATCAGTCTTTCCCTTCTCATACCTGTTCTCCATCTGTTTTACATCTGCTCCTAAGGAACAAGGATACAAAGAAAACATCTTTAAAGAACCTCCAAAAATGCCTCAGCCAGTGAAAATTTATTCTAGAAAAACCACACCTCGGAATCCCAAATACAGCCAGTGGATTCCAAAACGAGGGACCGTGAGGCCAAAGAAAGCAGCTCCAAGTAAGAACTGCAAAACTATACTTGGTGGAAAACTGGCATCTTTTGAAAGCATGTGTTGAACTCCCAAGAATAAAGGCACCAGTCCAACATATACCAGTCAGCTGCAGCATTTTCCCCTTCTCCTGACCTCTATATGTCTGGATTTTTGTTAGGGAAGATAATGCTCTAAGTAAATGTAAACCATCAATGCACAATCAAAGGGTGACCTATTTGCTACTTCCTTAAAATCCCTTGGATTATTCTCATGGCTTGTTTCCATTACTGCTACTCCTGTGCTTGTTCCACTGCAGTCTGAGCTCTCCTGTTATTTTTCGGAGCACGTATCAGATTTAAAATTGATTTAAAATTGGGCTGAGCCACATACAGGTACCAGAGGACTCTGCTGTTGTGTTAATGCTGCCACTGGGTTTGCTGAGCAAGTGATGCTTCAGGAACAAGATGCAAATCCCAGGCTCACTTTTGGTAGCCAGCACTGTGCGTGCCTATGGATCCCCTACATACCTGGCTGTTGCTCAGCTACATTGCCTTTTTTTTTCCCCCAGTTTGTAAAGGGCATGTACTTGGTAAATACCCTTTTGTTTCATCTCCCCATCATCTTTTCCTGCCAGAAAGATCAAAGATGTAATGGGAATGAGCTGGTTGCAAACCAGTTTATTTTGCACTTGTTTACTTGACCTGGATCTGTCATTCCTCCTGTGGTGTTGGCATTATTTTAAGTTGCTGCAACCAGAGAGAGAGGGACAGCTAAAAAAATCACTGATTAGTGATGGTCAGAACCAGATGAAGAAAGAAGGGTGATGGGAGAGAAAGAACACCAGAGCTCTAATTCTTCAGTAAAAACAACAACAACTTGGGATTAGTCTCTGCTGCTGTATTGGCAGGATGGTGTTAAGTCCTGCTGAGTTTAACTTGACATCATAACAGCAGCATGGTATTTTATATAGTGCTCAATGTAAAATATTTCATCACTTAGGCTGACACTGGAAGAATTTATTGCTTACACCTGTCTTTATCTTACAGTGACAATAAGAGACAATGACCTTCTACTGAAGCTACTGGAGGAGTTTCCATACCTGCACATTTCCCACCGTACTCTGAATAAAATGTGGCAGCAGCAGCTTGCACACACAGAGTACCTCAAGGCAGCTTCTGGCAGAACTAGACCAAAACTGCAAAATGAAGTGAGTGTTCTCATTCTCACCTGCCAAGTGTCAGCAGAGAAATCCTGACAGAATGCCCTGTGCAGTGTGGAAGGATGTACAGCTGAGCTTGGTTAGACAGGGATGCACCTATTTAGACACATGGGTTCAAAACAGTCTTTTAGTTTAAAGGTTAGTTATGAGATATGAAAGTTGATTAACTTCTACCTGGTAACTCTGAACATAAAAACCAAAACACAGCAGAGGGGCAATGTTTAAACCTCCTACATACAACAGCTTGTCCTGCACAATGATGGAAGTAATTAACTTTTTTTAAACCTGCAGGTTCAACAAGCCCTGAGGAAGTATGAGCTTCTTGCTGCAATTATTAAAAAAGATCAAGACCACAGCAAGAGACTGGTATGTTCTTTGAAGGGTATTTGTTACATAATACATTAATGTTGAGCTACCTAGAATACATATTCCTTGGTCATGAAAGTGGCTTTTTATCTTGTGAGTTTTATGCCTTTTGAGTAGCTGTGGTCTCAAATGCCACAAAATCTCTTTATGTGGCTACTGGGGTTGTGGGAATGGAATATTATTATTATTATTATTACACTGCATTTTTGCTTCAAAAGGTCAGATAAATTGTAAAAATGTGCAAGGAGGAGAAACTCCAGGCTCTTGGTGTTGCAGCTCATGGCAGTGCTGACTCCTTAATTCTGCAGTGGCTCTGCTTTGCTAAATCAGTGACTAAAGCTTTAAACCAGAACTGCAGTGTAAAACTGGGGTATGGAGAAGGTCCTGAGTGAAGAACCCTAATTACTTAGCAGTGATTAACAAGGCTCTGCCTGCAGCAGTGTCTGTTGGCAGTCTGGTGGTCTCACAGCTCCTGTTCTCCACTCAGCAAGAATTCAAGCAGCGCATCCACCGCCAGAAATGGGCTCAGAACAAAGTGACGGAGAAGAGGCAGCAGGTGGCCAGAGCCAGGAGATACTACGAGGATTATTGGGTGCAGCTACGAGCCAAGATGCTGAAGGCCAGGACACGGGAGGAGAGGGTAAGGACAGGGGAGTGCTGTGCCATCCTTGGCACCCAGAGTCCAGCAGCTCAACTCATGCTGCAAGTGAAGGGACCAGAGCACTGACCAACCATTTAATCCTGGCTCTGTCAGGGGTGAAACGGTTCCTTCTCTGGAAACATGAGAACAGTGTAGGGCAAACACTGTGGAATGAGAAAGGATGTTAAGAGAAGGACACAAAGGGTGAAGTATCAGTATGGAAATAGAGGGCTGGTAACATCAGAAACTGGGGAAATGAGTTTTCAGAAGCAGTAGGATTAGGAAGTTGTTCCTACAGTTATTATCCAAAGAAAACAATCTAAATCTTCAGTTAAGGGAGCTGATCAAACAGACAACTTTGTGTTGTTGAAGTGGCCTTTGTGACAGGTATGATCTCTAATTAGGGCTGGACACAAGGAAAGCAAGGAGAGTTACTATACTTTGCAAGAGCAGATACACACTTGTCACCTTTTAAAAGAGAAGATTAGAAGTTTAGTGTAATCCACTGTTAGTGATTTGAAAACTGTTTGCCTCAAGCTGTGAGTTACAGCTGGGAAGAAATGGAAAGCCTGAGTCCAGGCTGGATTTCCTGCTGCTGGAAATCTGGATGCAGGTCCTGGAATTAGACTCAGAATGCAGTCATCACAGTGCCTATTCAAAGGCCCTGGCTTGCACTGTGGGGTCATAGGACTAAACTGACATGAAAAAATTATTTTATTAATCAGAATTTCATCTAAATGAGCTCAGCTGTATCTGCACCACCATTTCTGGATACACAACATGTGATCATCAGGAGATAAAGCAGCTGGAAAATGTAAATATATACTTACAAGTGTCTGGGAAAGATTCAGGTTTGCTTTTTGTAATTGCTGGCAGATACTCAAAAACTTATTTGAAGAAGGCTTAGAAATTCAGAAGCAAAGGCTGAAGGACCTGAGAGCATATGCTCAGGAGAAGCGTGATGAGCAACGGAGGGAGCACCAAAACGAGCTGGAGGCCATGGAGAACTTCTACAGGGATCAGGTAAAGCTTGGCCTGCATCACACAGGTTGTATTTTACACTAGGAGTCTTTCTTTTCTTTAATTGCTTCAACTCACACATGTGTTATGCTTAGTTTTCCATGCTAGCAGAAGCCTTATCTCAAGAATTCCAAGAAATCAAAACCAGAGAGAAAGCTCAAGCACAAGTAAGTATTCTTAATTTTGTCTAATTGTGTTTTCTTTTTTACATGCTGTGGCTAATGTCAGGATTTTCTTTAGATGCTGCAGAAATCAAAGAGAGAACTGAGATCAAAGATGGAAAAGGAAATCCAGCAACTGCAAGCAGCAATCATGCAAAATGATGACACCTTTTTTCAAGAACTAGAAGCAGACAGACTGAGATCTAGACTTCAGATGGCTTCCTTCCAGTACAGCCAAGGCCCTTTCTTGTGAGACTTAGGTAAATGTCACTGGCTAAGATGACTAGAATTGTTGAGAGCTGCTGTAATGGGAAAATGGTGTGGTTGTTTTTTTCTCTAAAATATCTGGTCTGTCAGGGGTGTAGCTGCTGGGATCTGGGACCTCCACAGCACTTTTATGGTCATCAATAAAGTTTTTTAGTTACTTTCTGCCTTTTTAGCAAGGCTTGGGATAATGCTGAGCTCTACCCAGAGGAAGTGGGATGAAGTCAGAGTGCTTTGGTGAAGTTACCCTGGTGGAACAGCTGGATGCTGAGCCTCCTCTGCATCTGTGCTGGGGCTGTTGTTGCTAAGTCACACTAACACCATTAGCCAGAAATTACTGGATTGGAAAGATCACAAAGAACATCAGAGATCCAAGTTTCCTGTGAAAGGCCAAGTTGGAGATTGCCTGCAATAAACCTGACATAAAAAAACCCAGGAATTTAAATACATTAACAAGGGAGGATGACTTATTCCATTACTTCTTCCATTCAATACTGTGTTTGCAATTTGGGTGTTGCTGGTTTGTTGATTACAATATAAAGGCATATAAAATACTCCTCCTATGCTGCAAATACAGTGGGAGTAGTTTGAAATAGAAAACAACCAGGATTCTTCTGAAGCAGTAAAAGATGAGCTTCTGCAAGAGCTGAACCCTGGGAAGGAGCTATGGGCAGCATTCCTGGTTATTTTCCATAGGGCCACACAGGTGCAGCTCTGTAGGATTCAGTTGGATTTCACAGGGGGTTTCAAAACTACACCTGTAAACAAGTTTTGTTAGATTGCTCTTTCAGAAAGGAGTGTGAGTCTGTGTACAACTGGACAAGCACTAACACACGTTTGCTCTCAGGAGCAAATGATTTGCACAAAAGCATCTAGCACCCTATTTAGCTTTACTTCAGGTTAGGGAACAGCAGATTAATTCTAGTTTTGTCTGTGTGAAGCTGGAGCAAAGAGTGATTAAATGGTTCAACAGTCAGCTTTTACCTTACTTCAGGTTGTAAGGGCTGTTTCCAGGCAGAGAGGAGCTGACATGGGCACTACACCTGCCCTTGCAGAACCATCCTGTGCCAAAAGCAACAGTGTTCAGGGGAAATTCCAGGTTTCAGCAGCCCAACACTGGGGGCCCTGAGGTGCCAACACAGAGGGATTAACACTGAAAGTGAGAACAACTTTCTAAAGCCAAGCTGATAATCAGTGAAGCCCAGGACTGATGCAGTCTCCTCTGCCTGACAAAACTGCAACTTTTAAATAGCTTGTCTTGGTAATGAGGATGAACTAAAATGTAAATAGGCTCTAGGAGAAGAGTTCTTGCTTGAAATTGCTGTGTGAGAAGTGATACAGAACTACTGGAATTAATTGCATTTTACCCACTATTTAAAGGTTGCTATGAGATGGTGTCTCTGATGGAACTGACAATACACAGAGAAAGAAAAAAAGACCTAAATAGAAAAAAAAAGCCCCCAGCAGGCAGAGGAACTTTTCACAGACTAAACAAACCAAGCAGCAGTTAGAGCATGAGAAAAGACCCAAAACCCACACAACACAAACACAAATCCTGACTTTTACCACCTTTTCTGGAGAGCTGCTGTAAGCCTGGGTAGCTTGGAGTCTAAGGGACAATATTTACCAGCTAAGTGGGTGAAATTCAGCAACTATTTACCAAATTGACCTTTTTCCCCCCCTCAAGGAAGATGGTTTAGCTTTGCTGAGTTTTGAGAGGACACATCTGTTCACCAGTGCTGAGATGAAGTCCTTGCCAAGATGTGCCACTACATGAGAGCCAGAAGAGCTGTTGTGTTTGACCAGAACATTCAGCACAGTCCTTACTGTAGGTAACAGCACACAGAAAGACACCAAGTTTTAAGTATTTTCTCCTGAAACAAAGTCAAGTTACTTAAAATTGATGTTTTAAATTTTAAAGCTTTAAATAAGAACAACTTAAAACTTTTAAAACCATTGATGCTGTGACAGTGCAAACAGCATACAATTTATTGCTCAACTTCTGCATGGGTACATACATTAAGTACTTAAAAACCATTTTATACAGATTTTTTTTTTTGTTAAAGCTCATGTAACAGCTGGGTGAAAATACAATGATACCAATGCTAAAACACTCTGTAATAAATACAATGGAAATGATAAACTAAGATCTGTCAGTTTGTGGAGGAGTAATTACACTTGGATAAACTAATTACAACTACAGACAAAGCTCTGAGGATGTGGTAGAGCCAGAACCTACTACATAGTGTAAAGTACAACCAATGGCAGCTGGGAAGTGTGTGGTGCTGTTTCAGTCCCAAAGCCATTGGAATGTGCTACATCGAGCTGGAGGATGATAGAGAAGCAGAGCTTTGACTTCCATCAATGCAGCCAGTTCAAATGCACCAGTTCAATACAGATGTAGTGTTGGAGAACAGGAATTTCAAAGTGTGTGCTCTGGACTTTAGTACAACACAAAAATTTTGGTACAAATAAATCAGTTTAGGGAAACTGAAACTATGTGCAAAAAAAAAAAAAATTAGAATACATACTGTACAAAGCACCATTACAAAACTCTTTACACCGAGAAATTAAATCCTCTGAAACTCAACTGTGAACTGTATATTTGAAATCTACAAAAGTCACTGTTCATAATTAAAACATTCATCATGAAAAGCAACAGCATAAAACCATGATGTGACATCTCTCTAAAACAACTAAAGACTGGATAAAGTAAAACCCAGTAAGAGGGACACATTGAAATAAATATTCACATTAATCATGGGGTGAAAGTCCAAGGTTAAAATGCAATATTAGGCTTAGCACCTTTTTGAGGGGAGAGTAGCTGACATGATCTTGAAACAAAATTTTGCAAAGGAATCAACCCTTTAGCATTTTCAGATAAACATCTGACTGGGTGATGAGGTGCTTTAGTTAAAGCTCTCAGACTTGATGAAGGTAGAAAGGCACTCAAAATACTTGGTAGACTCATCCTCATCTGTCAGCTATGGGAAGTCCAATGTACATTTGTCTAGTTTTGCCTATAATATATTAAATTAAAAATATTTATCTGTTTCAGTTAAAAAAATTCTCTATGCCATACCAAAATGTTTGGTAGAAAAACAGATGTACTGCTAAGGCTGCTGTGAAAATGAATGTCATCATCAGCTGATCTTGGGTCTGTGTTCTGCAGAGCTCATCTTCTCCCTCCTCAAAAATTCTTTTACAAAGTCAAGGTGATCAAAAATGCCCCAGGCTCAGGAGGTGACAGGGAGCAGGTTCCTGGGAGTGGGTGGTGTGGCCAGGAGGCACTGGAGACTGAGCTGCCACAAATCCCCCAGAGTCACCCCAGAGAGCCCAGACTTCTCCCAAAAGCTGGAACAAACCAGATTTTACATTTGCCATGGTCTCATGACCAGAGAGGCTGCAGCAAGAGCAGGGGAAAATAAAACAAAAATTAAAAAAAAAAAAAAAGGGAAAAAATCACTTCTACAGCACTGGAGTCTCCTGGTCACAAACACCTGTGAAGAATAACTCACATCCCACCTCAGAACGTGCAGGGGCTGGAATTGTGTTCCCAAGCACAGGGAGCAGTTCTGAGTGGGGAACACTGGGCAACAACCACCTGCTCTGCCCTCCCAGGCAACCTGGACAGACACAGTGGCAGCTTCTCTGGTAACAAATGACCTGAAAGTTGTGAACTGGGGAGCCCAGGGGGGTGCAAAAGTACCACCAGCCCTTCAACGTGGGTGCAATTAACAACAAAGGGGCTGATGTACTTCAAACCTGGCTGTCACAGCAAGTCTCCTGGCTTTCTGTTCACATCCCTAAGTAGCCTCATCCTGCAGAGGTTCCCTCAGAACAAACTTGCCAGCAAGAGCTGTACAAAAAACGTAATCAAATGAACATGTGGATTTGGCTCACCAGGTTCTCACAATCCTACAAAAGCAGTCCCTGCCCACTGTTCTGACACAACCTCCAGCAGCAGTTGACTCACTGTGGCAGTCAGGGCTTGGCAGAACAACCTGGACTTCAAGCTCCACAGAACAGACAGAAAATGAGCTGGTTCACTGTGACTTACACTGCACACGTGGAACAGCTCCTTACATCCCATCCTTTAGCATTTTCAATACCTTTGACTTTCTTCTCATTGGCAGTGTAAAAATAGTGCAGATTTGATGATTAATTGTAACCTAAGTTACAAAAACACAACACTGATTGGAAAAAAACTGCTACTTATTCCAAATATCCTCACGGCTGAGAGGAGAATGGCACCATCTCTAAGCAGCCTGATTTATCCACACACCACGAGCAGATCAGACAGATCTTAACTGAGAATTTCCAAACTAACACCAAAGTTCAGTTCCCTCTACTGGTAGTGCATTTTATTCCCCTTTGAAGAGATCAACCCATGTTATAATTCATATATATACTTACTTCCATCCCTACAATCAATAAATTATGTGCTCTTACAACCTCATTTCCAAAGCACATTACACATATTTCAGTCAATACACCATTTTTCCTTAGTTGTAACTTAAACCCACGTGTCATGAGCAGCTGGACAAAGATTACAACATGTTTTACCTGATAAATCTTTAGCATCAACAAATACAGAATATGATTTGGCTGCATTCAAACAAACTTTGGTCGACTGGACAGGATGGGTTCTGAAACAAACTGCTCAGAGGCTTCTGCTGGCAAAGCCCATCAGCACTTCAAGAGCTGAAAAATGCAGTGTTTAAAGTCAAAAGCAACAAAAAATACTCTTGACAGACTTGTTAGAAAAAAAGGCTGTTTTAAAAAAATCAAAACATCTACTGTTCATTAAAAAAGGTTATTCCACATGTTAACACAAGGACTGTACCAAACACAGTCTGTGTCACTCACACTAGAAATTCTGCTGAAGGAATCTGACAAGTGATATAAATAAGACCCCAAAACGTTGTATTCAGAATTCATGCTTGAAAAATATAAAAAAAGCCCCTGTGGCGACATTTACCTTGAATTTACATTGCAGAATATAATGTCTTACTATAAGAAAATGCAGTTAACATGTAAGTGGCTTTAATTAAAAAGATTAATGATTCTTTCAGCCAATTTTATGCAAAGTTAGAATAATCCAAAATATTTTTTTTTCCAAAAATAGCAGGTATAGATGCTGTTCAGTATCATACACTTAAAACAGGCTGAAACGTGACTTGTACCGACTGCTGAAGTTGTGTCTTGGTATCTGAGAATAGAAATCAGGTAGGCAAATATAATAGATTACCTCTTACAAAAATAGTAGTAGTCTTTAAGTATAGAATACTGCTTAACTGTTGAAATGTAGGAAAAGTCAGCATTCTGTATGTTCAAGATATTAGTTTTTAATAGCAGCTGAATGATCCTATGGCAGGAACCACAGAACCTATTTTCTTGAAATAAAAAATAAAAAAACAAAACAAAACAAAAAAATTTAAAAAACCCACTAAAATCCAAAGTTGTCCTTTCCCTCCCAGTGTCCTAGTGTAGAAAAGGGAAAGTTTCCTGTATTTCAAGCATTTCTTGAGTCTTGGCTGAGGGAAGGGCTTTCTGGCTGACAGGAGTATAAATAGAGTCTGGGAAAGGCTGGAGGGTCATTCCACAGCAAAGCCACACGTCTCCTCGATGGCCGTGAGCAGCTTCTCGTAGAGCTTCTCGTAGCTCTCGTACGGGGGAATGTCGATGCGGTTGAAGCTGGGGGGGAACAGAGAGGGTTCAGCTGCCTCAGCAGCTCTGTTACACCTCAGTTCACTGCCAGCAGGGCCAGCAAGGCTCCACAAGGCCAACCCCACCCCAGCTGCACACCCAGTGTTCACAGCTCTGCTGTCAGGGACAGCCGTGTGTCACCCGAGTGACAAACAACAAACAGTGAGGCTGCACAAATGTACTGACAGCACCTTGGGCTGAAACTACAGATCACAGCAGAGGCCTGAAAAAGTCTTACCAGGTGTGAGCCTTGGGCAGGTTGTTAGTGCTGGCATCAATCTGGTGTATTGTGAACAGTCGTGGGCCTGCAGCACCTGCAAATCCAAGGGACAGCTCGACTACTGTGAGGCACAACATGAAATGTCTTTGTCACTGCAGCAACAAGAGAGGAACTACAACACAAGGAGAAGCTCTGCACAAAGAAAGGTGAAACCATAAACGGGCAGGAAAGAACTCCAAACAAACTGCCAGGGGTATGGGACACAGGCAGCCCTGTAGTTATTTAAACCATGGAAAGATAAGGAACTGATAAGGAAGAATAAATCATCTGTTTCACACCACGCACTGCATAATTTTAAGTTCTTAATTTAACTTCTCTCACCATCCCCAGACAACAAGACTTGCACAGCTGCACCTGTCCTGTTTTATAATAGGTCTTGAATAGTGGCCAATTCCACTGAAATTCCACAGAGGAGTCACAATACCAATTCCTTCTAATTTTGTTACGTTAATGTGACTATTAGAGATCCTCTTAATCTCTCTGCTAAAGAAAAAAAGACTGCAGCACAGCAATGCTTCAGAATTTATATGCAATGAAGATTCCACAAAGGACAGAAGAGGTTTCAAATGCTCCAACTTGAGCAAAACTGGAATCCTGGCCTGAGCAGACAGATATTAAAAATACAATTCACAGGGTCTGTGTTTCTCATGGGGACCCTGCTGTTAAATAACAGTCTGAGCTTGTGCTGTGCATTTGAGGGTAAAAGAACAGGGCATGTGTGTTATCTGCTCCCAGAGCAGTGCAGGTGATCAGGGCTTGGAAGTCAGGAATTAAAAACCAGGCTTGTGAACAAACACAAGGAGAACCCCACTAAGATCTCAGCTGGTCAGAAAAGGAAGTGCAGAACTGAAACAAAAGAGCCATTTGCACCTGAATAACAAGGTAACAAACGCACAAAAAGGACTATTTGTGATTGCAATCAGAGCACCAAAATGGCCCTGAAAAAGCCCGAGTGCAGCCCCCCAGCCCCACCTGCAGCTCTGTTCCCACCTGTGCTGCCCGTTACCTTGCAGTGCCTTGAAGCCCTGCAGGGGCACTCGGGAGGAGCCCGTCACAAACTGGAGCAGCCGCGCTCTCCTCTCCTCGTCGAAGAACTCCACAGCTTTCCAGAACCATTTCACGATGTTGCTGTCTGGGGTACAGTGTTTTAACCTGGTATTTGCCTTCCAGTCATTAACATCAATTTTTCCCAGTCCACAAATGATGAGCTGTAAATTTAAAATAGAATTATTTGCAGTATTTCATCATCGATCTCCACGAAAACGGGTTTGGAGGCAAATGATGAACTGATTGTGAAAAACTGACAGATTTTACACCAAAGGCAAATTCTAACCTCTCACTCATCTTATGCAATGCAGAAATTCAGCTTCTTTTTTTTTTTAATTTTACCTTTGTACATAAACCCTTTTTCTAAATGGCCTCAATTCAAATTAAAAAAAAAAACAAAAAACCCTCAAGCCACCATTTCAAGCTTATAAGAAAGTGTCTTGACCTGTCAGTTAAATAATAGAAGCACAGATTCTACCCCTGTATGAAAGTGCAGGAATAATTCACATTTCAACTCGTTATTTTTTTCTGGAGCTCAGGGTGTAGTTTGGATGTTCTAACTCTGAACCCCCACAAGGAATCTTGTTCCTGTGATACCACACAGGTCACACAGACCAGCCTTTCCTGACAGAGCTTTCAGTGCTCCTGGAGATCCACAATGGATCAGGTTAAGCTCCACAGGGATCTATTATAATTCTGAAGACATTTTCTTATGACTAAGAACATTGGACCTTCACCTTTCTTATTCTGCAGCTGTGAAATGATTCTGTGTCAGGGGCACGGCTGGCTCACTGCTGGGAATGAGAGTATTTGGGATAAAGGAGGAGCAAACACTGATGTTCCAGCCCAGGGACATGTGAATAATTTACCTTGTGGCCATTTTACATGGCAAACATCTCAGCTCCACAGCTGACAGACTGTAATGAGATTTCAGTTTAAAGCAAGCCTGGGAGCTGTGGATGTGCCTTCAGAGGATACTGTTTGGATGCTGATCCTGACATTCTGTAGCACATTTGTCTGTGACAGCACCTTTCCTTCTGCTGGATCTACAGGGCCAGTGGAGCCTGGGCAAACTCAGCTCTGCCAAACCCTGGTGTTGGGGTGCCTGACACCAGTGAGGGCAGTGCAGGAAGGGCTGGGAAACACTGACAGACTTTTCCTGGCACCACTGAATTAAATGTCACAAAACTGCCCCATGAGAACCCTGCACCAGGAGCTGTGCTGGAGCAGCAGCATCTCAGACAACCCCGAGTCACTGCAGGGACTTGCACCCTCAGAAACACCCCCCAGCTGAAGGCACACCCAGCCCCAGTGGCTGCCTGACCTGCTCACCCTGCACTGCCCCTGCTCCCCGTGGGAGACACCTGGAGCCCCGGGAGCACTGGGATCACAGCTCTGGGTTACTGAGCTCCAAATGCCTCAGGCTTTCACTGCTACACTTGAGGACACAACATAACATCGGTGCACTGACCTCTAACTCCTTCTCATCAAATGTCTTCAGCAGATGTTGTGGGATTACTTCATTAAATCCCTTCTGGAGCGCCAGGAACTGAGCTTCAATTCCCCGTAAAAACCGCCAGTTCACATAAAGTCTGCGAGAAGTGCAAAGGGGCTTTGTGGAACACGTGCTCAAACACAGCAAACCTGCAGCTCATCCAGCCCCAAAAACCGGGATCATCCCCCAGTGCCCGGCCCTGGGAACAGCCACCACCCCCCTGACAGCTGCTTCAACAAGCCAACACCCTCCCCAGCACAGGAAACACAAGGGGACTCTGGGCAAAGCTGCTGCTGTACCTGACATACTCCTTTTTGTTCTCCTCTGTCACAGGGATGCTTTTGCCATTGGGTTTGAGCTCGTGCTGGATGATCTCCCCGTACGCGTTGTGCTCCACACAGAACGTGTGGTCCAGGACTCCTGTGATGTCGTTCTCCCTGGGGAAGACATGAGCCAGGGGCTCAGGGAAAACACATTCTGCAAATATATTCCAGCCCTAATCTGTGTGACAGAAGCACAATTTCACTTTTCAATGGCATCTCAAAAGTACTGCAGGAAAGCCAAAAGGTGAACATACAGTTTCACTCACTATGTTGTATTTTAAAGCCATTATCAGAGAGTCAATGTTACATTTCAATAACATGTCACTGTTATTAAAATTTAACATATTTTATATAATAATGGCAAAATTAATAACATTATTATGGGCAAAATTAATTAAAATATAATACAAACAAAAATAAAATAAATTAAAAATTATTAATTTCCCTCTGCCCCCCACATTTGAATATGTTAAGCATTTTTAGCCTTGAAGAGGCTGAGTTGTGCAAGAAATTTATTTCTTAAGTCTCCCCAAGCAGGAGATCCAAACACACTCCATTTCCACTGGATTTAGGACCATTATCACAACCCTGAGCACTCCAACATGCTGAGGGACACTACAGAGTACATACAGTATCCAGACTAAGCTGTTATGCAGATCAGGGTCAACCAATTCCATGTCATCCAGAGTGATTGGCTTCCCAAGCAACTGCTTGTAGAAAGGCAAGGTGAAGCCGCCGTCGATGTAGTGCCCGTGGAACACAGCCATGCCCATGATCCGGCCCACAAAGTGGAAATAGGACAAGTGTTCCTGCAGCAGAAAGGACAGACAGAGCCACTCAGCTGAGTAAAACCTCCAGGTTATGGCTATTGAGTAGGAGAGAAAATTGCAATACAAAGAAAACAAAAAGAAAAGCTAAACTCAATCCAGAATGTTGTTTTGTTTGCACACACAGCACACTGCTCCCAGTCCAGAAGGCTTAGCAATAAGAATCAAAATAAACTCAATTTTTGCCAAATTTAATTTTTTCCAATCTCACAGAAAATTAAGAACACGTTTAACAAGTTTCTTTGATCAGTACTAAAACCAAATTATCATTTAATTGTACAGATTCAGTGTCCAGCAGTACCAGTATAAGAATTTGGCTCCTGGGTCTAGAACCCTCTGCAGATACATTTAATTTCTGGCCACAAACACCCATTTCCAGAGCATGGCACCACCATACCGGATTGACAGCCGAGTCGGGGTTGATTTGCAGGGTATAAATGTCATCCCTGGAGTACTGGAAAAGCCCATAATATGGATTCAGCATTTCATGGGACAACAGGTAGAGCCACTCCCTGGAGAAAATACAATAATTTATTGGTACTTGATAGACAAATGCATTCCTACACAGAGAGTATTTTCAATACAGTCTGACTCCTTTAATCTTAGGCATAAATGTGAAGGAAGTTCTCTCTGAACATGCTGAGATTAGGCTGATATTAGAATTCTTTTTACTGGCTCAGTAACTGCACCTGAAGCTGATGGATTTCCCAGCTTTCCAAGATTTTTCTCCAGGTTACTCATTTCCAAGAGTTTCTCACTATGATTCTCCTTCATCCATTACACACTAAGACAAAATACCATGTATTCACTTGAATATATTACAGAGATTTTAGAATCAAACCTTTTAATAGAAACTGCCTTTAAGTAATAGACCTACATAGTTCAAGTTATAATTATGTGATCACAAATCAGTAAATAGCAGTCTGAGAATTGGCAATGCCATTTTTTATAAGTGAAAAATAACCTCAGACTATTGCCCACCAACTGCTGGGTTTTAGCATTTTGCTTCAAGCTGCAGTGACAATTTGCAACAAAGCTTATTTTTGGTTAAAGTTGTGCCACAAACCTGAGTATTTAGTGGTGTAAATTCTCAGACATCCAAACTTTACAAACCAAAGAAAAATGCAGTAATTATTTTCAAGAGATAAACCTGTCTCACATACATGACATATATCTGATGTGATCTGTAACTTGTGTTTTGACATATTTCCAATAAATTAGTTCTTTTTTAATTCATTTTTTTCCAGCTACATATTCTTCTGACATACAATCTGTTACAGAAATAAATATAAATAATACTAGTGTAAAGGAAGCAGGGCTGACACCAGGCTGGGTGCAGGGCAGAGACAGAGCAGTGACTGTTTACCTGGCAACACCTCCATAATCAAGGCCTTCCTCCCCACGAAATTTTATCATTAATCGTTTCCACAGGTCTTTTGGCCTCATCTTCATGACTTGCCTGTAGGATTCCTGCAAACACACAACACTTCCTTTTATGAACTGCTATTTACACACTGGAAGCCACTGCTGTGCCCTGGAAGTGAAGGGAGGCTCAGACTCCAAGGCCAGAGGGGATCCTATAAAGGGGACTGTTTTCCCACACACCAACTAGTAACAGATTGTTATTTCATTTTCTACAGACATGATGACAATTTGACAGCATAATTTTCAAATAGAACAGACAGATGAGAACAACCACCTCAGGTGAATAGTGATCAGAACATTCTCTCATAACTTAAAAAAAATTAAAATCTGTGTCAGTAAACTCCTTTTATTTTGAATAAAGGCTCATAATTTTTGCAGTCTGAAAAGCCAACAGTGGAACTTCTGGGCATAACACAACACAACCTTCAAGACTGAACAAACCCACAATGTCCAGTGCTGGAGCCTTCCCTCTTTCTTTTTTCATTGCTTATGAACTGGTGTCAATGTCTCCAAAGGGGAGACCAACAAGGATCTTTCTTGGCTGGGAAAAACTGTGACAACACAGTGGGTTGATCAAGTTTGTGGGTGGGGTGAAAATGCAACAGGGATGGGTGGGATGGGTGAAACTTCTCAAAAGGACAAACTGTTCTCCAGAGAAGGCCAATGTATTATGATTCTGCTGAATAATGTCCCAAAACAGAATGCAGATATCCCCCTGTGGGCATCTCTGGCCATTCAGGTGCCCTGACAGTTCATAAAATTGGTCTGACTGTGGAGCAAAATAAAAAGTTTTTAAAAAGTCAACCAGAATTGAGATTGATGCCAAGTAATCCAAACACTGAAGAGGAATTCTATTCAGTAGTAATTTTCCTTTAGTTACAGTGTATCAAAGAAGACTAATAATTGTTTGGTGTCCAGTTTGTAACATCCCCTATGGAACAGGTATATATTCAAAGAGAAGTGAGACAGGATCATCAGATACACAAAGTGCTTGGACTCCTCCCTCAGTCCCTGACACAGGCTTTGTATCTCCAGCCACACTGAAAGCTTTCCTTGGTTTTCTTCTCCTCTACAGGATAAATACATCTACTTTAATTACATGACTGCCTTGACATCCCCTTGAAATGCTTCCTGTTCCCATAAAACTCCAGCTTTAACTTCAGCCTTCCAGATTCCACCTCCTTCGCACAGCCACGACCAACCCTCCTCCCTCCCTCAGCGCCGAGAAACACCCCCCAAATCTCCCATCACCTCAAAAATCTCCTCCCTGGAGACCTCGATGCGACAGTGCCCAGCCTGGGGCTGCTGCTGGGACAGCTCCTGCCTCAGGATCTTGAGCTTCTGCACCAGGTCCCGCTTGTAGCGCGGCACCGTCAGACACTCGGCCTCGTCCGGGAGGGGACACAGGGACACGACCTGGGGCTGCTGCTGCTGCTGCTGGTCCTTGAGCTGGTTCTGGCGGCTGTGAACACAGCGGAGGGGAATGGCTGCAGCCTCTCCATCCCCTGCTCCGGGAGGCTGAGGCTGGGCAGCCAAACTGCTTCCAACTCCCTACACTGAGACACGTCCGGGGCCGGTAAGGAATAAATTCAGGGAGATTTTTATCCTGACTAAAGACATATGGTTCTGTCTTTCTTGGCAACTCTCGGTTGTTTTTAGGGTTTGTTATTTCTATTAGTGCTACTCTACAAAGTATGTAAAAGGTTACAGTGCAGACAATAAGGTATTATCCACATGATTTTACTACCAAGCTGCTGACACCGAATTTCTCAGATACCATTTCCATATTTCCTTTGCGTGTTTTCCCTTCCTCCATTTTAAAATTCAGGGATCTGCCAAACACTCGGCCTCTAATCTACAGTCAATACCATAGTCTGTTTTAAATGGCTTGTCTGGAAAGGAGTAAGCTTACAAAAAGATGTTTGTACTGGCAGCTTGGCAAGGACCTTGTCCCTTGTACCTGGCCTAGTCTGGACCACAGGAATGTGGGAGTTCACATGGAACTAATTGGCACAGATAAACAAGTATTTTTACTAGCAACTCCAGGAGATTTTGTAAATCTGACTTACTAGGAAGAGTAAATGGATCGTGTTACAGAGGTGTCCTCTCTGTGTCATTTCTTACACACACAGAGTGGATATTTTTACAGCTTTTTAGTATGGCATCCCAAAAAACACAGGATAAAAGCTGCATTTTCCCTAAACCATAAGAAGAATATCTCTGTGTGCAGCACTACAATACCCTAAAACTACTGGATAAATAAGAAAAGTTACAATTCAGAATGTTTCCCAGTGAATGTTACTGTTTTTTTCCTCAGCAAAGACCAAAAATATTAGATGGGACCAAACAGTTTTAATGTATTTTGTAATTTCAGCCTATTGTCTGTTTTGAAACAAAGTTTGCTTCTGATTTTTTTTACATAAGGCCACCCTAACTGTATTTGTAAGACCAATGTGATCAGCTTGCAATAAACTACATTTATCTTAAGTTTTACTTCCTGAAAAACGAAGTCATTGCAATAATTTAGAGAGACTGTGTGCTTCTAGAATGTGGCTCTATATCATCTGTGAATGGTAATTTTCACTTGGGATTAGTTTTAAATGTGAATCTCATTTAAACTGTATTTACTCGAGAAACAAATTAAAGCAAAATCCTTATTGTGTCTTCAGAACTTTCTAATTCCACAAGGAGGAATATGTGAAAATATTCCTTGTAAATGCCTACCAGAGAAGGTCATATTTATATACTAAAGTGAATATCCCTCTATAATACCCTTAAGAGTGAAAAAGACACAGTCCTTCAAACAAAGTCAGGTGAGTCTTAAAGGAAATGTAATCTCTGAAATGAGCATAAATTTAGGATCTAGGCATCAAATTAAAGCATTATTTTTCTCCTCCTAGTATGTCCCAAAATAAGGAAGTACTAGGAGGAGAAACATACAACAGCATCCTCCATATTACACTAAAACTAAGCAGTGCAGTATTAGCTGAACAATCTGCAGTGCTTAAAGCCATTAAATCTCATTTCTCAGTTTGTTTTCACAGCTGAGTGACTATGCTCAATTCCTTACACTGCTTTAAGGACACAACTAAATACTTTTCAGGTGCCATAACCATCAGAATCTATCACAAACTCTTGGTCAATATTATAAAACAGAATGGGGTAAAAAGCTTGATTATTTTAATAACTTATAATGTCATCACTGGAAGAACAAACAGCTTTACTCAGCTCAATAGAAAAGTCAATATCACTGAGAAAAAATTTTTTCTCATGCCTTTGAACCTAAAAAACCATCACACCCATCCCACCCAAATACTAAACTTGTTTCTTAGATAATTTATAAAATGACAGGCCTAAGGCAAACTATGTTTTTGTTGATGTTTTTTAGAGAACAAATAAGGAGGTGGGCTTGAGGCAGGGGAAGCTTTCACATATCCTGTTTGGTGCCATAACAGAATAAACACCAGGGATGATTTATCAGGCAGCAGACTCTGCTGATGACACTGTTGGGTGAGTTTCTGAAATCCTTCCTTAATGAAAGACAGATGGACAAATGAAAAACTGCAGCACACTGCAGGAGTACTTTAAATAAATGCAAAACGGTTCTGTGATTCTGGAAATTAAAAGTCAAATTGGATTTTCCAGCTGACAAAGGTAGCTCTGTATCTGCCCTCCACAATCCTGTAGAACTGGCCACTGTGACCCTTCTGCCAGTTCAAAATTAACCTGCCTGTGAAGTTTGTCAAATACAGCCCAGCTGACTGAATTTTCTGTAATTTAATAATTGCACTGTTGTAGCTGAGAGAGTCCTGAAGCTTTTCTTCAAGTAAAATACCTAAACCTGAATTGATTTAAGGAACTTTTCCGTGTTTCAAACATGAACGTGCTCCTTCATTGCTGAGTTTTTCCCAAGATCGTGTCCACTTCAAACCACAAATCCACACTTAGCTAAAATTAGTAGTGATTTCTTTGTTTTAACTTAAAAAAACACAACCAAGTGTCTGGATGGTGGGAGCTCACTACAGTCCTGTGACACACACATACATGACTTCTCCAAACAAAATACCTATTTGTCAATACTTAGACTCTTCTCCCTCCTGGGGTGTGAAGTTCAAGTGTGTATTGGGCAGAGGCCAGACAGTTTTGTGTAATGCATAAAAGACTTGGTGACTCCTGGACATTACTTTCCATTCCTCGGTTTTGTCTTTTCAGTGCCTGTTCCCATTATTCTTTCCTTCAGCTTTTCTTCCCAACGATTCACTTCCTCAAACGACTATTCCTCCTACTTGCTCCTTGCCCAGGGCTCCGTGGCTTTCCCTGTAACCAACTCTTCATTGTTTCTTCCACTTAACACCTACTCAAAGCTTTACAGGTGTTTCCCAAGAGTATTAAAAGGTGTCAGCGGGAGAAACAATAGAGTCAAACTCCCAAATAGCCTGGACAAGCCGATAGCCAAGTCTGGGCAAAAAAAGAGAAGTGTTGGTCTCTTTTTGGTTTCCATTTTTAGTAGAAAATCCCCAGTGTGCAATGAGTGCCGCGGGAATTAAACAAGAGCCAGAGTTCTTTTGGGTTTCCCCTTCTCTTTTTAAAACTGCGATATGAAAATGTGATATCGAAACACTAAGGCAGGAAAAATGCAGTTCCTAATCTATTTTTTTTTAATTAAAAAACTGAGTTAAATTATTGGGGTGTTACTTTGCGAACATCCTGACTAGTCCTACTCTAGAACTGAAGGGTGAAGCTGAATTATTTCTCCTTTATTCCAGGAGAATAGTTGGGCACTTGTGCATTAACTCATCGGTATTTCACACCACTGGCTCATATGTAGCTTCATATTCTAAAACGAGTTCTCCGTAACTGAAAGTAGAATGAAATATAAAGAAAACAAACTGTCTCTTTTGCTGTTAGGAAAAAAAAAATCTATGGGCCAATCTTGCCTCCCCTCTACATCACAAAGCCACATTCCTGCCTAAATGCTCCTGGAGGGTTTTTTTTCAAGAGCAACCGAACTTGTCTTTGCCGTGTAACAAAGTTGGCCGAGTGTTAAAGAGCACTGAACTATTCTGTAAATCCTCCTGAATGGCAGAACGCATCCCGATATAAACCCAGCACCTCTCAGAGCCACTTTATCCCTCCACTGCGCTCAACTTGAGCCAGACTTTAGACTTGAGACTCACTTTAAGACCAAGTGCAGGTTCGCAGAGAGCCGCGGGTCTGTGAACTGCGTCGTCCTGTTGTTATGGTCAACAAAATAAACTCTGCCTGTTGCTGTATTTCGGATCTCCCATCCAGGAGGCAGTGGACCAAGCTCTTCACAATTGATGTTGCTAAGATCCCTGTGAAAACAAATATAAAATGAAAAATACCTCAGCAATTGGCCTCCGAGCCAAACAAGCGTAAATGTAACAGAACAATTCCATGAAGTCTGAGAAAATGTATTGTTTCAGAAACTCGATCTGTTCAGCTGGAATCTCTACTCCCAAGGTGCAAACCCACCACAGCAAAAGCACACCCCAGAACCCACGCCGTGGGGGAAAGAATCCTTATCAAATAACCCTCGTTTTTACAAACTAACTTCAGCTGTTAAATTAACACAGGCTTCAAACAAAAATAAAGAGCATTGCCACGTTTGTCAAAATGGAATTGCAGCTCTGCACCAATTCTGACAGAAAACATTTTTAAAACAACATCAGTCACGTAAGGAATTGTGAATCATATGTTATAAACTCCTACAAAACAAAACTATTTCTGTAGTTATTCCTTCCATGATGAATTACACATGGGATGTGTGTCTATGGCACAGGCAGTTTTGTCCTCAAAGCCCAAGTGCTGGTGGGAAGCAAACAGCTCTCTAACAGAATATCTCAAATCAAGAACTACATGACCAGTGACTCAGCTCTGCCCTGAGCAATGCACAGGGGGCTCAACAGGTCTCAGGAAAAACTCTGCTGAAATCAGGAAGATGTAGATTCATTCCAGAGCTTCACTGAAAACAACTGGTCTCTCAAATGTCCACAGTTGATGGACATATTGACACCTCAGCCCCCACACACTGTCCAGGGCAGCTCTCCTGGAAGAGCCAAGGGACAGAATTGCTGAAAAGGTGCCACCTGCAGGGATTCCAAAGGCTGAGGAGCCACTACTGGAAACATGAGGCTCTGGGACTGACCTCCTGCTGCTGTTCCCCATGGACACACTGCTGCTGAACCACGGGACTCACTTTTGCTGACTCCATGACTCTGACTATTAGCATAAAAATACAATATTCCTTAGAAATGACACAAACTCCATCCTCATGCAAACAGCCAAATTTTGTTCTCAGGGACATTCATGCAGTTTATGCTGCCACACCTCAGGGCAGAGCTCACTTAGATTGCATACAAGAACTATCACACCCGAATTTAAGGATTAGATCTTCATATAATTTTTGTAAAGCCTGGTTTTGTATAATACACAAGTCAAGGACTTGCCAACACAGAACTGCAGGTGTGTCACAGCATCAAAGCTGCATCAGAGCAAGGCAGAGTCTTCTAAAACAAAAAAAGTAACAAAAGAAAATTCAAACCACAATGAAGTTGTGGCCATAAGGCATTTTATCCTTCCTGGGAAACCCATTTCTATGGGAGGGAACACAGGAAAACCATCAGCAACTGAGAGAGTTACTCCACTTCCCTGGCTGCTAATTTCAAACCACACAGATCTCACACCACCATCCACAGACTTTAGGAGGCAACTATTTACAACAGGATTCCTTGGATTACTTAAAGATCAGAAATGATGGATAATTTCCATTATCATCTTTTCAAACACACCAGAAATAATCACATGTACAATCACGAGCACTATGTACATGTGTATCATGTAAATAAGGACAAGAAATTAAAGAGACTTCAGATTTACTTTCTCCCAGGTGTTGAGACAGCTGCCAACAGGAATAGCAGTTTGAGTTTTTCAATCCAACAGTTTTCACTGTAGTATCTCAATAAAACTTCTTTTGGAAGTGTTCAGATTCTACTTTTTGTGTTTCCTTATTTTTCAGAGTATTAAAATCTGGACTTGGCTCTAATTCATATGCAAAATCTAGAATCAGTGAACTACAGCTGTTTTACAAACACTACTATAGTTTATTTCTTGATTTTTCATCTTCACATTAAAATAACAACTTGAAGAACCAAGGAAGAGACACTAATTAATTTTGATGAATGGCTTGTTAAAATGATGTATTAGGGGCCAATAATCAGAAATACAATATCAGACAGAGAAAACTCTTGAGAAGAACACTGCTTAGGTGATTTTGATTTGAAATCTTAGGGGCACTTCCATCATCCCTTACCTAGGTACTCTTGGATCGTGCCACGTGCTGACACCAGTCTGAGTGTGCAGAAAATAGACCTGCCCTTGCTGAGTCGTCCTTTGCTCTGTGAAGTCAAGATAAATTAAATATAAGAACAAAAAAGCAACGTGAAAACTCACGAGGACCGATTTCCCTAAACTAAGGAACCAAAAGGATCTTGTGTACGAGGAGAACACACAACCCATCTTCCCAACTTCTGGAGAGCCCCCCCAATTAAAAAGTGTTGCTTTTCATACCATATCCTTCAGGTAGGTCGGGAGGAGTGTGCAAGTGTGTCCTGCTCATGTAGTTCCTGTGCCTCTGTGACCTGACCCTCCTCTCGGCGAGCCGCGGGTCCGACTGCCCGCAGGTCGCGCCGTTGGTGCCCGTGATCGGAGTGTTCTCGTCCACAAAGCAGCTCAGGGGCCTGCCCGGGCTGGAGTACTCGGATGCTGGCCTGGGAAAATGGGAATATTGCACCCTGAGTGCACGTGGGCCACAGGACACACCTGGGGGAGCTCCATCCAGGGGCTCCCGGGAAATGTCGGGACACCTCGAGCAGAGCAAAGCTCCTGCTCTGTGCTCCCCAGTCAGGTCCCTCCTCACCCCACACTCCTCACCTCGCCTTCCTGGGGCTCAGGAAGTGATCAGGCCCCCTTATTCCTTCTAACTTTGAAGGGTGTCAGACAAAGGTGGTGAAAAAGGGCTAAACAAGATAAAAAGCTCAGCTGCCAGAGGAAACCCTGAACTGTGTGATTTTATATCTCGGTGCTGCTTTCCAAAGGATTTAAAATGGGTTAAAGGGGGATTGACAAGGTCACTTGAAATCCTCCAAACAAATGATACATTCTGCGTTTGTTTTTCTACTGTGAATGTGACTAGAGCTTAAAATAGGTATTTTAACATACCAGGAAAAATAAAGGTAGGTAAATTAAAAAGCAGTTCAGTCCTTTCACTCCAAAACTGCATCAGAGCTGGCAGTGTCAACTGTACAGATTATTTTAAGTCAAATATATCCATGCAGAGACCAGAATAATATTGAGAATGGAAGACATTCTGCAGGCACTGTCAGTCTGCAGAAGAGTCTGAAAAATATGCAATGACACTGTCTGCAATTCAGGTACCAGCAAAAGTGGTTTGAGGAACAGCTTCACAACACACACCTACAGTTACCAAAAAGGTGATGGAAATGGTTTTGTAACAATCAGCTGTAACTGTCCTGGATTACATGGTCATGGCATGGACAGAGGCAAGTCTGACAGCTACTCATGATCTCCCTTCTTCACCCCTTACAATGTCTGCACATTGTCATGTCTGTATTTATGGAGTTCTACCAAAGCACCTCTCCAAGAAAACCAAGATGCTGCTGTTAGTGGAGGGAAAAAATGTACTCAGAACGATCTTCTGAGTTCAACACTAGGCTGACTGAAGGACAGGAGGCTGAAGAAGGAAAGTAAAACCTTGTGCAGAGCAACGTGGAGGAATCCCCAACACCCCTGTGAGAGCCACCTGGAACTGCTCGTGCTCAGCAAACTCCATCCCCTGCAGTGTCCCAGGAACTCCTTACCGCGTGGGTCGCTCCCACTGGGTCGTGCGTGTGATGTGATTTAAGTACTGGATCCTTCCCGACGCCGTCCTCCGCTCCTCCCACCTGCAACCAGGCACCCAAGATAAGGCAGTGAGTGGCATTTCCAGGAAACCAGGGCACAACATGTTTCCAACACAAATGCCAGCTCAGGAAGACTTACACTGTTATGAATCATGGTGGCCGAACAAGGTAACAGGAAACAACTGAAAGCTGAACTCAGAAATGATTTAAGATGTTCTTCCCTTGGAAGCAGGCACATCATTAACAACATCACACCTTCATATTCCATAACTGCTTGAATTCTAATTAAATCCAAATAGCCATATAAAGAAACTTCTTGAAAACATCATGTTTAATAAGGTATTTAACTTGTTTTGACCACTGACTCTAACCAGTGCTTTCACAGCATCTTCACACACCACTTGCTTTCATTAAAAAGTCAGCTTCAAATAATGTGACTTTTTAATTATTATTAATTTTGCACTCCAAAATACACAAGGCTGCACAGGAAGCTTTGCAGTTACACAATTGGGTGATATTTATGCAAGGAACATTTTGAAGTGAAAATTTAGAAGCCTTTTCAAAACCATTTTTGACTTATCTGGACTCCAAATTAACAAAAGAATGCTGTTTAGGACTTAGATGATAATTTGCATTTCAAAATTCATGGTCTGAAAGCTCAGTTTTTCCTGACTTTACCAGCCAAGACTCACAATCAGAAGGCCTGTGTTTGCTCTGAAGAAGCTGCTGACAACCAGAACCTAAACCAGAGCATTTTTCTGTGTTCACAGAACTGTTTTAGGTGATAATGATGTCATTAACTCTCACAGGGACAAACCAGAACCCTAAACACAGCCTCTGGCAGGTAAATACAGCAAGAACTCAAGCTGCATTACCTTTTCCAATCCCGTTTTCTTCACTGTGATATCCATGGAACAGTGAGTGATCCATGTTTATCACAGTGTACACCAATGCAAAAGGCAGCCCAGACCCTGTGATCACTTCCTACAAAATACTGTAACACTACTACATGCATAATTAACACTGTATTGGTTTATCAGTTTTGTAATTGGAGAGGCATGTGTATTTCCCAGTGCATTTATTCACACATGCCACCTCCCCATTAACTAAACTGGTGTGTGTATCCCAACTGGCTCCTGAATGCAAGCCTACAAAACTCTGAGTGCAAGAATAAAAATGAAGTGATTTATTTGGACACTGGCTTCTCCTCCCTGCAGGAGTGTGTTGTGTGAGCTGTGTTTCCACCCAGTGATGTCAACTCACCCATCTGGTAAATCATTGTCAAACAACCGACTGCAATCCACCACTTGTCCTCCTGTGCCTATTCTGTCTCTGGACTGGAGACTTACTGTTAGGATAATAAAAGAATTATTATATTAAAAGATATGCCATCAAAATGCAAATTACATTTGAAAGAGAATTGGTACAACTTGGGAGGACTAAGCTGAGCCACGTTCTGGATGTTTTTTTCTTCTCACAAATCAAAGACAGTTACACAGGGACAGTGTGTTTTCATACATGGAATTCTCTGCATCAAAAAAAATGAGCTTAAAGAATAGGAAGGTAGGTTAAGGCAGAAAAAGAAATGGAATGTGAAGTTGCCAGCAACTTTTCTCCATGTAAGATGGACTGACACTCGACTGGTGGCACCAGGGGGTTCATCTCACACACGGCTGGGACAGGGCAACAGAAGAACCTAAAATAAGGAATTCTCTATGGCTTTCAGCATCCACACAAACACAAAACCAGGCAAAATTTACCTGCCAGAAGCACCTCACATTTGGTTTACTGGCTACTTTCTAATACCAGTGGTAAGAGGTCAAATGCAGCTCCCACAAAGCAGTGCTCAGCACCCTGAAAAGCCCTCACTGCCCTCAGCAAAACAGCTTCACTTGTTTTTTAATTTAATTTTTACTTTTTTTACATGATTCATTGTAAGGGATATTTATGCCTGAAGCTTTTGTACTGCAATTACGAAAACAAAGATTTTTTTAGGCTGCTTTTGTTCCTAAGATCACAATTTGCAAGTGTCCAATCTGATAATTTATGACACTCGTGTTCCTGCAGGGTTGGGGTGGGTTTTTTTGATGTTTTGTTATGCCTTTAACAATAAAACAATTGCTTAAAAAGCTAAATACGTGCTGTGGCCCACATTTCTTGAGGTGGCACTAATGTACCTCTGGACAACTGTCTTCACTTCCTATTGATACATGCAGTGAAATGGCCTTACAGACCTTAACCTGGATACAACCAAACTTGGGGCAAGATCCCAGTTTAAAAAGTTGGGAGTAGACCTGGCAGCTTGTACCTGGGTCTCCAAATTTTCAACAACATGACTTGAAGCTTAGAATTCAACAGCCCAACCCAGGGAGCCCTGCAGTACCTGCTGCATTCCCAATCTAAATTAACTCCTGGTTTTCCACGTACACTAACATTACAAAACAACTCTTAGAGAGGAAGACACCTTTAATTTCAAACAAACCAAAATTTTAGATGATGCTATTCATTCTGCAAACACCCTGCAAGTTCCCATGGTTGCATGCAGGCAAGGTTTGGCAGGCAAAGCCCACAGATAAAAATGAAACCAAGCAAAGGCAGTTACCTCCTGTATGTGAGGACCACAATTTGTGCATGGGTTCATCTTGTAGTGAGTAAGGGCTCATTTTTTTCTGCAGTGCCACATCAGAAATAAAATGGTTGCATAGAAGAGGCCACAAGATGAAGACACAGTTCAGGTGCCCCTGGATCCACTACTCACAACATTCCCTTTTCCTCCCCCTTTGAAGATAACCCAGGGATTTAAGATAAATCTCCTTGTACCAAGGCAAACCCACCACGCACTTAACTTTCAATACTACCATTTGCTGAAGGTATTAATTACATTTTCATATTGGTTTCAAATCTTGCACAGCCTCTTAATTTAAGACAGTTTATCATTCCAAGAACTGAGAGTATATTTATAACTTATTCTGTCTTCTTACCCTAGATTTCTGCACCATCTAACAACTGCAGTGGAATTATCTAGTTTTACTCAGGCTCATTCACCCATTCAACACAACTGCATTTGGGGAGAAAGATTAAAATATAAGAAGATTAATACTGACAACTTAAATAAAACAAGACAGAAGTCCCTGGAATCTTACCAAGGATGCATTAAATTAAAACAGAGCCATGACTGAGCAAAGCTGACCTCTCTGATGACAACAGCAGAAAGCAGAACACAGGTCTGTTCTGGGTCTCTGCTTTAACCTCACAAGGTGTTTTTCTCTAGGTTCAATGCACAATCCAGCAGCTCCTGCTGTTTAGGGATCCCAACAGAGCCAGTGCTCCCACCAGTCCAGCCCCTGCTGACCAGTTCTCTCTGCAGACTCTTTGCCACTACACACTGCAGTGGATTTGCCCCAGGATTCCCACAGGGACCTCTGTGCTTTGGGGTGGGGTTTGGGGTTATGTTTTTTCCTTTAATGAATGCCAGCATTCCCAGGTGAGGGTGACCAGGCTGTGCATACCCTGGAGGGCAGCATGAGAGCACAGTCCCTGCTCTGGAGTGGGCAGAGCTCCCTGTTCCCAGCACACCTGCACCAGCTCTCCTGGCAGTGGGTTCAGCTGCCACCCAAAAGGAACCCCACAACAAACCCCCCACTCCATGGATGCTCAGGGGATCAGTGCACTGGAGCAAACCCAAAGAACAAACCAAACCCACAATGTAACACACCCTAGAAAAGTGACTGGTTTATCCTTTACTCTTCTGTGGAAGCTCAAGTGGAAAATTTAATATTCAAGAAGGGCCTGAAGTGTCAGCAGTGCACTGACAATTCCACATTTCCACCATCACTTGACTCTCCTGAGCCACACACTCTTACCTTAATGCTGTTGCAAGCACTTGCAGATTAGATGCAGACAAGGGAGTTAAACCAACACAAAGAGATAAAGTCACAGGTATTATTCAACAGAACTCTTTATGGAAAGCAAAGGAACGCTCCGAAGCCCTTATCTGCTGACTGATGCTTCAGTGTTTTTCTCTGACAAAAGGGCTGATTGGATATCATTTGAACTAGGAATTGAACATAAAACTGAGCATGAAATATTCTCATTAACATCTTGTTACAAAATGAAGACCTTCCTTATCCTGACCAACTTTGGACTTAAGTGGCCTATTAGAAACACTGCCTTCACAAAGAACTGAGAATGTACCAAAAAGGGAGTGTTTATGAAGTTTTTCTGTGGACGCTAGTTTTTCAATTTGCCACCTTCTTTTTAATTCTTATTTAAGGTTTATGAGTTCACAGAATGACAAAGCAGTTACTGAGGTTGATGACAGACTTGCTAATAAGCTGCGAAAACACAAAATGAATTGACCAAGTCACCCCAGACCAATTCATTCCTGTTCCAGCAAGATGCTTCACCCTGTCACATGTAGTATTTTTTTGCTGGGGCTCTCAATGGCCAAGAATTTTGTAGTCACTTTTTCACAGGGAGCTCAGGCTCAAACTGCCACCATTCAGTGAAATTAAAAACTTTCAACACATTTTTTATTATCTATCATCTTATTTGCCCCAACACTTAAAGTAGTATTTTGGTTTGGGGGGGTTTTTTTGGGGTGGTTTGAGCATTTTGTTTGGGGTTCTGTTTGGGGAGGGGTTAATTCTCTACATACATATTTCTGCCCTGAGGTCCACATGGCTCTGGCAGTAGACACTGAAGAGTTCAACACAGAAAACTGACATCCAGGAAGGGTATTTCTGTTGTTATCTCCAAGGGAACTAAAAGACAAACCCCTTTACTCACCTACTATCTGTCCTCTAACAGTATCATTGTCATTTGGCCCAAGCTTGCACAGATCCAACCTCTGGTCTACAAAACAAGGACACAAAGGGTAAATCATACAACAAAGCACCATCACAAACTACCAAACCAAGTGCAGTACAAAACTCAAAACCCCAAAAATTAACTGTCACTCCTGGAAAGCCTGTGCATGCAAGTTTGGGCTGAAGGAGAAGAAACAAGTCTTTAGCTTACTTACAACCAGTGTCTTTAAGGCGGTTGATTGCGTTGGAAAGAAGCCTCACACAGCCCAGAAAACCAGCTCCCTGCTTTTTATGAATTTTCTTGTGATTCCATACACTGATTGTTATTGAATCCGACTTCCCAATATATCTGAAAAACGTGGAAAAACAGCACTGTGAATGGCACTTCCTGAGGGCTTTGATGATGCTCCAGAATCACCTTGGAAGGAAAAAAAATTATCAACCACTACATTAAAAATTTCACACACACTGTGACAGCAAGAGAGAGCCAAGTAGGTAATATGTACACATTATACTTTAATGGCAGCATGTCTCATGAAGGAGCTTACTGGGATACAAACCAGTGTAAAAGCCTGATTATGCAGGAGACATTCCTGGGAGCCAGAGTGGGAAATCTGTTTAACAGCAACACGAGCAGGCTGAGGGCTGGCCCTGGCCCCCAGCTCTTCAAGCAGCTACAAACATGCTCAGCCTCATGCCCTGCTCAGCCACCCAGGGGATGGGAATGCTGGTGGCAGCAGGGGCTGGGAGCAGTGGGAGCAGGGAAAGCAGCCCAAACCCTGGGACAGCTCAGCATCCCTGGGCAGCACCTCGGGGGCTGCTCTTCCAAGCCCCAGGAATGCAAGTCCCCCTCCCTGAGAGCCCTCAGAGCCCCCAGGGGAAACACAAGGCAAACCCACCACAGTTACCAAGGTTCTGGGAAGCTGGTTGACTGTTAGTAATGTATGTTTGGGACACACATCACATGTTACAGCCGTGCCAAAAGGTTCCTCCTGTGTTCCAGCTGAGATGTGCCACATTCCCCCTGCCCTGCTCACATGGGGGCTGTCTCCTCACAGCATTCCCATGGACAGGCCTGGCAAAACCTGCATCTCACTGGCCTGGGGAAACCTGGACACTGTAGGCTATTTTATTTTGCTGTTTGTTTGAAGCTTTGTTCTTCAGAGGCAATTACTTTGTGAGCTGGTTTTTGTTTTCAAAACTTTGAGAAGACAATTTCAAAACACTCCAGATAAATCAGTGATTGCCAATACTGAATTATTATAGTTGTTTCAAGTTGAGGGAAATTAATTTGTAACTATGGCTTAGGTCCCAAGAACTGCTTATAGTTCTCCCTTCCCAGACCACAAATTCTGGCCTTAGTTTAGTTCCAAGTGCTTTTTTTGTTTGTTTTTAAATGAAAAGTGATCAAACTCACTCAACCAATATCTAAATACATCTCCCCACTGACTGTGGCTTTAAAACATCTTTTCAGAAAGATAGAAATGATACTGTCAAGGTTGGCAAACCAAATAATTGAACTAACTGTCATGGCTTGAAATTACAGCTGTGATCAGGTTAACACTTCTCCCATTTTTCCTTTTCCAAAAAGCAGAACTTTGACAACTTCTTTTCCCACCTACAGATAGGGACTGACACAAGAAGAGAGAAAAACCTGAAGGTTTAAAATAACCACTGCACATTTAAACAACAAAAAAAAACCCCAAAAAACCTCAAACAAAACACAAACTTCACAGAAAAAAGCCCCAAAGTTTTTTGAATAGTGAAATAATTGTGTAACATAGGTCAGATTTTTGGCCTTACAACCTTGACAATGCCAATTTTGCATAAAGAAACGAGATGAGGATGAGTATTCACGTGCACAATTGCAGTCTACAATGTTTTATGTACTTAAAATAAATTCTTATGAGAACAAGTTAGGTGCACTTAAAAATAAAGACTTATCATGACCTGTCTTGAATTTTCCAGTTTTCCTTGTTGCTTTAAAAAAGTCAAAGGTATATGGTTAAACACAATTCCATAACAGAACAGTTTGAATAATATGTAGAACAGCTGAATATACAACACAGTTTCCAAGAATTCCTGTAATGTTTCAGGGTGAGGATCCCATGGTTGGGATGCAGAATTGTCATCCAGAACAACCACATGAGGACTTGATATCACTCCTATAACCTACTCTGATTTTTGTACCCAAAAACCTGGCTGGTTCACACAATTAAAGGAGACAAGCAAAAAAAGCTGCATTTTTCAAACAAAAATGTCTTTTTCATTTATAAAGGAAGAAAAGAAATAGTTAAGTAACTTCCAGTTGGCTTTACAGCAAAATAATCTCCATTTCTGCATAATTTCGGGCATGAAAATCCACGGTTGCATTTAGAGAGTGACAGTAGGACAAGCTGACATTTCCAATTCATTTGGAGGATAAGTTACATTTGTTTTACATCATCTGGCAATAAAGTTCCAACATAAAAGCCTGAGCTAGGAATTTTATTTTTTATTAAAAAAGAATGTTCAAAAAAATAAAGTGCAACAAACCAAACCAGAACCAAAAACCACACTCCCCCCATTTTGTTGGATGACTCTCTCTTCCTCCTCATAATTAAAGTTCTTGGAGCTTCTTTTTCTTTTTTTTCCCCCCCCATTCTATCAGCAATATCTATTTCATAGCTTCAGGATTCCAATAGAGATAACAGGATTAGTATTAATGAGATGGAAACATAGAAATCCAATTTCCAGAGACATTTTGTTAAATCCCATATTTTCTGAATCTGTAAAAATTAAGGCTCCAGATAAGAACAGAACATCCAGAAATTTTAATTTCCTTACTCTTACCACTTCTCTTTATTGGAAACGTTTTAATAAAATTTAAAACACAGGGACAATTGTTATTTTGTCTAAACAAGATTATCTTTGCCAAGGTGGTACTTCCTCCTGACCTGATACACCACTCAGCAAGTGACTTTTCATCCCCATGGCATTACATCCACTTTCCCTGAAGAGTTCAGCTCACTAGAGAAATGTAGAATGAAGAAAGAGGAAAAAAATATTCCTGAAAAAACACACTTCTTCCTGATCACAAGCCAGACAACCCCTCCAGAAAGAGAGAAAAATGCAACATCAAGAGGTATGAACTCAGGTCTGGAAGCCAGGAATTCCCTCTGTCTAATCCATGCTGTCACACAGGCTCCTTTTATGACCTGGGAGAATTACTTAGTTTGGTTCTCCATTTTTCCCATTTCTGCTTTTCTTTTTGGTAATGTAATGACACTGTGATGCTGCTTTCAGATTGGGGGAGAAAAGGGTGCAAAGAGACATAATAAAATCAGCCCAATTCCCTCCTCTCCTGTCTCTGGGGGAACCTGCCAGGGGCTGTGGCTCGGGCAGGAACAGCACATGGACACGTGGGACCCACTGGCTGCTGCAAAGGGCACCAGCTGCATCCAGGGGGCTCAACATCCATGTGGAGAAGGCAGAGCTGCTGCCCAGAGCTGTCTGATGGCTCTTTAGGAGTCTAACCCAGGATGGGATTGTCTAAACCAGCACTAAGCAGAGCTGTTGCCTCCTCTCCCCGAGAAAAATCCAGGATCATTAGCACTAACAGGCAGAGCAGGGTTGGAAAGTTGGGGGAGAAAAGCAACTGTGCCAGGGCAGCACAACAGCTTGAGGATGTGAAGGCACCAAAGGGCACTAGAACCTGCAGTGAGGAGATTTTGGGAAGAGGAGGAGGTAGTTGTGGAAGTCAGGTGAGGTGTCACCAAAGGAGTCCAGCCTGGGGGTGAGGGCTGAAGGGCACAGGAGAAGGGTGGCACCAGCAGCAGGTTTGGTGGAGATCGTGGCACAAATGTGGTGTGGACTTAAACAGATAGTGTGACTGGCCAGGCACTAAGGGCAGAGGTGAGCTGGGAAGGCTGCAGGAGACATCTGGCTATCACTGAACAGGACAAAGGGGAAGGAAGGGAAAAAAGGGGATGTGTTCATTTTCTGAACTGCTGGTTTAGGTAGTTTAGGTCTGAACGTGTATTTGTCAAGTGTGGTTATTCAAAGGCTTGGAGGAAAGGCCTGAACAACAGGGAAAACACAAACAAGACTGAAAATAAGGAAGGGGAATACATCCAGGGCAATCATGGTATTCCACTGACATTAAACTACATCCAGACAGCAACTATTTGGCAATTTCTTTCTGGAAAGTCTCCCAGATTCCCCCTCCCCACACACACCCATCCAGGCTGAAGAATCCAAGCAACTAATTCAACCACTTCCCTTCACGCTCAGATCTGAATTAAGAACCACATAAGGCAAAAGTCAACCCTTTTCTGTTCTTTATAACACTGCAAAGGTCTTTTAAAAAAATTCTTGTAAAACAGAGTATCTATTACAATGACTCAGGTTAGCAAGTCACAAAATTCCTTTGGAATTAGCAACTTAACTCAGACATTATTGCTTAAATATATCACAGGAGCTCCACCTGACTGTGCCACTTGCATCTGCCATCACATGATAGAGGATGTGTTAATTAGCAGCAGTGTTAACTTGTTATCAAATTCCAGGCTGGGGACACTTCAATCAGCCCAACACAGTGGCAGAGACTTCCCATGCAATTGTGTGTTTTTAGGGAAAACATTAAGACATCTATAAATCCTGTTATTTTCAAAGGATGACAAGCAAGACTTAAGTTCTCTAGTCTCTGAGGTTTTGACACCAGGTGCTTTGCAATAGGATGGTTACCATTCATTTTTCCCCCCCCCCCAAAAAAAAAGTTAATTATCTTAATATCTGGTGCAGATGAGAAGCTGAGACCTGACACTGGGTATATCACACTGAAGTTACCTTAGAGATCTTATCTTTTACTGTTGTTTTAAATAGGAACTCAAGACCAGACAAGACTATAAAAAGGGTTAAAAGATTATAAAGAAAATTTAGAGAGGGAAAGGATTATTTTCAAATTACAAGGCCTGACATGACACTAAATTTTACTTTGGATTAGAAATGCTGGATATACTTCTGTCATCAGGGAATTCAACAGCCAGCATCAATCAAAGTAGTTTTCCCTACAGGACAAGTAATTTATATTGAAAATAATACACAATCTAAATAAAATCTATTTTTTAAGGGATCTTCTTCCCCAAACAAGAAACAAAAACCACCGTCCACAAAAGTATTTCACACAGGTCTAAATTCCTTCAGCCAATCCAGCAAGAGATGTCCCAAATCTGCCCGAGCAAAACATTCTGCCAGAAGCCCCATTTTTATCTCTGCTTTTCCTGATGTTGTGGACTGCAATCACAGTCCAGCTTCAAAGATAAGACCACTACAGTATCCAGACACAACCATGGCTTGTTCTATAAAACAACAGAAAAATACCTTCGCTTCACCCTTCCTTAAAAATTATAACCAGAAAGGAATTTTTTTCCAAAGATTTTACTACTTTTTTCCATTACTCTCACTGCTTATCAACATCCTCCCTCCTTTCCCATGTCCTCCACTCCTTATTTCTCCAGAAGGGAATCAAATCCCTCACCCACGGAGCACTGAGCATCCCTTATAACCCTTTCCAACCAACTCCACTCTCCCACAGCACTCCAAACACCCAGGCAGGGCTGGCAGATAATGGGGAACACACAGGGAACCAGTGACATTTTCAACAGGGAATTAACTGCCAAAGGATGCCCACCATTCCCCCTGCAGGAGTGTCCCTTCCCCAGCTGGACTACAGAGGGAGTTACACTCAGCCACGTTGGCAGCACTTTCCACCTTTTATCCCTGTAAAGCTGTGCATTAATGCTCATTAACAGACCCAACTAACTAAAAACAATCAAGGTCTGTGCTCTCATTACAGGGATTTTTCCTTAGCTCTAAACTGATCCTTGGAGAGGACATGGAAGGGCAAAGGTCTGAAACCTCCATTCTACAGAAATTAACATTTTGATAGGTTTAGTAACATTAAAAAAATCAAATTAACTTTAAATATGAGAGTAATTCCTTATACATGAACTTAAAAATTTGTTTTATATCCATTTGTCTAATGAATATGAATTACAGTCTCACATGCAGAATCTAAACTTGGACTGAGTTTGGATAATAGAACTATAATGCTATTATTTCACTAAACTACCAAGGTATTTTGTTAAGAAGTAATGTAAATGTTCTGTATCCTCACTAACATATTATGAGCAACGACTTCACATATTTAGTCTTGGATATTCTAATAAAGGGTAGATCAAGACATGACTTTAAACCAGGCCTTCCACATTTTGCTGTGAGACCCATCAAGCTGCTTTTCTTCACTGGGAAAAAGGGGGACAACAAATTCTCTAATAATTGATCTGCTGTAGGTTTGGTGATGGCCAAAACTAATGTAAATAATAATAGTTTCTAATAATATAGGACAGGGAATAGAGCCATGGGAAAAAAGTCAGAGACCAGAACAGGAGAATACAATGAAGTAAAACAGTTCACTTCTCTTCCTCACCTTCCATCTCAAGAACAAAAGATACAGAATAAAAGAACAAAAGACAGGGAAAATAAAGCATCCACAAACACAGGGACCTACATAAAAAGAAAAGCTTTAATAACTTGTATTATACAGAATTTTCTATGCTTTAGAAAGACAGAGGAAAACCATGACATGTACAGGCCATACTGATTATATTGCTCCAAAGCACCCAAAGGTGCTCAGTGATGGTAACAATTCATAGTGAGAGGAACATTTGAGACAGAAAACAATAGCAAGGAAACTGAGCAAAAGGTACACAGAGAAAAAGACAACAGACAAAAACAGAAACAAGAGAAAAGAGAAATACTGTCAATTACTTGCTTCATTTTACAGAAGTGTTAACGTGAAAATATTACAATAAAATAATGGTACAGCCCATGTCAAGCAGGCTGCAGACATCACCACCAGCAAAACAAGGTAGTGTTTAGATTTTGAGGTAAATCAGAAAGTGGAATATTTACATAGCTATTTTTTTCATTCAAACTAATAAAGACTGGGATACATAGGACAGTACTATGAACATCTCACAATGGCTGTGTACTTTAGAGGATTTCACTTCAAACCTTTGGTTATCACTGTTACCACCTACAGGTCATAATGCTGATTCCATTTGGGATCAAGTGTATTCTTCACAGTATCTGTAGAATGGCATTGGCCAGATCCATCCACCACAACCTTGGCAAAGGGATCAGGAAGTCCTAAGAGGAGGAAAAGAAAAAACACTAGCAAATGGATCAGGATGCTTTGAAGACCTGTGTCATTGCACAATTCACTTTTTAATCTTTTATTTGAACATGCCTTTTATTCAGAAATGACAGACATATTTAATGAATGGGAATAATATGATGTAATAAGTGCAGGAAAGGGGTAAATTAACAATTTCACACATCGAGAAAAAGTTGCCCAAGTCAAACATATTGGGGAAAAACCCCCAATCTGAACACCTTAATCTTCCTAATTCAAGTTTGGGTAAATTCTCAGTATACAATGAATTGAACAAAAGGCAGATAAAACAGATTTCTTTATTAGACTTTCTGTGTTTAAGATCAATCACAATCACTATTGTGGCTGATATTTTTATAACAGATTATTCTTGCTTTTAAGATCCCCTTGGTTTCCTGCCGAGCTTTCTACCTCATTCTCTGCCAGCTTAAGTCTCTTGGAAACACTGAACAAGGGTCAGGTGAACATCAAAAATCACTGCCAAGGTGGTGCTGAACTGCACAGCTGGGGCTGGAAAAGCAGCAGGAGCAGAGGAGCCCAGAATTAGCACAACTGCAACCAACTGGTCCTGCCCAGCCAAGCACTGACCCCAGGGATGGACCCACCACCCACTCCCCCACGTCCATCCTGCCCCTTTTCCTCCTCATCCCAATTCCTCCCCTCCTCCCAGAGTTCAGTGACTCAGCGGGAGGAACTAAGGTGGGGAAATGTTCATCACATTTGCTGTAGAGCAATTTAGTGCCAGATCCAGTTGGGGTGACTCAGATGGAGCTGCTGGAGGAACTAAGGTGGGGAAACGTTCATCACATTTGCTGTAGATCCAGTTGGGGTGACTCAGATGGAGCTGGTCAGGCACCAGAGCAGGACAAATGTCAGGGAAAGCACGTGGGATAAAACCAGGGCACGTGGGGAAGGGAGGAATCCTCAGGATTCAGCCCTCCAGTGCATCACAGAGTTCAAACCTTTGGGGGCTTTTTAAACTGTTAAACACCCTATACAATCAAGCTTTAGAAGTATCAGAAATCAGAGTATAATTCTGTGTCACCCCCTCTCCCAAGTTCTTTCCAAAGCTCAGGTCTGCTCTTTGGAATTCCTCCTGCTCCCAGGTGATCTGTGTGTGCAGACACAGACAATGGCATTCCTTTCTCCCTCCTTCATCTACTTCTTAGCTCTTCTTTCAAAACATTATTAAAATTAATTAAAAGATAATTTCAGAGTAGGTCGGTATTATGAGGTGATTATTAATAATTAAGAAGCACATCTGTTTGCTTGACAAAAAGTTCTTACATGAAAAACACTTTAATAAATATATGACACTAATTGGAAAACATGCAATTTGGCTGAGCAGGTACATTCGTTTCCCACTCCCATATAAACAAGGGAGAGTGTGTCAGTGCTTTAATTATTATTATTAATCTGTGATGAGTGTCACCTAAGAAAAAAATCAGAAGCCTTGAAATAAAATGGTGTGAAAACATCAAAGCCCCCACCCCCCTTGATGCCAATATATTAATACAATGACCATGTGCAAACTCTGAGGAACTGTGCATAATATTTATCCCATCTATAAATAAACTTAGAAAACTTTCACAACTACTTACGGAAAAAATCCTTTTTCACCAGGTTTTTTGCACACAGTACTGCAAGAAAAACAGAAATGAAAAATTAAGTTACTGATTGCCAACTTAAAAAGTCAATTTTACCTGTCCAGCATTCCAGAAAACCCTGATCAAAATAAATTGAATATAAATGAACTATTCTCCATCGTTTGTATTGTCACATAAATGAACTCCTGAAAGCTGAGCCAGAAGTGCCACTTTTTGGCAATTTACCTTTTGGCAGATGACTGGCAGTGATACAGTCCTGGTTTCCTCAGGCAGTAGTTTCACAAGCCATTTTTTTTCCAACTCCACTGTTTTGCCAACTGTGATCTCACCAGTGAGGGGCCTGGAGCATCCCTGGCTGCCTCCCCACATGGTGCCACCCAAAATCAGTGCTGTGACACAAGCAGGGTCTTACACACCACCAAAAGCTCCCCTGATCACAAAAACCAGATCACAAGGCTTTTCTGTTATCCTGAGTGGTAATAAATAATGGAGCAGATTAACTTCTATGGTCAAAGTTTGATGGTTCCAAAGATATCTGTTATTTATAGAGCCTGATAATTGTTTCAGGCTTTTTTTTTTAAATTAAAAAAGAGAAATATTTGCATTTCTTAACTAAAAATATCGAGAGGAAAACAATCTCACATAAGAATAGAGCAAATTTAAATTAGCAAATAAATAAATAAAAGGTGAAAGGGGACAACTTCCATATGCCAAGGTACACAAGGAAGATGTCTCCTCACAAACTGCACCACTGCTCAGCTACACAGGCTTATCTATTATTACAGGTTTAGCAAGCAGGAAATAATAGATTCCCCTGTGAAACATTAAAATATTTACTGATAACACAAAAGGATTCTTGGGGATTGAGCAAAAGCATGAATTCCCACAGCTAGTGAAAAAAAAAAGAAAAATAGGGGAGGGGGGAGAGTTATTTGGTTGGAACCAATGCTGCAGGAGACTCCTCAGTACACAATTCCCTTGGATATTTTTCCTATGAGGTCACCAATATTTATTACTGCCAGGAAATGCAAAGACAGAAAAGTGCATTCAATAACTGCATCTCACAGACACCACCTAAAACCAAACAAATCTGGTCCTGCTTTACCCACAGAATATCCTCCCACTGATCCTGAAGGGCTCCCAGTTCCCTAATTTCTGCAGGCACACGAGTCCATGAACAATCCCGTGGAGATTTCCACACTCAGGGCACAGAGGCACCACCCTGAATAGTCTTCATTAATGAAATTATTGTTTTCCAAATTTCTACATTCATAAAGACGTAGATTTTAATGGAACTTCTTTTCCACGGGATTTCAGCACTGCAAAATCCAGGTACAACTCTACTCTGGTCTAAGGAGTTTTGGTCCCTCATAAAACAGAAGGTGACACCTATTAGTGGCTACAGGTAGTCACAGAAAATCCCCTCACATTGACATAGTCCACAAGAAGAAAAGTTTTGGAACTGCAGTTTGCTGCAAGGGCTGCTAAAACAATGCTGCTAACCTGAAAAAAAAGTCAGCTTAGTTAGCTGTTGGGCTTTTTTAAAGATGATAAAAAAGTAATAAATGTAATTTCTCTCCATTCAAAGGCCTGCTGGTGACCCTAAAGCAGAGCTCCATTTAAGGGATTTTCACCCAATAATGTCACTGTAAACAGTCAACAGCAGTAAAACACTAATAGAAAGCCAAATGTTTTAGGTATTTCTGATACCTGCCATTCAAGCCCATGTAGGAAACAGACTGTCACATCACCATTTATTCCACAAAACATTCACAAAGTCCTTAGAATGGTGTAATAAAAATCCAGTGACCAAAGAATTCCATGTGCCCAGCAATTTAAAGTCTACTCTATTCATACCACTGAGAACAATTTAAAGGTATTTGAAGAAACAGATAATAAGGCAAAACTTAGAAAACTGCTTTTGCAGTTCTTTGATACTTTACTACACCCAGAATATCCTCAGCCTGAGAAGATCACCTGCCCAAAAAGTGCAATAGGTTATTGGGCACCTTTCATCTAATGAAAAACTTCAAGTAAAACAGATGTTATGTAAGTGGTCCTTTTTTAAATACCTAAAAAAGTTACAATTGTTGTCACAATTTCACCCATTACGGGTAATGGGAAGTGTCACGTGAAGGTGAAGGCTTTAAATCCAATAGTTAAGTCAAAATTCATCTACAGCACAGCAAGCCATAGAGGATGCTCCTGAAACTGTGTAATGTCCAAGACAAAAGAGGTTTGACTAATCTTTTGAGAGACAAATTGCAAGGTTAACTAATTACAAACACTTCAAAAATAAAGCAAGTCTGCCGGTGCAGTTTAACCCAAGTCCCATTTTTATAAGGTCAGGCACATGCACAGCACACAGACTAATCACTGCTCCCCCAGCAATTAGCCATGAGTGAACAAACTAGTATTTTTGGCTCCACATTTCCCTCTCCAGTAACCACATGTAAGGAAAGTCAGATGTCACTCTGGCTTTGTCAGGTTAACAAAACAGGAGAGATGCTGAGAAACCTTCCATTAACAACACCCTCTCTGCCAGGTATTTCTAGGTGAAAAAGCTCAGGTCCCAGCTCAGTTTTAAGTGAAACAAATCATCCACACACAGAGTTCTAATCTACCTCAGGACTTTTTCTGGTCAGAACTTTGCCCACTGATGGGAAAAGTACCACAGTTTATGCTCCACTTTTCTAGCAGTTTCAACACTGTATTAAAACCTATTCTGGATATTCTGATAACCAACTGATTAATAGTTCCTCGAGACTAAAAGCTAAGGAAGTTTGGTTTCCTATGGATTTATGGTTCATGGTTGACTGAAAGCTGCAGCTTTCCCCCTCTCAGGCAGACAGTCCCACACAGCCCCTCCAGTGCTCAGCATCTCTCACTGCAGCTTTTTCCTCTCACTTCAGGTCACTGCCTGGGGCTCCTCTTGATCCAGGCAACAATTCTCATAAAACTCATGGGACTTAATTATCTTTGAGTCCTCCATCCTATGTCCAATTTGAGCTAAAGATTCAAAAACCAGCAAAGAACCACAGGGAGATTTATTTCTCTCCACAAAGCCAAGTTAAAACACTGATGGTTCTGGGCCCAACCCACACCATTATCAGATGTACCATGAATGGATCCTCGGGAGGCACAAAAGCACTGAAGGAGGTTATTTATTATTTGTACGTGCTTGTTTTTAGGCACTTCTTATTAAAACTACTTTTAAACAAAACTGAAGCTATTTAAACTTGAACTGAAACTAGAATACAAACCAATTTGTATTCTGGATATCCTGACACTGGCTTGGGAAAAAAAGAGGAGGGGTGTGTTGTACCATAAGTGCATCATCAAATGGCATTAATGGGTTCTAGCACACATGTAGATTAAGTATTTATTACAGAGTATCAGTGAGTCAGTGGATAGTTATGTTTTGTGTTTATTACAGACTTCTTGGGTAGTCTACAGACAGGAGAACATTAATATTCCAATATGAAGGAACAATATATACGTGCCAAGACAAACAGCACATCAGTTTAACATACTATACATACATTAAATATCTTTTTATCATGCTTTATGATCTCATTCTAACATATGCTACTCAGGTCAGCCCACAGAACTTGAAAAGAGCATAATATTATAAGCTACCCAGTCTCCTTCTATGACAGCTTTGCTACACACAGTCCACAAATACTCAAAAATAGGAACTAAGTGAATCACATTTGCCAATTTCCTTTTTCTGATTTATTACTCCTGTGACTGACAAAGAATGGTTTACTGAAAAGTTATTTAACTATTCCAAGTAAATGCAACATATTTAATATCCCCAAACTCCTGTAATTTATGTGTTAGTTATTAAAGTTTACATGAAGTTACAGAGGAGGAGGAATAATTGGTTGAATCAACAAAAATTTAAAGGAACTGACTGTTGAAAAGGTGAATTTTATAGAAAGATAAATATTTCTCTAATTTTCTGAACTCTGCAGATTCTTTTTGCTAGCTACTAAAGAACTCATTACAACTGCTTTTTACTTTGTAAGCATTTTTACAGAAAAATGAAACTTTTCATGACATCAGCCTGTTGTTATGGAAGGTATCCTATGTTATACATTACCACTATTTTTATATAAGGATTAAAAAGTATGTTTATTCCAGAATAGCAAGTCTATCAATAACACCAGGTCTCCATACTTAGAGGGGAGATGCACATGAAGCCCATGAAGTGGAAAGGAGAGGCCAGGGATGAAAACAAGTGAGAAGTGATAAAGATCTATGAGGTTTCACAGAATCACCACGTCTCAGACATGAGCTGAGTCCTCCATGACCCTTTTCACCTCCACTGGTTGGGTAACACCAGAAAGTGCTGAGGAAGCAACACTAAAAGAAGAAAGTATTATTCAACTTTGAGGAAACTGGACATTTAAGGGCCCTGTATCCAACCCTCGTTGGTGTTTCCAACCTATATCAAAGTGTTTATAGCAAATATGTCCACCACATTGCTTCACACCTGTAAAACAGAGATAATGCTACTTTACCTTCCAGGTGGGTTTTAGTGCTGTTTTACCTGCATGTTTGTACACTCTCAGCTATCTGTTATAATGTGTCTCTTGATTTATGACAAATGAAAAGGTTCAAATGTGCTTGTACCCAGCAGCATGAGGCAGGAGCACCTCAGGGCTCCAGCTTAGACAGTCACAAAAGAAACACACTGGTCTTAGAATTCCTGTGTTAAAAAATAGCACATCTTAAGCCATCTCAAGTAAATAATTTTTAAATATTTATATTTGACATACATCAATACTATCAGAGAAGGATTAAGGAAGAGAGGCAAGAAAATAATTATAAATGTCCAGAGAAGTGAGCACAGAAGGAAACACATCATCAACACATTTAAAACTGTATGTGGCTTATAGGAACCCTCCACCCCATGTCAGCCACCCATAAGAACCAACACTGTGTCAACAGCCAGCCCTGAGGTTCCAGGGAAGGAAAGGACTCAGTCCAAAGCTAAGATTATGTTTACTAATCTTTTGGCTTTTCACGTGTCATCACCACAGAAGAACAAGTCCAGCCTTCCGAATCCAACCAACACTTTTAACATTATCATTCCTGTTGGTTTTCTCTCTCCCCGAGGGTTTTTCTCCCAGAAAAAGTGCTTGTTCCAGAACATATGTAACACATGGGAGAGCGAGGAGGAGGACAGGCTGCCCATCAATTTTTACCACAATAGCTCATTTTGAAGACAAGTCTTTCTCCCCCTACAGAAACAGCATCTTTTAAGGAAAGCCATTAGCGTTGGGTTTTGTGATCAGCTCCCAGTTGTTTGCATGTTCTGTGCAGTGCAACACAATCACTGAAATAAGTCCCAGCTGTAGAAACACAATGCTATGCTGTTGCTAATGTGTGTTGTACTGATAATGAATGGTCGTCTATGCTTTAATCTGAATAAAGCTCCCAACTGCTCTGCCTCTCCTTGCCAAAAATTCCCCTTCCTCCTCCAGACTGTGGTTGCATTCCAATTACACTGCTGATTGGAATGAGCCCGCTTGGGGGAGGGAGAGGGAGGGGGGCAAATGAAGGCACACACACCCCCCTCCTGCCTTCCTACGGTGCCCCTGGGACCCAGAAACCACTTGAGTATTTGAATCCATGGCTGACACAAAGTACTTTTCTCCACGTTGCACAAACTCTTTGTACATTCACTTCTTTCTTTTACAAAAGCACTTGTGACAGGCAAGCAGCGCACCGTGCACAGGTTCCAGCAGGATGGCTCAATACTTTCACCATTTCTAACAAATTCCTACTGGTTTCTTCCATTGTTGGCACGTTCCTGAGAAACTTATATTTGTCTCCTTGCATTCCCCCCTTGGACCTGCCTGAATTCCCACATGGGAAGACATAAAACAGGAGGTCTTCAACTATTCATCGAACAAAGAGCTGTAAATAACGGCACGCAGATTTGCAAATCCAGCTGTTGAGGTAATAACTCCCTCAATTAAGGTTTTGAAATAAAATTGTTTATCCCAACTATTCACATTAAGTTTTATTTTACAATTAATCTCTCTGAGGATTTTTTTTAAGGTTTCATTTCCTTCGAAAGGTGCTTTTTCTGCAGATGAACAAAGTAAGCAACGGAACGCGATCGTAAACTAAGTTTACTTTCACTTAATGAAATTCCTGCAGTTTGGGAGATTGCAATCGATTATTGTCAAGAAGGGACACACAAAGACAGGTAAACCTAACGAGTGTGGCTTTACAGGTGCACAGGGGGTTGGAGCAAAGAAGGTTTAGAAGTATGAAATGGGTCAGAAGGCAGCAGCTGAGCGTTATTCCAACCAGGACCGGCGCCGCAAGGTTTCATATTGCACCCAACAGCAACAGGGCTGCAGCTGTTCCTCCCTCAAAGCAGGTCCAGCAATCCCAGGGATTCAAGGTAGAGCAGGAAGCTGAACTGGCTTAACAGAAAATTAACCTTCTGGAGAGATGGATTAGCTGGGCATTGGCTCCAAGAGCTCCCCTGCAGTCACACCATCCCTGGACTGCTGCAAGGGCAGGGGCAGGAGCACATGGTTGCAGGAGGAGGATCAGCCACGCTGCCCTTCTCACAGCTGCACTGGGGAAGTGCCCTCCGTACCTTTCTAGGGCTCTAAAAACAAAATGCACCCCCCCAATGTCTTCATTCTAATGCAGACAGTTTTTCCTCCTGCCTCTTGTTTTGTAGCTCCAGAAATTTATTTCATTCAAAATAAAATTGGGTTAAAAAGCAGATTTTGCTGCTACGATACCAAAATAACCAGCTAACACCCTTCAGGTTTTCAGAGACATCTCTAATTTCTAATTCCCTTTCAGAGACACAATCTTCACTTAAACGTTCGGGTTTTCTATTTCCCAAAGCGCACTCAGGAGCACAGAATTAAAACACAAAAAAGCATTTCTCTTGCAAGGACACACACAACTGCTTCCAGGCTGTTCTGTTTAACTCAGGCACAGCTGCTCTTTCTGAGTCTCACAAAGCACCAGAAATTCAGAACAACCCAATGTGCACTAAAGTAGAGTCAGTACAAAACACGTACACAGAGTCTGGCAGGATCATTCTTTTCCCAATCCTTCCTTGTGAAATTCAGTGTCACCCAAATGAACACTCCAAACTCCCACCTCTTCAGGGACCAAGAGAGGCAGCACAGTGGAGATGCAGGTGCCACGTGCCTGCACTGGGAAGCCCAGTTCACCCAGGGACTCTGGACAAGCCGGTGCTGATTTCAGACACACTCTGCTCCACGGGATTCAATGCAAACACCCTCCACCATCCCTGGATCCATGGTTCTGCAGCAGGAATTGCTGCAGGGAGCAACCAGGCACACCCCAAACTGTCACCAGCTGGTTCACCTTGGGGATGTTTTTTCTGAATTAGGAACTGCACAACATGATCCCTCCTGCCCCCGAGCTATGGAGCCAGGACAACCTGGAAGGGATGGTGACTTCTTCAACAGGCACAGCCACCTCACAGGTACACTCACAGCTCACACTGGTAGGAAAAAAATGTCTCGTTCTCTTTCAGAATTATACAAAGAGTTTAAATCTAATGCAAATTTAGGATCATGCACCAATTCTAACTCTTACTAAGAATATGCCTTAGAAAAACTCAAAAGCATTAATGGATTTTTAAAGTGCTATTTAATACTAACATGTCAGGTTGGAAAAAAATATTCGACACTACTTCTAAGTGACATATAAAAGCATCACTGCTAGACTGATATCCAAACATAAGGTAGACAGCCTTAAATAAACTCTATTAAAATATGCATTAGGACAAACGTAGTACTAGAAAAGCACTTTTAACAAGAATTTCCTTTAATAATTGTTAAAATTCTAAATTGTCCTGTGAACACATTTCTGTAAATTCAACACAAGCCAGACACTAAATCCTTAATATACTGCATGTAAAATGAAACCCATTTCCAAGGATCACATGCACCTGCTCATAAGCATTGTCAGTTAGAAATCTGTGTCTAAACAAATCAGAATTATTCCTCTGGGACAAAACAAACAAAACCACAATAACCTGCATTCAAACACCAAACAGCAACAGGGATATCCAGGAGTAACAAATGCCCTAATAATGCAATATAATTTAAACCACTGTAAAATATGCCAGAAACTAACACAGTAACAGTAAATTTTTATTTCCAACCAATTCACTCCAAGTTCTGCCATAAGAAGAGGCTGTTTGAGCAGATTTACAATTCTAGAGCCATATTACTTGCATGTAATACAACTCACAGAGATTAAAACTCCAAATGCAAACATCACGCGTTTACCAGGGAGAAGAAAGGTTAATAAACACACATTGCATCACTGAATAGAAACAGTTAAGCCAATAAATCGTTCATCTCCTGCAATAATAAAATTCTGGGACAGAGTCTCCCAGGCTATTTTAAATTCCTGTAAGGCAGGGACGACACGACAGCGACTCCAGACTCCACAGTCTGTGCCGGGGACGTCTCAGGGACTTGTGGCCGCGGCAGATGGAGCCTGCGGAGATTGGCCGTGTTTAGACTCCTGCTCTTACATCCCCACGTCTACTTCACACTATTGTTCTGCTGTAAACAACAGGCTTCCTTTTCCACTTCTCCTCCCTCACTCCACTCCAAGCCAAAAGTGAAACAAAACACAAACCCCTCCACACACCATTGAATTCCTCCTTCCAGCAACTCGTGCGTTCCCATTTCCCAGGTTCGTTGGGCGATGGGCTCGGTGCCACACACGTCACCCACCTATTCATGTGTCCACTGCATTTGTTATCCCTGTCAAGAGGGAAAGGCAAGACATTATGCTGCCACTTCTGCAATGAAGGTAGCAAACCCTCCCCAACACTGCAAACCCTCCCAGGAAGGTTTACAAGTCTCTTTCGTGGAGGTTCATGTTTGAAGCAGTTCAAATTGAGTAAGTAGGTGCAAAAATAGTTGGGTTTGGTTTGGGGTTTTTTTAGGCTGTATATCAATTATATAAATTCGGCATGAATGATACAGGATAAACCATCCCCATCAGGGCTCTGTGTAAATTCTCAGCTCAGGGAGAAAGGAGCAGAAGTAACACATGGGAAACCTAAAGAAAACAAAGGCTATTGGGAATATTTGCATTTCCTGGTTCAGTGTGGATGGAGCCTCTCAGACCAGCCAGGATGTTTCTAATGCATAACTTTCATGCACTAGAAATTCCACTTCTCCACCCTTCTCCAAAAGGGCCTAACCCTCCCATCTCGCCCATTTTTCAACATCTGAAAAACCACTCCTGTACCATGAAGTCATCACACAGACACCACTCACAGAGACTGAACACTGTGCTGGTCAGCTGGGCCAGAGGGGACAACACAGCTTTAAATTCACAGCCATTAGAACACTTCAAAAGAAAGTCAGCAGTCAAGGATCAATTTTTAGACCAATTTCAAAGTTATCCCTTTTGTTTCTCACATTGGTAGCAAGTATAGAATTGTATTCCAGTAAACAAAATCAGGGTGGGAAACAAATCCATTAAAGAGAAAAGAACCCACCAGCTTGGCTGTTATATTTGCTGTACAGTTCTCAATTTATTTTTTACCCTTCTGCAGTATTAAAAACATAGTCCATGAAAAACCTTTAAATTAAAGTAACATCACCGAGATTAGTTAATCTCAAACCTACAGAGATGGTTATTACATCCAAATGTGAGTTAAGCGAACTCCAATACAAGCATTAACTCAATTCTACAAGAAATACAGGAATAAAATATTGTATAATAAAATACGTAGCAGAGAAAAGGGAGTTACTCTTATCTCAAACTCTTAGAATCACTGTGCTAAAAACCTTACCTCAGTCCTTAAAGACTTGTTTGCAATCCCAGCAATTAGTTTTTAACCAGGAAAGAAGCAATTAATCCAAAATTACCAACTCGCAAAGTACTTAAAGAGCACAGGATCCTTCCTCCGGTGGGTAAATAAAAAAGGTAACATGGAAATTTACCCCTGTACTTCTCAGTTTCTTTTGACAGGAACAGGAGTGGGGGAAAAAGCTAAGAGGAGAAAAATTATAGCTCTGTCTGACGTATTTCATGGACCTCTGGAAACGTGCTGGGGAAAAACACGGCAACAAGAGCAGAGCCCTCGGATTTGTTTCAGGGCAGTAAAACCCTCCACCCTCTGAATGAGCTCTAAGAGAGGCAACGACAAAAGAAATTCATGATCTAATTACCAAGCAGACAAAAATGCCCTGAATTCTGAAAAGGGCTCAGACAAGAGGCACCTGCACTCAGTGAGGCTCCTGGGTGCCCGGAATTGTGGATCCCAGCAGCGTTCCAGGAGCGCTGCCATCCCTGTCAGGACACAGCCACACACCTGAGTTCAACAGGAAGCCTCAGCCCCCTGTCTGCGCTGCAGACATGATCCTTGGGGAACACCACTGCTTTTCTGGGAAGAGCCAAAAGGAAAAGAAACAGGAAAAAAAAAAAAAGATCCCGAAAGCGTGCACGACTTTCACCCTGCGTGAGTGATTCTCATGCCACTCTTGAGCAAAATGGTGTAAATATTAATGTTGTCAACACTAACAAAAGGATTGTCAGTTGCTTTGTAAGAAATAATTCCTGAGATGCGACAGCAGTTAAAGTGACTTTTATTAGGGAGGGAAAAAAGTAAATTCTGGCATTTCAAATATATCTTGAAATATTTTGGTAATTTTAAAAAATAATTCCCTAATAAATAAAACTTAATGCAAAGAGTTCACAAGGATCATGATTTTGGGGGTATCACTACTAAAAATCACTAATTCAGCATCTGCCCTTAATTTAAACTCCCAGTTCAGCACAATTTTGTTTTATTACCACACCTGATGTCCTGAAATCGTAATATATGGGGTAATACAGATAAGTGATGTACTCTTACATCCTCCTGCATTATCATCAATATCTACAACCTCAGACATTCTGTCTCCAGGATAATATGTGGATCCTGCCTCTTTCTCACGTAATGCAGTTGAAATATTCAAGCACAGTGTCCCTATATTTAGGGGTTTGGGGGAAAATCTCTTTTAGTGGAATGCTTTAAACTCTGGAAACTGCCTCTCTCTCTGGAACTCAGTTTGGCTTTTGCCAAAACCAAAGCAGGGTCAGCAGGAAGGTGTGTGGACTGTACACACACCTTTACCTGGTTACTAAGCCTCTGATGAGGGAATTCTGTCTGTACCTGCAGAAATGCAACACCAGGTAGTTGCTGGGGAAAACTCCAGCTGCTTCAAGGCAGCACATATGGAAAACTAAGGCAATGTCACCATTCCAACACCAGTAAAACTCTTGGGTACCTCAGAACAGTGTTATCCCCATCACATGCCCACGAAGCCTCATCTCCAGGAGATGATGGTATCAACAGACTATACAATTTATAAACTGATTTAGTTAAGTTATTGCAGCCCTTTAATATGAACAGATTCAGTTTGGTTTCTCTGTGTAAACAAACGTGTCCTACAGAACAAATCCAAACAATTTAAGGAGCTGCTGCTGTTCAACAGAGATGAGTTAATTGGTTATTTATTTCAACTCAAGCAAAGCAACTTACAGTAAAGCCTTGTTTTCCTTTGGTTTTACACAAGTTGCTTAAATTATTTAGACAAATCAGTACGATTTATATACTACTGTAAGGGATAATATAACAGGGATTTTACAAAAACACCAAGAGATTCAGATGAAATAGCTCATCAATACATGAAAATAAAGGATCTTGCCAGAAAAACATTACTATGCAATTTAAACTACAACTTCAGAAATCTTTTGAGAAGATACAGCACTCAAGCAGTGAAAATACAAGACTTTTTTTGAGAAAGAGGAGCACAGGGTAGAAGGTATTAAACAAGAGAGAATAAGAAAGATCATGAAAGGAGGTGAGATGCAAAGGAGGAGTCTAAAGCTGATCACAAAAATGCAAGAAGTATAACACTGAATCAACACTGAGCAGTACAGCAAAGGGATAAAAACCAGGAAGATATTCCCAGCTAGTTAGAGAACATTTCATTACTTGGCTCCTACAAAGGTTTCAAGTTCAAGGAACATGGAAGGATTTCCATTGATCTCAAACACCAGCCATGAACTTCAGACAGCCCAAGTGGGCACGATGGGGATTTTGGGGGACACAGAAATGGAAAGCCCTCATTTCCCTGGAGCCTTTCGCTCTAGAAATCCTGAGCCTCTTGCAGTTCTGCTCACAAAGTGTTATACTAAATATCACTTCTGATTTCTCCTGTTTCTTATGTGGCTGCACCTGCAAGGTAAGGCCAGTTTTCCAGAGGAATCTTTACATTCATTCCTTAGACACACTGCTCCTGGGATATCTCAGTGCTGACTGACTGCTATCCCAGGACACCCAAATATAACAAACTGTTCAGCAAATAATGAACTCCCCAAGTACAAGATATTTCCTCTCACAACTATCTTCTATGACTGTAAACCAATTTCAATTATTTCACACTAAACACTTCCCAGTGACTTAATTCCTTTACTTTATCATCTATGTATCTTAGAGTCAATATGACAATTTATACTAAAATAAGACCAGAGACATGTTAAAACTCTCATCAGTTATATGAAGAGACAAAAAGAGCACGAGCTTTTTCCCCTTCACATCCTTTCATCTGGCTTTGTAAACTGCACCTCCCTTCTACATTAACTAAATTTAAGAATTCACAAATATATTTCCTGTTTATCTTTCAGCACTGTAAACTACAAATGACATTGCCAATGTTAAAGGGATACAAGTTTTTTAAATACCAAAAATCAAAATGCAGTGACAGCCTTGGAACTGGCATCCTACACTAAACTCCATCTCCAGCTACTCATTATTTGCTTCTGTTCAGTGCAAATACAACTACACTAAGGCAGTTCAGGAAGTCGTGCCTGCACTCCTGACACACAACAGTCCTCACTACAAGGTGCTGCTGCCAAAGGGTCACAGGATGGGAGTGCTTTTAGGATGCAAAAATCACAAAAATACCTTCTGTACACTCAAAGATGGAACACAAAAGTCTCCTAGATTCTGACCCTCAGCACAAACTGCTGCTCAGGAGACAATCAAACCGGGACTGGAGAAGATAAAGTGTTAATCGCATATTTGGTGTTTTATGAGCCAAAGCAGTCTGAGGTTTAAACTGCTTCTGCTCAGTGCTCATCCCATTCAGAGACGATGAATCATTTCCCATTTGGCAACACTTCTGCCTACAAGGCTTGTCTTCTGTGAGATTTCTCCTGTAGCCTTGTAATAGATTTGCTAATTTAGTACACCTGACTTGGAGCACAAGCCATTGTTGCCAGCTGTCAGACTAGACCTCGTCCTGTTTATCAGACACATCCCAGCCCTCTGTGCTGCCCCTCTCACACAAACACAACACTCTCTGCTAATCCCGCTGCAGTAAATTACTTTCTAATATCCTTGTTTTTCTTACTCTGCCAAAATACCAACACATCACAGATTTAAAGCAACAGAAAAATCAATTTATCCACAGCAGCTGGATATACCACTTTATCCAATAACCACATTTTTTTGAAGTCAGATTTGCTGTTCTACTCATTCTGTCCATGAATTCCAGAGTTCCAGCAGCAGAGGTTGGACTGTTTTAGACAAAGGTAATAGAAGCTCACAGGGAGTGTATTCTAGTTTTCTAGGCAGGCCTTCACAGCTCTTCAAAAGGTAAACCAGAGCAAAACAAAGTATTAAATGCCTCACACAACTAAAACATTTCCTCATTTTCCCCAGGGCTTTGTACCTGCAAAAGAAACTGCATTAGTTGCTGTCTATAAATAATTGTGTGGACAGCAGCTCAGGGCAGGGGCAACAGAGGAAATATGAGGGGAGTCGGGTGGGGTTTGTTGGTTTGGGGGTTTTTTTGGTGGTTTTGTCTTTTTCAAAAACCTACCCACAGTGAAGCTGGGAGACATATGAAAAAACGATTTGTGTATGGCATTTTTATGCCTAAACAAAATCCACCAGAACTGAAGTCTCTACATTCCAGCTACAGAAATGCAGACAAACAGATTCACTCACTCAGGTTTCATAGAGAAACACATGCCCACATATTAAATGCTCTTTTGATACTTCTACTCTTCTAAATACTTTAAAATTCAGTATAATCAACAAAAATATGAGGAGGCACATGGCTAACAAAAAAAATGGAGTATGGGCATCCCTCTCTTCCCTTCTCAGGGGGCTGCAGAGCCACTTACTCACCCCTATCATGGAAATCTGGTGTTTAACTCCTGCTGAGCAGGAACCACACCTGGACTCTTCCACCTGGGAAGGCCAGACAGAAACTGTGATTCAACAGGCAAAGGCCATTTACCATGAGCAGGTTCCACACCACCCTGTGGTTATTTTGTGCCACGTTCGTGGCCAAAATTCAATGTCACTACATTTCTCTCCTTGCAGACTGGCAGAGGATCCCCTCTAACACCTTCTTCATGACAATATCCACACAACACCCCACTGCAAACACCCTCCCTTGCAAAGGGAGCAGGATCTGGAAGCTGCTGAAGAGCCAGCACCTGCTCTTCCAGGTGGGACAGGGGAGAGAAACCTGGGAAATGGGAATATCTTGGGATTTTAGGGAATGGAGATGCAGTCAGAGCAAACAACAGAATTGTGAAGGATTATTTAATTACCCTACAACAGTTACATAGACAGTCTAGTCCCCTGTAAAGGTGCTGTTCTTGCAACTAAAAGGACCTATATATATATATAATTTCACAAAGTTTTTCATTGTAACATTATAAATGATGAATCAGATAAGTACTTCAAGTATTATTCATCTGTACAATTTAAGCTAGCCCTGAGTAACCATTAAAGAAAAATATTTGCCAGGAAAAAATAACCCAGAATATATGATTCATTCACTTCTGAAACAATAAAATGGTTCACTATAACAAAAATAACGATATTGTAAATACTTCAATTAAAAAGTTAGAAAAACAGCCAAATACAATGAAGAAAGCATGCCCTTAAAATAAAAACAAACCACCAAACGTGCATATGTGTGCAAATAACAAAATATCTTGCTAGAAAAACATAATTCCATGCAATAGTTAACACCATATCTGATGGAAATTGTACTCTATTCTTTAGCTATTTAACAGTCTTAGAACAACAAAGATACACCTCTCCTCTCAAAATGTGATAACTCACTATTAAGCTGATAAATAGATACTTATTTTAGCACAAAGGTGGTGCATGCAGTGTATACCTGAAAAGCAAAGATCCTTCCTGAGGGTTATCACAGACCTTAAATCATGACAAAAGGCATCAGATGAACAAAACCAAGCATTTAATAGATCTGAACAAAATCAAGCATTTAATGGCTCTATAATTGCCAAAAGCTCAAGAAGGTGTGAAAATGAGCAGCTTTTTGGCAAGGAAGTCCCAGAGGAGAAGATCTTGTTTCAGTATCAACCATTGGGAAGAGAGAGAAACACTGTTAGGCATCTACAAATAACACTGGACACATATGGAAACAGGTTTAAAAGCTCATTTCTCTTTATAGTTAGACCATATTAAGTTTACTTAAAATGAAACCTTGCAGTTTCACATTGTATCAGTTCATTTATTTTTAGTTTACTAAAAAAAGAAATCATCCATCCAAGTGCACCCAAAACTTCTCCTCACTCTGTCCATACACAGACATTTTCTGCACTTCACACAGAACACCTGCCCAGGACAGGTAATTTCTGATTTGTTTCTACACTGTTTAAAGTCTTTTGCAGGCTCCTGTGTGTGTTTAATGTACAGAGAGAGTGAAGATCAAAGTTTTTCACAACACTGGCAATGCAGTGTAAACAGAGTGTATTATATCAACCCCCTGACTCCAGTGCAAATCCAGTGGGAACAAAGTGTAAAATTAGAGAAGTCTCCTCTCCTAGAGAGAAATCATTGCCATAGCTCAGAGCTTTCTCTGTCCACTTGGTATTTAACATATTAACACTGACTCGAACTGAAAAAGGTCAAATTTGTCGTTCAATGAACTCATCAATAGCCGATAAAATTAATTTTATTTTTCAGGGAAGTGTTAGCTACAAAACCTATGTGAAGGTTTTGTGAAAAGATGGCATGTAAATTAGCCAAGGAAAGTTAAAAATTACATAATTCAATTATGGTAATTAACAGCAGGTTTTCTGACCCTTTTAAAGCAAGAAAGTACTAACGAGCATTAATGAAATGACCAAGGTATCACATCGTTTCTTAAAATCGAGGAGTTTTTTAAATAATTCTCAGGTTTCCTAAAAGCTGAAGAATTCCTTTTGTTCCACACATAAGGAGTAACCCTGATGTTATCTGTGAGCCTTTTCAGAATTCTGTTATGAATCATGGGCCACTTAGAAGGCAGCCCTTAATTCCCTTTTTTTTCTATATAGGATCAAGGCAATGAACGTGTGGAGCAAAGGAACAGACGGGACAAATTTTGGGGTGGGTGTTTTTTCCTGTTTGTTTTTAAACTTCTGGCCTCTCTCCAACTGTAACCACGTCCATTCCTTGCATTTGTATGGCATCTTCAGCTCCTACAAAGCACCTCTGCTGGAGATGACCCTCCCTCCAAGCAACATACTCAGCTCACCAACAACACCCTGGTGCAGCCACAGCATTCCTGGTTACAAAGCCAATGTTAAAAAGTCTGGAAGTGGAGAATCCAGGCTGCCTCTGTGACCCTGTGTCACGTTCAGTGCTGCAGCACCTCAGGCCAGGCACCCACAGATCCCCAGTGCCTTGTCCTGCCAAAAATTGGGCTCCACCAGCCACCCATTTGTCCCAGGTCACTCCCTTCTCCTCCACCTTCATCCAGCTTTTGCACCCTGGGCATTCCATCCACTCAAGGCCTCTCTAAAGCTGCCCCAGTCCCTCCCTGGCTGCCACAGCCACAGCTGCCCATCCCCGTGTCCCTGGTTGGTAGAGCTTCTGCCCAAGGATAAAGGATTCACAAGAAACAAGGATTTCTAAAAGATGTCCAATGTATTTTTAATCCTTTTCTTGAAACTGGTTGAATTTTTACAGAATCTTCCCAAAATAAATTTGGTCTGATTTAGCTACTCAACGTGAAAAATACCCCAGCTGTTAAAGCCCTGAGCAGTGTCCTACATTGGGGAATGCCCCAGCTTGGTATTCCAACTTCACCTATAGTTATCAATTCAATAATGGCAAATAAAAGGCAAATATGTTCAGCCAAAGCAATTCAAAACTGGGGTCAAATGACACGAAGTTGAAGCAACTGCAGCACCCAGAGCTCCCACTCCCACAGTGCTGAAGGGCCAAAGGAGCACTCCAAGGCTCAGGGTGAGCAGGGACAATTTTCCTGTGCATTTACTGCCACTCACTCCATCACAGTGACACAAGAGGGTGGAGAACAAGTGCATCTCCAGGCGTGGACCACACTGGGAAGAACTGTTGGAATGTGGAGACTGAAGTTCCTAAACTTCAATAAACTCACCAAAAATATAAAGCTTTTCAATGGGTCCAAAGTCCTCCCCAGCACAGATGAAGTTTCATTATGCTGATACACAGGAAATAGCTGACTTATTTTACAGGATGAACAATTCACCAGAGGAAAGGAACTTTCAGGAAAAATGATAAATATTGTAATGAGGAAATCCGAGGCACGTATTCACAATGCCACATTCACATCCCACAAATGAACAGACATTTCTTCATGATCTCTTGGCCACAGGAGCAAATGAGACATAGACAAATATAAATATATAGTACCCCTCCTCAGGCAGAATATGGGAGGGGAACCAATAACTTTAGTGTCTGTCCTCGGAGATGGGACTACAGAACTTTTAACCTCCTTTTACCACCCCCTGTAAGAGCTACTGAGAGAACATTATGGACTGTGGGAAGTGCTCAAGGAAGGGAGAGAAGACTCCACAAATATTTCATGACAAGCCAGGCACGACGCACGTACTGCTGAAAAATACTGCAAGTCACTTTTTCCTTACAGCCCTTCTCTTTTCCTGCTGCAGAAGAAAGCAGAAGCCAACAACATTTTAAACCATCTTCCAACCCAGTTCTTAGGTAGAAATCCCTAGTAGGAAAGATGTTCACAAAAGGGCCACAGTGTTCCATGACAGCACAACTTCAGGATAAGTCTTGCCCCCACTCATTAGTACAATCACAAAGATTTAAACCCTTTGACTTTTAAACAAAAAGCTGAGACTCAGCTATTTAAGGCAAAGTGGAATTATTGCATGGCACCTGGAATTTACAGGCATCTGCTTCTGTAAGAAGCCAGGGGCACTTTCCCTGTGCAGCAGCACTAATCAGCTTGAGCAGAGGTTTCTTCCCTTTCCAAACATCCACCCCTGATCACGAGTTTGTTATAACAGTGTGTGATACCTGAGCACAATGCTATTACTCATTTAGTCCTGCATATAGTCTTCTATACAGAGCTAAAATCACTATTTTCATAAATCCATCAGGGAAAACAGTGAGAGCTTTTTCCCTGAAAATAAATATTTATACATATCATAAATTAATAATTTCAGAACAAGGTAAGGTGAACAGTTTCTGTTAAGAGTTGAGGAACTCTTTTTCATAAGAATACCTAAATACCACGAATTTCTAATCCTGGACAGTTAAGCATGAATGTAATTCTGTGAATTTTATTCAGGCATGTTTAGTTCCTTTGCATGTTGAAGAACTTTTATTTTAATTTCTTTTAACCAGCCATGTCCGTAAGTACTCTAACCCAGATACATCTTTCCACCTGCACCAAAAGAGGATTCATTTTAATACATTTTCATGAAAAATATCTGCATCTAGTAATTGCATTTCACCAAAATGAAACAGCAAATTACTGAGTAAACTCCATCTACTTTCCTCATGTCCTACCATACACACAAAGCAGCAGTTCTGCCATATGTAATTTCAGAAATACAGCCTAGTCTTTACCTTATTATACAGAAATCCCCAAATTGGCTAAAGTTTTCAGAATATACCTCTAATATTACCAGAGACCCTTCAGTTAAGTACAAGCACAACTGCACCTGTAATTGAATTTATGCATGTATCTACATATAAACTCCAAATCAAATGGTTAAGCATGTCAGAAAGAACAGATATGATTAGTTTTGACTCCATTTAACTCCATTACTAATATTAAAGTTTGGGTCCAGGCAGAATGAAAATGAGTGCCTGTCACCCATTTAACACCATTTCCCATGATCAGCCAAGATCCACCCAATGCCACCAAGGGCCCTCTGCCCTGCCCAGCCCAGGGGAAAAGAGGGATGAGGGGAAGAGGTTGATTTTAACCTGGATATATTCCTCAGCCCACCCCATGTGACAGCACAGGATGGAGCAGAGGGACATGTCCTTCCCTGAAGGCAGGGCTGGGGGTTGGAAACCTTTTCCATGGCACTGGCACTCCAATGTTTGTGGCAAGATGGCATCACACACCAGCTCAAGCATGAATGGTACAATGTGGGTACACAGCTTCACTGTCACCTGTAAATTACACAGTCAGGACATTCCCTGCATATCTGAAACAACTCAGATGCGTTTGTTACAGAAAGGAGGCTCTGAACCCCTCACAGTGACACCACCACAGCCATGGCTGCAGTGACTCTCCCTTTCTGCAAGAAAACAAGCCCTGGAAGTTGGGTCAAATATGTACTGGGCAAGGCTCATCCCAGAAAATTACCAACAGGATACAGCCACATAAACTCACCTTCACAAACTTTTCTTTCACTTTCAGAATTTACAAAATTCACCCAAAGCAATACATTTTACTCACTTCTGAGGATTTCAGTTCTCCTGGCCTGATCTGCCTGAGCAACAGCAAAAAGAGTATTTTGTAGTAGAAAAAAAGCAATTGCCAAGAGTCTGCAGGATGCTAAAACACAGCTCATAGAGCAACACAAATGACATAGAAGAGGTAACCGAACCCAAATTGTCCCAAATGCCTCAGAAGGCCCAAACCAGAGCCAGGCTTTCTGTAGATTTAAACTCAAAAGAAACAATGTCCATGGCAGGAAGTCAAGAGATAGTGGCTTTAAATCCCAGCTTTACTTGGTTTATCCTTTTTATGATCTTGAGCATGTCTATTCTCCATCCTGTATCAGTGTCCCCCTTAAACTCAGATGATAATGCTCAGCCAATTTTGTCCTGAGCTCTGTTATCTACCAGTGAAGATTTCTTTAAACGTATAAGCAATCTTATCCCTGCTTTCATTGAAAACATTTAAAGATTAAGCAGCAAGAAAAAGTCAACATCTTACTTCCCTGAATAAGTTCCTGACAACTGTCCCTCAAGACTCTGGTCCTCTTTGCCAAGCAGGAACATGCTTTGCTAAAGGAGACACACACAGCAGCTCCTTTCACATGCAGTGTCTGACATCACTGAGGTGAATCTTTCCCACCTCTCCCAAGTCACCAGAATGATCCCAGACACTGCTCAAGCCATGGGCATTTCCATTTCATCCACTAAAGCCTGGGGAGGGATGTACTTGTGCCACTCAGCCCAGTCAGAAACCAGGGCATGTCACTGTTGTGAAGGACAGGAGGGAAGACACCCAAAGAAATCATCCACCCTTTGAAACACTGCAAGGAAAATCTGGCCCAACGGTGAGATGTCATTTTAAATGAGATGGCAAAGCAAGGAAACACTTCAAAGGCCATGAGATAAACCAGAACAAAACATTCAAAGCTGTCTTCTTTCAGGCATCAACACATTTACCTTACGGACATGAAGACAAAGTGTTTTCATCTGGGGCCTCATCAGATTATTCAGTGTGATTAACAAAGAAAACAGAAAATAATTTGTCACCCCTAGCTGAGTTTCTCAGCTATGCAGACAGACCTTATGGGACAGCTTAAACTCTTTAAATGTAACTGAAATGTAAAATTCTAAACATTACTCGCTATTTTTCCACCCCCAGGATTTCTCTTTTATTTCCCCCCACCAAGAGCTTTATTTTTTTAAACATTACCATTAGGACTTCCCATATGTCTCCTACATATGCCCCATATGGTACCTACACATGTAAATCCTCCACAGCTTCCACATGATGTTCTCCTGATCGTACAGCCCAAGGTGAATATTGGGCCTTTTTGAATTGACTTTGAATCTTTTATTTGAAGCCCCCATAGAACTATTTTCCTACTACAATTTCCTCCTCCAAATCTTTTCTGATCTGTTTCCCTTGCCATGACACCCTCTTATGTACTCTTGAACACAAATACCTAATTTTATACCCAGATGAATAAAACTTTGTCATATAAGCTGATCTCACAGAAACAAACAGCTGAAACTACTCCATACAGCTGTTCAGTTGTTTATTACAATTCTCTGGCATCTGTATGATCCACCACTGATTTATATGTATATAAATATCTATAACTATATGCTGTCTATATAGAAAGCATATATTTACACACACACTCCATACTTTGATGAAAATATTGAGGGCCAAGCAGCCATCAATCCCTGCACGTCTGATCAGACACATCTATTGACTTTGTTGTGACTGCACCAGTTTAATCCACCTACTATGTAATTTATTGATTTGGATTTTAATGACACATAGTTTACTAAAAACTAGTACTTAAGTCAAATATCCCTTACATGAAGGAGCCCCATTGTTTTATTGTTGACCAAAGCCTATGTAACAACAGGCTGCTGCTAAAAGAGGCAGTCCTGCCCTCTTTTCAGCTTCTTGTCTGCATCCCTCTTCAACACAAAAACCCATTTTTTCCTGGGAGGATTAGCTTTCAGCTCATCCCAGAGCTACACAGTTGCTGGAGTCAACACAAGGGAGGGCCCAGAAAGTGAAGCCAGGGACTACAAAGAGAAAAAAGAAACAGCACTCAGATTTTAAACTGACCTAAAATGGCACTATGATTTTAGTCAGCTGTGAAACCACTGCCTTGCTGCTTCAAAATACAAAATATTTCAAAATACTTTATCAATCCATCAGTGTGAATGCTTTTCCTACAATGAGCTATCCATGAACTTCAGTCCTGCTTCCAACACCAGTGATGAAAATTTAGGGTTCAGGTGAACCACTGTCTTCAACTGTATTCATTTAACCCTTAGATTTATCCATTGCAAAATACAGGTTTGAAGGTTCCACGTTGTTTTGCAAAACTCCAGAATATTCTGGCTTTTTTCCAAATAACAGGTATCTTTCTCAAGAAATATTATTAATATCACAACAAGAGCTGCTATGGACTGAGAGAACAGCAGCACTGTAACTTTAGAGCACAGTCCCAGATTGTGCAGTGAGGGCTGAGCAGACAGTAAATCAGCAAGAGACAGGGACAGCACATGAGATGTTGATCCATTTTCTACACCACAACACCCAGTGCTTTTATTTCCCTAATCAGCAAACCCTGCAGGAAAACTGAAAGCTACAGTAAGGAGGAGGAAAAGCAAATTTAACACCACTTCAGGCCTACCTCTGGTTCTGCACCAGCAGAACTCCTCCAGCTCATTCCAGTTTTATCCATGGGATATTTATGACCACTTTTTGCAGCCCAGTGTAACTGTGCTTTGTGGCAGAATGTTCACTTGTTAACTGTTCTGACACATGAACTAAATAAACTCAACTCTATATATTCTAGCACTCAGTTTTGCAGACTTCAAACTCGTTTTAAAATGTATCTCCTTGATAAAAACAACTTTCTAGGCTTCATTCAGACACCTATCACTGACCTCCTAAGTGAAAGCAGTCACATGTAGCTATTTTAGCTACAATTACATAATTCGCAAATCAGGATATAAAATATTTACTGAAAGTATTAGTAATTTCTCAATTTTTTAAAGAATGTAAGATCAATTTAATTCAACATAGGAGTGGAAGAAATAATCCCATGTTCTGTCTGACAGTGTAGGGTATTTACAAATCCACAAATTCAACACAACACTGACAAAAATCACAGTAAGAATGGAGGGGGATGACTGCACTTGTAGCTTTTTTATAGAACTCAGGTGTACTCAGGACAGGACTAGATCAAATGGTGTAAATATGAGAGTTGAAGGAACTTTCCTTACACTACAGCTTCCTTGGAAAGTTATTACAAGCTGCTAAGATAAACTTTGCAGAAGACTGGTGCAATTCTAGACTTTATCTAAAGACATCACTAAGGATTATATTTTAATCAGAAAAAAGGATTTACACCTCCTGCTAGAATGAAGTATCACCAGAAGCCATAAAATTTGTATTTTAACAATTATCCAGCAATTTTTTAGCTCAGTATTTTTCAAAATGCATCAACATAGACATAGACATCACTAAGGACCCTAAAGTCATATTTGCGACAGACAACTAAACCTGGAGCAAAAGAATAACCTTTTATACGAAACATATAACACAGATGCACTGTAAACTAAATAAAAACTTACTAGAAGTATGCCACCGCTGTGGTTTGTCTCTGTTATGGAACCCAGACCTAAATAAACTGTTAAACACTTAGTGTAAAGGTATGCCAAACATTTCTCAGAACTTTCTTAAGGTCCCAACAAAGAATCAACCTTTTTTGCAAAATGAGGCCTAGGTTAAATATTTTATTTGGCTCCTCAAGATGGACTGAGAAGTTGGGCACCAGCTCCAGATCAGTTCTTGGACTCACATCAAACATTACCCTGTCATTTATCCAGTCAGTCAAAACAATGTTTTCCATCTAAACCTTTAATGTTTATGTCCTGAAAAACTGCTAATTGAATCCAGTTCTTGAAATCCATTTTTTAATCTATATCATCTAATTTAGAGATAATGAACAGAAAAGATAAGCGTTAAACAATGATTGCAGAATTAATCCTATAAACACTCAAGCCAAAACAGAAGAGTGCTAGTTTCATAGAGCCAAAGAAAATTACGATTAAATAGCATTTGTCAGTTCGAGAATAAACTTTTAAAAACACTGGATATACAGATTCTTCTAATTCCAAACACTTTTAGAATTCAAGAGCCCTCAAACTGCTTTTCCAATCAAAAAGGGTAATCAAAACCACACAGAACACTTAAAACTATTCCTGGGCAAGAACTGACAACATGTCAGCTGAATTAATAAAATTCAGTGTTTTCCTTAAACATGTAAAGCTTCCTTACAACAAATGACCTTGTGTGAAACAACTCACAATTAGCTAAAGCAGAAAATACCTCAAGCTGTTCAACTCAAGAAACAGGCCAATGTTTCCTATAAACTTCCAAACCCAGAACTGCTCCTCAGCCACTGCAGGACCCTGGAACAGTCCCTAGAAAGACAATTTTACCTCCATCCTGTTCTCTGCACATTCCCTTCCTAAAATACAAGGTGACAAAAAACTCAAAAGAAGTCCTTAAAATTGTACCTGCTTTGCTTGGGGATTGACCACAGAGCTGAAATTCAGGGGGTGAAACCACTGCCTGGTTCTGGTCACAGTCTCACTCCTCACAACACCCTGACATTGTCACAGGCACCATTTCATTATATGCTTAATCCTCAACAGAAATAAAATATGAAACAAATTTGGACACAAAACACAGAGGTGAGAAAGACAACTCCCCAGACAGTATTTTCCATGCTTTTAAATAAGGCTACAGACCATTTTTAATGTTTCAAAGATAAGCAAGTCTGAGCACTCACTGCTCAGGGAAAAAAAGTATTAAAGCACTGCATCAATACAGCAATAACCTGAGGAGAAAGCTACAAAACACTCTGTAAAAACAAGGCACCACTGTTCCATACAATCCCAGCTACCCTCACATTAAGAGTTTTATTTCCAAGTGTAATATATAGACACTCACAAATCTCCATGAAAACTAGATTACAAATCTAGCCCAAGTATTTCCAAAGTAAAACATAAGCAGACACATTTTACTTTTCCTGTAAAAACAACATACTTGGAAAAATCAGTATGAAAACACGTCCCTTTATTAGGCATTAAACTGGAGATATTTTTCATGCACCTAAAGTATTTTAAAAATACTTTTAAGTATTTTTAAAAACATTTCTTTTGCAAGCTGGTTAAATGCACTATATGTAGAGATGAGTATTTACAGTGTTACCTATTTTTTTCTAATCGCTTACCTTCATGTACTGATGCTTCAGGACACAAAATACCATTTATCTGCTGAAGGATTTACAATACTTTAAAGAAAACAGCTAGTCCAAAGTATCCTGTATTTTTTTTAAAGCAAGCTCTAGCAGAACTCCCGGTATTTTTTTTCCTCTAAACCTATTTAGCTGGGCTCCTATGTGGAAAAGGACACAGTTTTAAGTGTTTAAAACCAGACTGTTTTCCTTCCCAGCATGCAGGTGAGCCATTTTGATGGTATTTTAAAAAATCAGGGGTCAAGTGGTCTTGTGGAAGAGGAGAGCACAAGGCACTTCAGCCCGGAGCCGTGGAATACCCCGAGCTGGAAGGGACCCATCAGGACCACCGAGCCCAAGCCCTGGCCCTGCACAGGACCCCCCAAAATCCCACCATGTGCGTTTTCCAAACGCTCCCCGAGCTCCGGCCGGGACCAAACCCTGCGCAGCCTGTTCGGTGCCCGGCAGTCTCGGCTGGGGAATCGGTTAAAAAACAACCCCAAAACCCAACCGAACAACAACAAACAAAGAGATCAAAACAAAGAGCGTGACAGTTTCTTTCGAGTTTACGCCGAGCAGACCGAGGGAGGGAATAAACACGCAAGTTGGGGTGCGGTGCCTGAAGTTCGCCCAGGCGGCTGCGGGGCCCGGCCCGGGCGGGCGGCG
>WEIV01006679.1:809772-865429 GCA_013390005.1 Calyptomena viridis
GCCTCGGGCGGCCCGGGAGGATGGAGGGGGAACCGCGTCAGGTGGCGGCGGTGTGGGGAGGGCTCCGGGGGAGGGATGGGGAGCGGGAAGGACGCGGGGAATGGCCCTGAGCTGGGAGAACTGAGGGCCAGGAAGGACGGGGGGAACGGCCGCGTCCTGGGGGATGCTTAGGGTTAGGAAGGGTTGGGAGAATGGCCATGAGCTGGGGACTGGAAGGATGGGAGTGAATGGCCGTGTCCTGGTGGAACTGGGGACTGGGAAGGATGGGAGTGAATGGCCGTGTCCTGGGAGAACTGCGGGTCGGGAAAGATGGGGGGAATGACCATGAGCCGGACGCTTGGAAGGACAGGGGGAATGGCCATGTCCTGGGAGAGCAGGAGGCCGGGAATGGTGGGGGGAATGGCCATAGTGGAGAGGAGGGAGCTGGGATGGAGAGGGGGACGACAGTGAAGTTGTGGGGGGAGTTGGGAGGAGAGAACCGAGAGTACAAGTGGGAAAAGACATGGGGAAGAATTTGAAGCCATTCTGAAACGTGTGGTCACGTTCAGGACTGCCTCTGATCCGGGACAGTATCCCACACGGACAGGGCGTGACAGACAGGCCCTGGAAACCCTTAAACTTTGGACCAATTCAGTCCTTATCTGCGTGATGTAGAAATCAGCAGCCCGGTTCTGTGAACTGCCATTCTTAGAATAACAATGAAAAAATACAGGAATGTCTTGCATCCATGCCATGTGGCCTAATTTAACTCCCAATCTACAGGAAAGATGACTCTTTCCAGAGTTTTCCCAAGCACTGCTACACATTAGGGGAGCTCCACACTGCAGCAGAGCCATGGACAGCTTTCTGCAGGGGCAGAGGGACCCGAGAGTGAAGAAGCTCCTGGAAAAGCTCTGAGTTACCACAGTACAGGTGACCTCAGCAGTCTGGGCTAACACACCACACACCTTTTCTTACTAACACCCCAACTAATACTCTGGGCTCGTTCAGACGTGTCATTGCTCTGGCTTCTTCCTGCTGAGGTCACCTGTAAAGTATTATCACATGGGTAGGCAGAGATTAGGATTCCAGCCTCTGGATCGGGATCCAAACACGGGATGAGAAGGTGACCTGTGCTTCACAGAGTCCATAATGTGGCTTCTACACAGCCCAGGTTTCCTCTCTGCACTTACACCCAGAGCTGAGCTAGAACCATGTGTGGAGTGGTCCCATCCTGGCAGAGCTCAGAGCCTGGGCCTTGGTAGTTCAAACCTGGGGTGAGGAACTGATTTTTTCCCACTGAAGGCTTTGGAAGTGGGATGTGGTTCTTAAAGCTTTCCTTCCATAAAATGGGCCCTGTGCCTACCATGGGTATGTGTGGAGTCACATCTTCCTCCCAAAATACCTTCAGTGCCAGGTTCTTCCAGGTGGAAATTCCCAGTGCACTGCTGTTCTGATGTCACTTCAGCTGGGAGCACAGGAGTCCTGGAATCCCTTACTCACTTAAGGTCACAATATGTCTACTGAAAATATGGCTTTATGTTGCACTGAAACAGTTAATAAGTTCCTTTGTCATGGTTATGTAAATTCACACACACCTCAAAGACATTCCAGGTGTCCTGATTCCTGCATTAAAAAAAAAAAAAGAAAAAAAGAAGAAAAATCAGCCTTTATAATTGAAGGTTGTACTATTAAATTCCAACCTGTTACAAATTCACACAGCCAGGTCATTCTCCTTTTCTTAAACCAGCTATATAAAGCAAATGGCTGATGGTTTGCAAATATTGCAACGTTACCTGGCCACTGCTGAACTGATTAGGAAAACAAAATATAAAGCTACTTTTCACATGCCTAACATATTTCTAGGTTACTCTAGATTTTTCCTAACATCATGATTATTGATTTCTAGGGTCTTGCAGAGCTCTCAGGACCCAGCATTCAATAACACTGATATAATTTGACAAAAGTATTTAATCTTATGTTAAACATAGAACTCTTGCTACATGATCTTTTTCTAATGGATAACTAGTGTGTCAGACATTAATTGCAATGCCAATATTAAAAAAACCCCTTTGGGATTAAATACAGTATTTCATTGTTCAGTAGTTACACGAACATTTTAATGCTTTCATTAAAAGTGGTTTTTAAAGGTCATGCAGCACACTTAGTTTCCTACTGCTTTTCAGGGAGCAGCTTGCTGAACTATAATTTTTTCCAAGAGTTTTGGACATGCTGCCTACTTTTCAGTGAAAATACTGTGATATACTGCAAGTGAGCAATTAGAGCATTAACTGACACTATATATATATATATGTCTATATATAGTGACTATTTGGGTCACTATATAAAATGTGGTGTCTGCAAGATTGCTGCTACTGCTGTGCGTATTTTATTTTTAGTATGTGCAGTATTTGATTTTATTTTTAAACAAACATGTCAGGCATTTTCACTAATACATCCAAAATGCATCAGTGACACGTAGGACAGTCCTATCCAGTAGGGTTAGAGAAGGGGGGCTCCAGCCCTCAGTCCCATGTCCCAGGTAGGTCAGGACTAGGTCCTAACCTGGGTAGGGCGACCTGGATCAGGACAAATGCACCACATGCAAAGAGCTCACTTTGCCCCTTCTCTTCATATCAGCATTACAGTGACTGTGCCTTGGGTGTCCCAGAGATGTTTGGGTCCCAATCCTGTTGGGAAATGAGGATTTTCACTCATTGCTCCCCTTCACTGAGTAGAACTGCCAAGCAGGATTTAAGATGAGCAGCTCCGTGAGGGATCAGTGCAGGAGCTGCAGGTCAGGAAGCCTCTCAGAGCACCAGGAACTGCAGCAAAAGTGGGGGACCAAAGATGCCGACAGTCCCTGCTGGCTTAAAGTGCTACTTTCCCAACCAAGGAATTCCACAGGAATATTATGATCCACTTACAGCCAGTGCTATCTCCCAAGTTCTCAAATACTCTGAGGTTATCCAATATCTTGCTGATGGTGCTTGAAGTTTTAGAAGCCAAGAGTTCACAGCAAATTCTGTGTTTATGCAGAATTTCAGAGCTGAGAGGAGGTTTCACACTGTGCTGATCCCATGAGATGCTGATCCTCTGAGAGGGGCACAAGCAAATACCACCCTCAGCTGCTGCCAAGTGCTCCCTGTTTCACTCTGGGCTGAGATCCCTGAGTAACAAATCCTTTGGAGACGAGGCAGCCAGCTCAGCTCCGGAGGGATGGGAGTGCCTCCATCACCCCACAGGTCACTTTGGGATTACAGCCTTGCTGCTGGATCAGCAGGGAATTCCATCCAGCCTTCCCCAGCCAGGAGTTCCAGCTGAGGCACCATCCAAAGGATTGCAGGAAATGCATGGAGAAGGGGCAAGTTTGGGCATCTTTAGGACACCAACAGGGTTGTTGGGGAGTCCAAAAGGATAAAATGATAAAACAGTTGGTATCCTATGAGTGAAATTTTTGAAGAACTTAGAAATATAGAAATTTCTTCTGGTTTATGGCTGCAGGAAAAAAGGTTTTGATTTCTTCAATTTCCCAAGGGGAAGAAAAATAAAGTTTTGCATTCACAGGTAATTCTCAAAGGATTTAGTGGGTTTGGACACTGGGAAGTGTGAAAAAACATCTTTAACCAATAGTGTTTATTTCAGAAGAACGCTGTAGTTAATTTTTTGGAGGTGAGGTCCTCCCCATCTTTAGAAATGGCAGAATATACTGGAAAATCATTCCTCAGCATGTGGTACGTGTTCAAAGCACATCAACATTTAAGAATTACATTCCATTTCTTTCTGTATGGAGGTTTAATCACAGCACATTCCTTCAGCAGTAACGAGAGCTGGCTGCTGTTATGTCACATTCTTCCCCAGCTTCTGTAATGATATCAAGAAAGCAAGAGAGCTCTGCCCCTATTATTGAGATTTTGTGACTAAATTAAAAAAATAAAACTATTTTCCTGAAACAATCTTTAAAATAAAGATATTTAAAATTATCTGGATTGTATTTCTTTCTACTAGTTGTCATTTACTAAGTTTCCCAGAGCCTGAGAAGGTTGAATTATAGACACCACCCCTGCAGACCATGGAGTTAAAGATGATCAGAAGAGAATTACACCTCCATTTCCTTTTTCTCTGTGATAGATTTCCATTGTATGTGCAACTGTTAATGCTAAATGCCTATTTTGCCACCTAATGGTGTAGTTCTGAGAAGTGTTGCAGCACTATGCACCTAGACAACCCCTAAATTTTTGATTACATTTTTAAATTTATCCAGTCTATTCTAAAAAGAAATCAACTTGAAATATTTATGAAAGGCTGCTCCCTTTCTTATAAAATCACTATTTTTTTCTCTTTTTTTTGATAAAGCTTTGTTAATGTGGCAAAAGAATATATAAATTTAAAAAAAAAAGAAATTGTGAAGAATGGTGAACATTTTACCACCTGTGTCTCCTGCCTCTTTCTTAATTTGCCTGATTAACTCATTCCCCTTCAAAGCATTCCTGCTCCATCAGCACTTTTGCTTGCAATGGCCACTGTTCTACCCTGCCTCTTTGGCACAGGTTTTCCTTCTAAGCCTTCCCTAAGCCAATCATAACTTCTTACTGTAGCTGAAGTACTTCCTAAATTCATTGCAGAGCCATCACATTTTTGTCCTGTTCCTGAATGGAATTCTGTCCTCTGTGGGGATGCCTTTTCTGCTGCTTTCCCAGATGTTCTCCTGTACAAAAGGATCAAACTCTACTGCAGTCATGTACAAAGTGCTGCTGCATTTCAGGAATAAAGACTTGGAACAAAAAGTTTCACTTTGTACAAGATTCCTTTTTTTCTTTTGCATATTATGAAAATTATCAGACTGGAGCATTGTCTGCTTTGTTGGTGAACTGAACAAGTACATTAAAGCATTGAGATGCACATGGTTAAAAATCTGGTTTTACTCTGTCCCTGTTGCTGCTCAGAGACCAAGGGAGTTATCCCAGCAGTGGAAGAAATACCTATCGGAGTTCTGGGATGAAGAAACATGTCTAGACAGGGGCTCTGGTTCTCACTAAGACTCCCTTTGGCATGCAGAGACAATGTTTAGGCAAGAGGTCAGGATTCAATCCCTTTCTCAAGCTGGAGCTGGAGATGAAGCTTTTCAGGAGAAGAAACTAGGAAGGAAATCTCCACCCATACTCTGGCTCCTGAGACAGGGGACAGAGCCTGGAGCAGAGACACCGGGGCCCTCTGAGACAGGATGTGTCTTGGGGAAATGATGTGTCTCTGAAGGGAAATGACTGCAGCTGTGGCTACAAAAAAATGCATGAGCTCCCATATCACAGGATTTTCCAGTGGTTAGTCACTAAGATAACTTCTAAGTCCATCCATCCAGAACAGATTAGTAACTGATGCACAGATAGTCCATGCAGTTCTTTAGCCATGTTATTTCCTCACCATGTCCTGCAGGCCAGCACTATCCCCGTGCAACTAGGAGAAGAAGAAAAGGCAGATTTTAGGGACAGGTACTGAACACAGAATGAGTAAAGGTGTTGCATTTTACTCCTAGACAAAGGCTGAAATCCTCTTTCTAAGAGAGGTAAGTCCTGGCACCTGGGCAAAAGGCTGGAGATGGCTCCATGTCCTTGTCTAGCTCATCCCAACACTGTTCTCTGCTGCTGGATGTACCTTTTCTTACAACCCATGACCCAAGGACAGGTGTCCACAGCATTTTAACAGTTCAGCACACAGGGCAGAACTTCAGTTTTCAAGCTCAGTGATGTATTTTAGGCCTAAAATACTTTGCTTGACTTGTCTTACATTCAGAATCAATGAAAATGCTGACTCCAAGTACAGACTGCATCTTCAAAAATCCTGGACCAAAAAGAAGGTCTTTTTCTGAAATAAATTTCCTTTTTTTTCCTTCCATGATTTCCACCTATTTATCCATAAACCACTATTGATAATACAATTTCCTTACCAGACACTGGGACAATTGGCTTTGTCCAGTGCTTTGAGAGCTGCATTCTAAATATTCCAACTGAAATTACCAAGGTTTCCTGAAGAACCATGTGTTCCCTCATGCAACTGCTCTACAGGACTTTCTCATGTAGCTTTGGGAATGAAGCAACTGTAGAATCTCATCCTTAGATTTCCTTGGCTGGTACAAATAGGTTCCTAGAAGACCTTACAGAACAAGACACTCCTGTGAGTGACACGTACCAAGAATTTCCTTTAGCACTGCACCACAGCATCTCCCTGCAGATAGTACCTGATTCAGCTCAACACGGTGTGTGTTGTCCCAGTGGAACAGCTCAGACAAATGAAGTGTTACAGGGAAGACTCTCAGCCCAAACAAGTATTCAGGGGAGCTGACACACAGCACTGCTTTTGCCCAAGCCATATTATTTAGCCACTAAAGGGATACCAATCCTTCTCTAATCTCTTTACCCCAGCATCAATTTGAAATAATGATTTGTGGTCTGCAAGAGATGAGCTGTACAATGTCCTATACTGTAGAATCTCTGAGTTTTAATTATGGTGGAGATGCTGAGAGCAGGGAGCTGCTGCTGGGGATGCCAGAAGCTGACTCAGTCCTGCTGCTATAAACTATAACTCAGCCCTTAGACTCTGTTGATCAACAGTGACCCACTGGCAGGTTAAACCTTGTTAAACCAACCTCTGGGTCTGCCCAGTTCACACCCTGCTTGGGCCACAGCCACTATTTAATGCTTTGGAAGAAGTAAACAATATTCTATGATGCACCTTCCAGCCATGCAAAGCAGAGATGCTTTCCTGGCTCCCCAAAATCCCTACAACATGATCTGATAAGCCTTAATACTTTGGCCTAATTGGCTAGTTCTCATTTGCCATCATTAGGCCATCATTATTTTAAAAATACTTCAGGGATTAACATTTCCAGCTTTGCAGAATTCCACATCAGGGGTTATGATGAGGTTTAAGAGCACCAATTTATCCCATTCCAACCTGTTGCAGGGACTGTGGCTGTCAGAGGTAAGTACAGATATTGACAGGCAAGGGGCTGGCAGCAGATTCCTCTGGCCATCTAATGTTTGCACAGAAAGCACCTCAGGGCAGTACAAGCCACTTAAAACAGCTCTCACCTGGTAGTTCTGATTTTCTGTTTCTTCAAGCAAGTGGAAGTTTTTCTGTGTGTCTCATACAAACTATTTCCAAATATTTCCATTCAAGAGGCAAGATTAATTCCAGGAAATGTATCAGATTATAAGAATATCATGTACTTCTACAGGTAGCTGAATCTGCAAGGTTCAAAGACAAAAATAGCTCACAAAGCCTTAACCCCACAGGATGATTATTTTGTGCCATGGGGAAGCAGACACAGAGTCAGATGAGCTGTCCCAGACTGTGCAAACCACATCTCCTCACACTTCTGGGAATTGCTGAAAGGAGCCTGTCCAGCTTTGGAAACACTCTGCTTTGTCTTACATAAAGTCTGGAGACATTTATAAACACGCTACACGAAAACTAAATCCATAAATAAGCTCAATCATGACAAAAAAGCATTAGCACGTTCAACACACACAGCAATCTCTCTCTTTTTTTTTTTAATCTAATTCCTAATACTTCCTGAACTGCAGAAATAGCTAACCCATCCACAGGCTGTACTGGCTTCTTTTGTGCTTTTTTTTTTAGCAGAATAACACACAAGTTCACTGTGAAATCAATTTGAGAGGATTTAAGATAAAGTTTTCTCTAAAAATACCTCTAAAATATTTCATTCTAGAAATTACAAAGCAATGCTGTATGCCAGATAAGAACAGCACAGACATTTAAGTAGGTTACTGGGTCTAGTGAAGTGCTAAAAGTAACCTAAAGCAAAATCTGTCACCATGTGTCTTGAATCATTCTTTTATTCCACTCTTGAAACCCTCTAAAATATAACTGGAGGAAAGGTGGATTTCTCCTTTTCTCTTTAGCAGTAGAATTCAGGGGCAACATGTCTAATTAGGCAACGTGTCTAATGAAAGATGGGAAGGCTTGGCTCTGCAATCAGATATAATCATCAAGCAGACACATCCAGCCCTCTGTGCACATGTAACTTATTCACTGATTGCAAAACTTGGTGTTTTTTTTGAGCAAATGTCATCTCTCATTTGTTCTGCAAAGCGTGTTGCACACTTTGGTTCTACAAATTTCACAAACATTTGGATTATGTTGCTAGAAAGACATTATGTTCCCATTTGGGTTTAATACACAGTGGGCTGGCCATGAGGAAGTAAGTTTTCCATTTGGTTAAAATGGTTATTTTCTGTCATGCTTATTCCTGTGTTGCTTTTTTCTGTTTGTATCTATAGTGCACAGAATTCTGTTGACAGCTGCAAATCCACTGTGCAATATAACAGATCAAATTCTGTACTCTGCAGCACTGTAGGATATCTGCAGATGCTCTTGGTTGTACTGAACAGAAAAGTTTTTAAAGGTATTCTGGACAAAAGCTGATTGCAGGAGTGGGCTAATCTGATTTTTCTGAAGTCATTTCTAGGATCATTTGCTATCAAAACTGGGTTTATTAGAAATTATTAGATCCCCATTGTCAGTCTTCCTCTATCCCCTCTACTTCTCCTTTCTGACTTAGTTACATCGTGCACAATTGTTACTGTTCCCCCTCTACTTATGTTTTCCTTTCCTAATCCATATCTGGCCCCCAACTGCAAGTATTGATATACCCTTGGGTAAAGATGGGCAATAGCTCCAGTTGTTGCAGGAACTACATAAAACAGTATTTCTACATGGAAGAAAAATTCCTGCTTAATTCAAGTCCAATTTTGCAAAGCAGTTCTTCAGAAGTGGAATGTGGATGTCCTGTCTGCCCCATCCCCCTGCCCTTACTTCCCTGTGCTGGTAATGCTCTTTCTATTGTAAATTATATGAACTGCAGCAAAGGGGTTTTTTTAGCCATTAGGGGAAAGGAAATGACATATGGAGAGAATTCAAGTCCCTCCTCATTCCTAGAGAGTCTATCCAGAAAGTCAGTGTGCTGAGCTCCTTCCAAGTGTCGTTTCCTGCTCAGAATTGGGAAGGGGAGCTGGGGGTGGGAGGAGAGATGGATACGTAACATTAAAGTGCTGCTTCTGATTACCAGCACATTGTGCAAATGATTTCACAGCATTGCTTTGAACAGAATTGAGCCTTTGCAGCCCAAGTATGTGTAGCAATCCACTGATGAAAGAGCTATTTTTACATCTGTTTCATATAGTGGACAAAAATGAAGTGATTGGGATGGTGGAAGTGTGCTTTTGGAGATCACTCAAGATTTTCTGATAACTTTGTACCTCCAATCTTCCACATGCCCACAGAGCATTATTACACACTCCTGGTGGTACAGCTGTTTTACCACTGGGAACCTGCACACAAAGCCATCTGTTACAGAGAACAAATTAGGCAACTTTCCACTATAAATATGCAATACATATATATATATATATATAAAAATACCACCTTTAAAAGATGACCCCATGATTTTAATTTCACATTGCAATGCAAATTGAGAGATGAAATTGAGAACAATTCCTCATTACACTGCCTCTTTTGTTGAGCTCATGTGTGATCCAACCTTCTCCACAGTGAAACCAGTGCCATTGATTTTGCTTTCAGTGTGTCAGACAATTGAAACTCCCTCCATGACACATGATTTATCCATCACTTCGGGAGTTGGCCCATTGTTTTATTTAGATGATCAGCACAACATTTTAATGTGGTCAAGCAAGTTGTGCTTAGTAATGATTAGCAGGATTTTTCTCCATCCTTCTTTTTCTCTCCTCATCCCTTTAAATCCCAACTTTGCTTCCCTCCCACTAATGACACTCCCTAGGGCAGGGGGTGAACTGCAACCTGGAAACAGGCCATGGCTCTTCCACGAAATCTTCTGGCTTCTGCGGAAGAGCATCCATTTCCTGGAGCCAGGCTGAGACAGACAGTGCTCTGCAGTCAGAGACAGCACTGGAATCCAGTGACCCTTAATCCATAGGAAGTGCTACAAAGACTCACAGCAAATCAATCCTTAGCTGTGTCCACATGCTGAGCTCCTGCCCGACTCGTGTCAGTGCCATTCCCTGGATCACTGACATTTCCCAAACACAAACAGCTTTGCACACTTGTAGCCTAAGTGTTCCTATGAATGCCTTTTCCTGAGGGTTCCAATATCATTGGGTACATCCCCTCAGACTTTTCTCCCAAGGCCTTCTCTGAAGGCCAAAGGGTTAATGTATTTCCCATTAGGTTTTAAGAGAAAGTCCTAAAATTTTTCTCTATAGGTCAAATTAACCTTCATTAATTACTTCTGCTTTGACTAATAGTGTTTCTTCCCCAAACTGCACTTTTCCAAAGTTTAGACCTGTACTTAAATCTTTGCTGTACCTTATCAGAGAAGAGCTTCAATACTCCTGGGATAATCCTGTATTCAGGAAAAGGATAATTATGACCAGAGACACCATGGGTTAACTAGAGGAATGGACATCAGGATTCCCAGGCTCCAGGTGAACTCTGCCAGCTACTTTCTGAATGTCTCTGGATAACCTTCTTAAGTCTCATTTTTTTCTGCTGTAAAATAGATTTAGAAACAAAAGAGATGTGTGAAATTTTGTTGGCTAGTGAATTCCTTTTCCTGCAAACTTACAGCTGCTTCTTTTTGCTGCTGTATCACTGTAGTTCTGTGCAATTTAAATCATTCTGTACAGAGTAGCAGGAAGCAATTCAGTCAAATTTCTACTAACTTAACCATTTTTAGCTTTTCCACAGTTTAACCTCTTCTTCCTGTAGTGGGAGAACAGACATGTTACAGGACTGCAAAGCCTCTGCTCTTCCACCAGAACCTGGCACCTTTGGGAACAGCAAGTGGAAGCAATCGCCCAGGAGCATCTGCTGGCACCAGAGTTCCAGAGGCAGTTTGCTGAGATCTCAGACTGTAACCTTGCCATCTCTCCACAGATAAAATAGCATTAACAACAACTGCATTCCAAGCCAGTTGATGTCAGCAGGGGTCTGTTATTGTTGCTCTCAGCACAGAGGAGTTGGCAGACTGACACACAGGCCACCAGATATTTATTCCAGCCCTTGTCCTGAATTAGGCATTTGACAAACAGAGAGGACAAGCTCTTAAATCTGACTGGGCAATGCACAAAAATAAACCAAAAAGCAGTAAATTTAGAACCAGGAGCGATAACCATTCTCCTCTCCCTTTTTGCTCCTAACACTTTTTTAAAGCTAGAGATGCAGCCTCATGGGTGACTGTGATCCCAACCTCAGAAATAGTTTGCATTTTCTTAGAATAAGGAGTGACTCACCCCAGTCACTTACTCATAATGGCTGTGGATTGTTGCTTGTGGAAATACGTGCTGCCAACAGGGCTCATTGGTGGAGAGGCTGAACACATTTTTCTGGGATAAAAACCAAAGTCCTGGTCCCCAGCAAGTTAATGATTAAGCCACTGAGCTGTCAAGCACCTGGAGAAGAGTTTTCAGAGTTCTATTATTAACACAATATATTAGATAAATCAAAACCAACTAATTCAGGGAAAAAAATAGAGATTACAGTATTGAAGCAGCATTCTGCATTCTCATCCCCTTTACTACACAGACAACTCAAAGGAAGTGCACGTGTGCTAAAGGAAAATTACAAGGATGTGTGTTTGAAAGTAACAGTACTCTGACTTTAAAAGGGCTTTTAAAAGGTTGTATCTTATTTTCAATATTTAATCTGGTTAAACATTTGGAAGTCAGCACATGGATGTTTTGTGCAAACACGAGGATTTTATCTCAGTGTTTTTTAACGGGAAAATGGAGCAGATCCCACCTGAGCGTTCCAGGCAGGATTATCCCACCTCATCCAGCGGGAAAGGGGACTGGGAGGCGCCGGCACCGCCCTCTGCCGGCACAGACGATATTCTACAGTCACCAAAACTGGCAATTCTCAATTCACGAGCCCTTATGTCATTGCTCGTGTAAACCCCCATACATGAAGTATGAGGAAGTAACGATTCATCAATTAAAGCTGACTTTGCACGATTGCTTTTACATAGGTTAATTCTTTCAGTTCTCTACAGCTGAGTTCCACAGAAAATCATAATTTTACAAGTGATGCTTCTAGGTTAACACTGGAAATTTGACAACAAAGCAAGAGACACAGGGGACGTCACTGCAGCTGTGTAAATACCCTATTGCGTGGGTTTTTTTTCCCAGAACATGAAAGGTTTGAGCTGGAGCATTTTGGGGGGGCTAAAGAAAAACAGTTAAAGTGGCACAGTACAAAGTTACAAAGGTCATCATTTATCAGTTCCGGATAGTGGTTTTTGCAAGCCAGTCTCCTTTGTGACAGGTAAAATCTGCAGCCCCTATTGATCCATCAGTGACAGCAAAACCACAGACTGAGCTGGATTGAGGAACTGCTGCAGCTTAAACAGCCCAGCACAACCATCATTGTAGCAGCGATTCACAAGTGATTGCTCTGCAGGAAACATCAGTGTTGCTAACAAAGAGACAGATGACTGTATATGCAGACACATGATCTGCTGTCCTTTGTAACGTTATCACGATCCAGCAAGACCCAAGATTCACAGAGAAGTTACATCAGCCTCCAGTTAGGGAGGGAACCATCGGCCAGCAAAGGTGGGACAAGGAGCAGTAGAGCTGCCCCGCACAAATGAAAGTAAGAGTGACATGATCCACATCCACAATAACTGTTATCAGTACACAGGAATGGCAGTCCAGGTCAGATCAGGTGTGTGTCATGAAGAATCCAGAGTCACACCCAAATCCACTTTTCTATGTGTATGTACTTCAAACTAAACTTGGATGCACACAACAGGTGACTAATGCACAAGACAAAACCAGATGGTTTTGATCCCGCTCATTTAGCGGAATAAAAGTTTTCTTTGGTGTTTGTTTGGGGGTTTTATTTCTCTCCCCCATAGAGGCAGAAGCAAAGCCAATGGGAACTCTGGGATAGTTACCTACATATTGGATTCCCCCCCATACTTATTACAAAATTACATGCTATAGTCCAATTAAGTCATACCTATAAAACATTTAGCCCTGAACTCTGACCTCCCCTGCACCATCATGGGAGCCCAGGAAGTTCAGAGAGCTCAGACAATATAGTTATTGACTCCTGGGAGGTTCCAGGTAAATAGCTCAATCCAAGTTTTTCCAAAAAGCTGGAAAACAGAACTACAGCTCTTCCTTCCCAATACTCTTCCCCGCAAGCCCCACTCTGCACAACAACCCCCAGACAGAATGAGTGCCTGTAATCCTTGATTTTAGAAATAAAAGGAACAACAGATTCCAGGACAAGATCTTCATTTTTGCTCTCTAGAGCAGACAACTGCTTCAAAGCACTTCCTATGCTCTACCCTAAAGCCCCCTGAACATGTGTACAACTGGTTAACTGCTGTACTTACCCTCCTTCACACTATTACTGCAGTTAAGTAGCACTACTCCTCTTTAAACACTTCTCCAAGAGCAGAAGCCAGTTCAGCTCAGGTATGAACAGGGTAAGATGAATCAGATTTCTGTAGGAAATACCTGGAGAGAAGCAGCAATTCTCTGGTTCTGCAGTAATAGAAAGCAGCTATGCAGAAATCAGAGCTTGGGGTGACCAAGCTGTTCTAACCCCACCACCTTCAGTATTGAAGGTTTAGACCTGCATTCATGCCATTATCTAGTTCTGACTAATTTTACTTACCCCACTGGTTTTAAAAGAGCACGTGACACAGTTCAGTTGGATGTACTGATATAACTTTATTGAAGTTCAAGTACACCCTCTCTAAAAGCCTGTTGTGTATTGTACAGCAACAGGTCATGTAGAAGATAAGAGGTTAGAGAGGCCTGCAGTGGTGGCTCCTGCTCTGTGAGAGGCCTGTAGTGCTCACTCAGTCTTAACCAGACAAGGACAGAAAGAGCAAGTATTTACAAGCACATTTCAAGAATGAAGCTTACAGTCAGAAATTCACAGATATAGTTTGAACTGTTCAAGTATGTTTCAGTTGGATAAAGTGCTACAGGACACAGAAAAGCCATTAAAGACAAGAGGAACTATTAAGACAAAGAGGTGGCAGGCAGTCATTCATGTGCTAAACCCTTGTAGGTAGTTGCAGTACGTGCAAGACCTAGAAGTTGAAAGAATTTGGGGTGTTGCCCTGGATTTGGAAAGTGTAGCTGTCAGCAGTAGAATCTGGTACAACATTTTGGTCTTCCTCCTCCTAGAAAGAAAAGAAGAGACTGTTGACATAGCAGTAGCTTTTTCAGCTAGTAGTCAGGGCTAGAATAGAAAATAAGAGTGGGAAAACAACCCTGCAGCCACTTACTTCTGCTGAGAAATATTTCTCAATGATGGTAGATGAGGCTCTGTACACTTGTTCATTTTCATGTGACTGGAGAGCTTCAATTCTGTCTAGACCCCCACACTCCTCAATCATGAGGCAAAGCTTTTCTGTCTCATTAATCTTTTCAGCAGCCTGCAAAAGAAAAGCACAGAATACCTCAGGAAGGATGCATGGCAGCACTACTGCCTGGACAGTAATCAAGGACACTGCACCCACATACCAAGAAGATATTGGAAACAGCATCCAGGATAACCAGGACAGTTTTGCTGTCTTTAGTTGTGAGAAGATTCAGCAGGGGTTCAAGAACACCAGCCTGAACAAGATACACGATCTGGTCAATTGTTCCACCACTCGTGTAGTTCGTCACAGCCCACACAGCTTCCTTCTGAGACTTGAAATCCCCCTGCAGAGGTAAAAGCAGAGTGTTTGAACACAGACAGCAGCAACAGGAGAAGCCTTAACATAGTAAATATAGGTTTGGTTTACCTTCCTCAGAATACCAATGAGATAAGGCACAAGGCCATGGTCTACAACTCGCTGGATCTGATCCTGACGCCCAGCAGTGATGTTGGACATTGTCCAGGCTGCTTCTTTCTGAATGTTGTTTTTATGATGAGAAAGGAGACTTGGAAAGACAGAGAGTGCTCCTGAGTCAATAACAAGCTGTGTCTGTTCATCAGTACCCGTGACAATATTTCCTATGGCTCTTAGTGAAGGAGTCTGAAACAGATGAATAAAATACTTAGGAAAATTGCTCAAAACTCAATTAGATTATACCAAACACAGCCATACTTGGTGCCCATCTGCTGCAGCCATCTCAGTTAACAGCATGATATGCTCTGTACGATGAGTTTTAGGCTCCTCATTAACATTACACAGACAGATATTAAGTCTGCTAGGACTGCACACCTTCCAAGGCCACTCTACAAACAACCAACCACGACAGAGTTTATGAAAACTACTTGTTAAGTACTAATGCAGTTTTATTATACTGTAATTATAGTGTGCACAGAGCCCACTTATAAACACTGTCCCTAGAATGTGGACTTGCAACAGCAGTTTAAAGGCAAGCTTTAGGGAATGTTGACTGTTGTGCCAGTCTGTGAGCTCAATCCAATGATTACATAAAGCAGCTTGGTGGTCATCAGCAGTCTCCAGGCAAGACAGAAGCTCAAGTCTCACCTACACAAAACCTAGAATAAGCATCTGACTTATGCAGGAAAAGAACCAGTTACATGGACACTGCTCTAACTGCAGTTTTATCCACGATTCAATCAAGCAACAGCAGCCTGCACATCCAGTAACTCACCATTATTGGCAGTTCACTACATCCCAGCAGTCTCACAAGTTGTGGCACCAACCCAGTTTTCACAACCACTTCTATCCTGTCATTGGAGCCATCTGTGAGGTAGGAGATTGCCCAGCACGTGTCTGCCAACACCTCGGGGTCGTCGTGGTGCAGGAGGCGGACGAGGGTGGGCAGGATCTGCTGGATGGCTTCCATGGGAGGGGCAGGATTCTTGTTGCGACACAGGTTGGAGAGGGTCCACGTAACATTGCGCAGATATCCAGACTGCAGGAGTTGAAGTAAGGGGTTAGTAAAGGTTTAGTTTGCTTTTACTCACTCAGTAATTGTAACCTGAATCCCACTGCACACTTACAGCCAGGGAAGAGAGATCAGGAACAGCAAGGAGACTCAGCAGTGGCTCAATTGCACCGTATTTAATAACCAGATCTCTATAGGCAGAGCCATCCCCTGGGAAAACAAGTAACAAAGCCAGGTGAGGACCAGAATAGAGGGACAGGTACACACAGAATTGTGTGTTGGAGGATTACTTTCTCCTACTTCAGAAAGACTTGAAGAAATAAGAGGACAAAAGGACTGTTGCCATGGTTAAGTGGCATGACAAGCGTGTGTTTTTCTAATCAAGCCATTGCTCTTCATTTTTTCTGTTGGAAGTACATGTTTGAGGTAGTGTATATTTTCTATACAGCTTTTCTTGAGAGCTCATAACTAAGCAGGGAGTTGAGTGTTTCTTTCAAGACACACCTAAGCCCTACCACTAGGCCAAGCTTTCCCCTCAATATGGGACTTGAAATGCATTATAAACATCTGTTGCACAATTGGGTGCTACAGTGTAATGATGGTGGAATGTCAGAGTTTGATAGAGAATTCTATTGCAAGGTATAAAAAATACTTTATAATTGAGTTTAAAACTCTAAGGACAAACTTGAAGAATACTCCAAGCTTTTAATCAAGCTCATTTTCTCTGTGTGAAGATTCTCTGTTCTCTGTAAGGCACAGCTGTTGGACCATAATACAGGAAATACAATATTTAACTAAATTATTTGACCTTTTTTTTTTAATGGATCCAACACTGGCAGATCAAGTAATTCTGAAAGGAGCATGAGAAACTTCAGGACATAAATGCTTTCCCCATCAGCAAACAGCTGTTTCAAAGCAAGGGATATTGGCCACACATACACAATCATTGAATCACCTGCTTCCTCCCTCCCCACTTCTAGTCAATACACAGAGCAGAGCTCATTGCTAAGTCACAAAAACACTAAATGAGACATGTGAAAGAGGTTTATGTTACAGCATGTTTAGAGATCCATCAAACCAGATCTGAGGTCTGCGAGCAATGCCCACACCACCACCCACAGGTTGCCAGGCACTGCAGGAGCCATCCCATAGCAGGTCTGAAGACAAAGGGCTGCCTGCAGCCTGCTCTGGAGTGCAGAGCATGTCGTTACTCGAGAGCCCCCGGGGCAGAGCTCCCCGGCAGCTCAGAGCAGTGGCTGTGAACCAGAGCTGTGCAGCACAGCACATACCTGCAATATTGCCCAAGGCCCACACAGCCTGTTCACTGATGTGAGTGTGGGGAGAGGCCAGCAGGGAAATGAAGGCTGGAATAGCCCCTCCATCCACCACTGCCTTGGTCTGTTCTGACGTGCCAGAAGCAATGTTGGTGAGTGCCCAGGCAGATTCAAACTGAATGGGACTGCAGTCTGCTCTGCCCAGGAAGGACACAAACTTGGGAATCAAACCAGCCCGGATTATGTTGTCTATTGGGGGCTGCTTCTCTCTCGAGAGGAGTTTCCTAAGGAGGAAGGCAAACCAAAAGCATTATTTTCCCAGTAGAGACATGAACAACAAATTAAACAGTCTTAAAAGAACCATATTTTAAAAAAAGTTTAGCATTGTCTTAGCATTCAGAAAAGGCAACACAACACAGCATGAAGGAGAAATGCAGATAAACTGAACACTAGCTTCCTAATCCTCTGTTAATATTGTCTTTACTGTGAGGTTCTGAAACAAAGCAGACCTGCAAGAGTCAGAACACCTCCGAATTGCTAGAGATTTCTCAGCAGAAAGATTAATGACTGCTAGAAGCAGCACTGTAGCAATATAAAGGCTTGTTAAAGGATATTTTAGATTTGGAAGGAGAACGGAGTTGGCACAATTCAAACTCCAGTCATCTTGCTGTTCACATTATTTCAAGGTAGATCACCACACTCAAATATCAGAGCCAACTGTTAACACAGTTTAAAGACAAATTCTTTATTATAGCAAAGTAAGGTATTATTACTCTTACATATTTATGATGGACTATTACTTAATTTGCTACCACTAGAAAGAATTACTTCTTCCTAGTTAACTGTTCAGGCACTTAAAACACAAAGTTTAAATAAAAAAAGTTTAAATAAAATTATGACCAATTTATTGGCCATTGTATGTAATGCTGAGTCAGGTGTTTGTTGAAATACTGTCTGATGAGACAGACATAAGCAGCCATTCTGGCTCACAAGTCAGTTCTCTCCCCTTGCCTGGTTACTGGCTTGCACAGCTTAGTTACCTCTAAACTGCTTACCTGGCAGCTTGAGTAGCCTGTAGCTGAAGCTCCATGTTATTACTATTAACTCCTTTGACTATTTCTTCAACTGACCAGTGTGCCAAAACCTGTACAATAAAAGGTCACATGAATGCTTTGTTGGGAGAGGAATGTGTATTCCTGAGCACAGAGTCAGTCCTTCTGCACATTACCACGAATGGGCCCCAGTTTACAACCACTTCCCTTATTAAATGATGACACCACTATGTGAGACTCCAAAATCATATCAGCTACAGCTTTACCTGAGCTGTGGAAAGCTTTCTTAATCCAGTGTGTGACACCAGTTAAACACAACTGGTTGAAGCTACATTTTAAGTCTTGTGTCAGAGTGCTGTTCATCAGAGTTGATGGTACAGACTTCAGTTATTAATGCACACATAGTGCTGTCCCCTCCACAAGAAGGGATTCCCCCCGGCCTGGCTGCAGGAAATGATATTGCAAGGCCTCCAAGTCTATTCCCAGCCCTTACTCACCTGATTGCCCTTGTTCTCCTGAAGGGGAGAAGTAGCATCATCTGGTAAAGTGCTCACGTTTCTTCTTTTAAGCATCTGGTCATCTTTCTTAGCTTTTCTCAGCTCTACGTTGACTTCAATACGCCGCCTCCTCATTTCCTACAGGACATACACTGAGTAAGTTCTCAGCTTTTGCGACCCATGTTTAAGGGGATGATGGCTCGCTAAAGTACCAACTGCACCACAATACTCACTGTACTATCCTTTCCTTTGTTCTTGAACCTGTTCAATCGAGCTGCTGGTGTGCTAGCATTCTCGTTAGTAGACATCTTCTTTGTTAGGTTTTTGAGAGGATCAGATAAAAACAAGCCTGAAAACGGAGCAAAATAAACAGCAAGTTTATTCCACAAAAGTTAAATTAAAAAAATTAGCTCAATAGTTGAGAATGAGAGGTAATTTTTGTATTAGACCCATTAACAGCCTGTGACCTGATCGACAGCTGCCTCTTTAAACAGATGTTACAGCAAGATTAGCATCACGATAAAAGCAGAAGACACACTTACACTGTTTTAAGACCTTTTCACCCACAAATAACATCAGAGTCATTTTTAGAAGCAAGATAGATTTTCTTCCCGCAGACCGCATACACGCTTTTAAAAAATAATTTCGCTTTGTCACGTACTTGTGCCGCACACCCAGTTCTACTCTGCCCTTTTTGGACGCGAACACCGAGCTCTCGAACTGGGATGGCCCCACCGGCGGTCTTTGCTGTGCCGGTGCAACCAGCAGCAAACAGCAACGGCTACACGGGTACCGAGGCAAACCCCTGCCCCTCGGTCAGACCAGCGTGACCCACTGCGGCCACAAGGCAAACCTCTGCCCCACGGCCACGCCAGCGTGACCCACTCCGGCCACAACCCCACCGGAGCAACAGCCCGCCCTGGGACACACCAGCCCCACTGCAGGCAGCGGAGACTGAAGAGGTTCCGCAGGGAGGCCCCAGCGGAGCACGGCCCTTTCCCACAGGCCAGCCCACGTCCCGCGCCCCCGCTGCCTCACGCCCGGCCCCGGTTCCCCGCGGGCCCCGCACCTGCACCGCACCGCACTGCACCGCCCGCGCCGCCGCTGCCACTGCCCCCGTGCGCCACACGCGGCATTTAAATTTCCCGCGGCCTCGCCCCGCGATTGGCCAGTTCGAGCCAAAGCAGCCTCCCGATTGGCCGGTTTGAAAGCAGCTCCGCTCGTGCTGACGGGGAGATCCGGCCGGACGTCACGTGCTCGCACGCCGGGGCACGCCGGGAGTTGTAGTCGCGGGGCCCGGGAGCGGTTTGGGGCAAAAATACCCATTTCCTCACACACAGCGCGAGTTTCTCCTGTGGCGAGGGCACAGAGCGACAGGATAACCGGGAATGGCTTCCCACTGCCAGAGGGCAGGATTAGATGGGATATATTGGGAAGAAATTCTTCCCTGGGAGGGTGGGGAGGCTCAGGCACAGGTTCCAGAGAAGCTGTGGCTGCCCCATCCCTGGAAGTGATGTCTTCTAGAAACGTGGTGCACAGGAATTTAAAGGAAATGGGATATGAGGCTACAGCTGAAGGCAATTCTACAGCCATCAGAGCAGATTGAAATTAAATCATATGGAATAACAAAAGGAAAGGATTCCTGTTCTTGTGCCACGGCCTGGAAAGGGACAGGTCTGGGATTGTTTCCAGTGGGTTTAGCCTGTCCATGAGGGATGGAATACAAAAGAACACCCTGTTTCACAGGGGATGCAATTCAAACCGTAAAACCTGGGGAAAAACATAACTCTGGCATCTCAATACACCTCTAAAGTACAACTCGGACAGAGGAGTGTCAGAGATGCACATCTGTGTGCTAAAGCATTACATTAAACCACTTTATACTGATTTGTAGATGCACACAGGAGTGGAAGATGTTTCTTCAGGAGGGGCAAAACCAGTGACATCTTACACAGCTGTTTTTGGGCCCTTACAGCTCAGAGATTTGTAAAGAAAATCACAAAAACATTTATGTGCAGGGAAGTAAAGAAAGCAGAAAGCACATTACTGACAAACGGAGATATTTAAAAGGCCCCATTTGACAGGAAAAAAAAGGCAGTTCAGAAGTAGAAATCGAAGTAAAAACACCTGCTCTCCTGAAGGATCGGAGGGTCGGCATGAAGAAATTCCACTGAGACATGAATCTCTGGGAGTGGGTGCTCTGGAGCAGCGAAACCTGGGCGCAGGGATGGGTGCTGAGGGCAGGGACCCCTGAGGGCGCTGTGTGCGAGGTGCGGGGTGTGAGGCGGGGACACACCTTCAAGGGCTGTTACAAGCACCGAGAGGTGGAGGGAGGCCAGAGAACCAGGGCCAGGCAGCGGCCAAGCTGGGCCTGAGGTAGCGGGGCAGTGGAGGGTGTGAGGCGGGAAAAAGGGCTGTGAGGGGAGCCCGGGCTCGGGGGTCCCGTGAGGGGAACAGTCCGCACACNGTCGGGCCGTGTCCTTTTGGGGGGTCGCCGCCGCCCCCCGACTCTTTTGACTCTTCCCGTCCCCGCTGGAGCCGCCGCCTCGCTCCTTCCCGCCGGGATCCCGCGGCCTCCCGGCGCTCCCGGGACGTGGCCGCGGCGCTGTCGGTCCCTGTTTTCCTCAGCCCAGGGAGCCCCGCTGGAAAAGCGTTTCCATGTGCGCTGCTGGAACGGCGGGAATGCTCCAAACGCCACTGTATCTCCCGGAATGCTGGGAATGCTCCAAGCGCCGCTTCTGCCCTTTCCATGGAGATCCTGTCCAGGTAAAGAGGCGGGAGGAGTCGGTACGGACACAGGCACACGGGGTAAGGGTTCAATCCGGCAGAAACATCCCTGGAGCGCGGCTCTGTGTGTATCCATCCATCCATCCATGATCCACCAGCCCTCCAAGGTACCAGCTCTCACTCCCCTGCTTCTCTGCCTTGTTCCAGGGATGTGCAACCGCGAGGTGCGAAAGGAATGCAGGAGCTCTCCGCTCCCTCATCCTTAGTTTACATTTCTATTCCCATACTAGTTATCTTGGGATACCTCTGGAATTAGTATGTTTGAAATAACAGGGGAAAATAAGGGTTAATGAGTGCTGCAGTAGAAATGTAACTCGCTAAGTAACAGATGTGTTAAAATGCCATTTTTTCACATTATTTTAATTAATTTTCTGTAGCTTCACCCATTGCTGTTCGAGACCTGAGCTTTTAGGAATCCTATTGAATTATTAATTGTCCTGCTTAATTAAGGCAGGACAGAACAAACTGCTTGAACAGCTGGGCTGAGCCCCAGGAATTGCTGAGGGGCAGATTTCCTGTCGGGGGTGGGTTTCGGGAGCCTTTCAGTGCCTTTCCCGGGTTTTTAAGTTGTTTGTTGCACCTTAAAGACTTGAGCAACTTCAGCTTCCCCAGCACCGGGCAGCAGCTGCTGAGAGAAACTCACAATGGAAATGTTGTGTAGCAATAAGGTCACACAGAAATAAGCTGCCTTAACTCAGTAATCCAAATCAGGGTTGGCTTGGTGTGTGAAAATTTGCAGAGTTCTTCGTGTTAGCAGAGAGAGAGATATTTAAAATAAAGCTGTATGGGATCAGCAGAGCTTTCCCTTGGACTGGACAGTCACTCCTGTGTTTTTCAGTCTGAAAAGAATCTCTGAAATTCGTTCCTTAAACTACAAGAGGAGATTACCATCTGTGGAACTGGAGGTGGCCAGAAATACCCAAATATGTTCCATTGCAATGCTCATCCTTTACAGACACTGCATCACAGGGAGGCTCTTCCAGCACCTTCCAATTCCAGTATGTAGTTCCATATCCAATAAAACCAGACTTGTTCTCTATGATTTTCTCTGCAAAGTGCCAAGAGAGACAAGACTCTCCCTCGAAATTAAAATCTGTTGCTAAAAACATTCCCAGCACACAGGTGGGTGCAGCAGCACGGAGTTGTGTCCCGATGGGAAGAAGTGCTGGAGCACATTCCTCCTGGGCAGGGATGGTGCAGGGACGGCAGCAGCTTGGTCTTGCTCCAGTGGGTTGTCCAGGGAGTGATTCCCGTTTCCCCTAAGGCTGCCTCTCATTAGCATGAATCGGGGGAAGGGCATAAAAGACTCCAGTTCATTTTGAGTCTGGAAAAATACTTCAAAATGACAACCCAAGTGTTCTGGCTCCTGTGCTTTGCCATTAGATCATCTTCTGGTGAGTGTTACCTTCGGATCGGGGCTGGGGCACAGTTGCCTTTGGAATCAGGGGAGGCTGAAGATGTTCCTACAATCCTTGCCCTCCAGGCTGTAGCCTTTTCAGCAAGTGATCCTGGAAGGGCTCAGCAAAGAAACCCTTCAACGTGTGTTTGTGGGATGGGAATGTAAATTGCAATATTTGATTTGTCAGATTTGGAAGAATTAAGAGCACCTGGCAGCAGCAGGCAGGGAGCTGGTGCCAGGAGTCAGTGGCAGGTGAATTCTGACTCACTCCTGCATCTGGGACTTTTATAATTTATATGTGATACTTCTCTTTTAGTCCCCTTCCCCTCACCTGTAACCTCCAGGTTTCTGACTGACTTCAGCACACTCTGTGCCTGCAGCAGGCTGTCCTGATCTGATTTATTTGGGGTTTAGTACCTCACTGATGGAACAGAAGATTTAAACATGTTGTGTCGGGAATTGGTTCTATTCCAGTTGTATTTCTTAGGTTGCAACAGCTAGACAGGAATATGCTGGTATAGGAAGAGGAACCTCAAGGTTCTGAACAGATTGAGTAGAGAAATTGAACTATTTCTTGTTACACTCTGTGACTGAGAAGACGTGATAAACTGGCAGGAGATTATTCTTACACACCCAAGTCCGAAGCACCTGTTCAGAGAGCACAGCTCACACTGAACCATCTCCAGAACACCCTTCCCTGCTGCTCTCTCCAGCTTGGACTCCTTCCACCCTGCTCTCCATGGACATTCTTTTGACTTTACGTGTGGCCAACCCGAATATCAGGGAATCTTTCCCATGACAGCAGCTGGTGAGAGCAAAGGGGGAGAAGTGGCAAGGTCAGCAGTTGAGTCACTTAGAGGGGATAAACCAGGACGTTGTTCATCTGTGTATGTCAAATCTCTCTTTTCACACAAGGAGTTGGGATCAGCCTCCTACACAGAATAACCACAGCCATGAACACCCAGACAGTGGCTGTGTGTGGGTGAGCTGTGTGAAAACTCTGCTGGCTCACTCAAGGCATCCAGCAAAGGGCTAAAGGAAGAGGAAAATGAACTGCAGGAGGAAATTTCTCTCTTTTGGGGCTAAACAGAAGGTCATTTTGCTTTGTGAGATCCAAGTATCGAGGTGAAGATGTAAATGCAAGTGTAGGTGACTGCCCAGCTTGTGTGAACAGTGTCAGTTATTTTTCATTGGATTCCCAAACACTTCCTCTCTTTCTCAACCCTTGTCCTCTCAAATTAAGAAAAGCCTTGAAATAATTGTTACTGAGCAGCAATAGCCTCATTACCAGTTAGAGATCCAAAACTGTGGATAAAGATCTCTCCAGTAGCATTCAAAGCCCTGAAGAGTCCGGATGACATTGTCAATAAGGCATCCCATGGATGGGAAAACCAAATAGTTCTGCTGTCATGGTCTTTTAAACAAGCATCCCAAATGGCAACGTGAACCTTGTTTCCTCAGATGCTCCCTGGAGATTCAGGGGTTTGAGAAAAGGGTTTGTTTTTAATTTGCAACAATAATAAAGTAAAAATGCAAACCTCCCGTTTTGCTCACACAGCTGCATTCCCTGCATGGGTCTGCCATGTCTGAGTACAGAGGAACGAGGAGCTCTACTCTATATACATATTTATCTGTTCAACTGTTTATCTGTCATATTGCCTTGTTGTTGAAGGGCTCACTTATGAACTAGAGCCTCAAATCCTCCCATTCAGCAGAACGTGGGATAAAAATCTTTAAATGCTGCTTTTGTCTCTCCTTTTGTTGCATGTAGGATCCCTGCCCTACGCCGAGAAACCCACCCAGGCTCTCAGCAAAGATCCCTTTAGTTCAGCAGCTGCTGCACCTGGGCAGGTGAAACTGCCCTCCCGGGGCACCAGCAGTGCTGGGGACAATCCCAGGGACCGCTGGCTCCGGCCTCCCGCCCCCCTGCAGCCGCCAAAGCCTCCCCACATCACCTCCCTGCAGTGGGACAAGAAGAAACGCACCAAAGCTTCCCTGGAAAACAGCACAGGGCTGAGGAAACACCTCTGGCAGCCCCTGGAAAGCCGGGCCGAGGGGCCTTTTCCAGCCCCCTCCGAGGCCAACAGGAAGCACACGGACCGGCGCCGGGCCGGCGCTGCCAACAGCGTGTCCGCTCGCTCCCACCACATGGCAGCTTCCCACAAAGAGCTGGCATCCATACTGGGAGCTCATCCTTTTCCACACTCTGGAGCAGTGGAGTCAGATGATCCCAACACGCTGCACCACCTGAACCGCCCGGGCCAGACAATTCCCTACAAACACCCCAAACCCTCCTGGGCCACCAACCGCTGGTCCCCCGGCTCCCCAGAGCACCTCGGGGTGCTGGGCACAGGTAAGGACCCTGCTCTGGGACTGCCAAAGGCTGGCTGGCACAGCTGGCATGAGACATCCCAGGAGGGCTGTTGCTGCCCCTCAGTGTGTGTGTGTTCCTGTTCCAGGTGGTGACAAGGACCAGGAGTGTCTGACTGAGTGCAGGGGAGAGCAGGATGAAATGGAGGCCTTTTGTGCCAGTGAATTTGGTAGGTTGTGTCCTCCCCCACCCACCATTTTAGGCTGCTGTTCATCTGCTTTTAAAATACTGTTAGAAGATACAATAAGTATGTTAAATAATTACCAAGTACACTAAAAGGACTCATAATAGCTTTTTATAAATGTAATTACGTTACCTTTTCTCTATCCTGGGCTAGTATTGATCTTTTTTCTGTTTCCTCTACTTTCCACTCCTGGGAGGAAAAGTGTCCTTGGAACTGGTCAATGGAACTGAAAAGACCAATTGTTTTAGATACTCTCAGATTAAACATTGTACCTGGGTTACTTACCTCTTAGTGCTTAGAGGGGGTGAGATCTTGGGGGCTGAAGTTTGAAATGAAAATAAAGTGGTGAATCAAACAGATTCTCTCTAGAGAGGATTCTTCCTGAAGTTCCTTAGGATCCAGTGTCTTTAAGTCCTTGTGTCCACATTGATGTAACTAAAGATGGTTGGAAAGAGTCTGGTATTTTTGTGCAGACTGTTTAAGGACAAACATTTTCAGACTGAAATCCTGCCTTGTGCTTACAAAGTTGTGAAACAGATATCAACTTTTTCTCACAGGATTTTGAGAGATAAGGAAAATACAAACCCAGTGGTAACAGATGTTTCCATTTGTAGAACATAAACACGTTTGGAGACATCTGTTTTCTCTAAATGGAGAAGTCAGGAAGTGCTTTCTACAAGTGCTGTCTGTTTTGGTTTTTACCACTCTCATGCATTCCTGTCCAACTTGGGCTTTAGAGACCCAGCTCTGTGTGCTTTCAGCCCTTAAGCAGCAGCAGCCTCGTTCTTCTCTTAAATTGAAAAGACAGGTAGGAAAAAGTCTGAGCAACAGCTGAGCCAAGGTTCCATTGCAGTGGTCAGAGGGCTTTTAATTTCTTTACATTTACAGTGCTGAACCAGAGTTCTCCCCCAGGGCAGGTGTAAAGTCCTGTTTGCCTTCCCCACCTGACACAGTGGTGTTTTCCCATTCCTGGAGTCAGCTCAGCACTTGCCAGAACCAGGAATTGGGGGCACAGCATGAAGTGATTGTCTGAGCACACACCACGACCTACTTGGTCTCTTGCTATGACAAGAGCCTTTTCTTTCAAAAGCCAAAGTGTTTCATTACCAGCTCAGCTTCGTACTGCATTGGGAAGTTTTACATTTGAGAGTTTTACTTCATTAGGTAAATACTCTGCTTTTTATATATCGGAATAGAAAATGGCACTGAACCCATCACTTTCTTTTGGAACATTTTATAAACTTCACTAAGAAACATCTCAGACCTGTAAAGCACAAGATTGGTAAAGCAGCAGAAACTCAGGCAGTGACCTGATCAAACATGATTTCAAGCAACTCCTACTGCCTCCTCCTGAGCCCAAGGGTTTCTGCTGACACCTCCTTTAGAGGCTTTTGAATGAGAACCTTCACACATCCCTGAGTTGCCTCCATGATATAGAATCTGATCCTTGCTTTTTTCCCTCCCTCCCATAAAACAGCAGTGAATGGAATTGTTTATAACATGGAAAGCCTGGGGAATGGAGTCCATTGGATTACTCTCTTGGTGAACAGTGATGGATTGTACAAGATGAGTCGCCTGTATGTCACTCCTGATGCCGCCTTCTTCCGAGTTCACATCCTGCTTCTGGATACTTTAAACTGCAGTAAACCATGTCCAGACTTTAAACTTGGTAAATAATTCCAGCTAAATCCATTCTGCTATTCCTCTGTGTGCAGTGCAGTCTTGGTCTGCCCTAGTTTAATAGGCTTATCCTGGGTTGGTGGGAAAATCTGGAAAGTATTTAACTCAAAGTGGAGGGCTTTTTCCACTTCAGTTTCTCAGAACTTCCAGGAGAGAACCGATTGTGTGAAGGAGTCGGGTAGATCCAGTTCCAAAGTGATTGCACTTTTTTGCATTGCCAGCAAAATTTAAGCAGGAGCTTAAACTGATGTCTTTGTAAGCAGTCCAGTTTTCCTTCTAAATGCAAGTTTACCAAACCACCAATATTTCCCCCCAACCGTAAATCATCATTTCCATACAAGCACCACCAGGGAAGCTCCGGGTGCCGTTGTATGTCCGGGATGTTCCCGCAGGGCACAACTTCACACCCGTTCCCAACCCCGGAGCCCCGGGAGGGAGCGCAGGGAGCGCCCCCCGCTCCCTGTGTGCAGCAGCCCCTCTGTTTTGCAGGCAGCAGGTACATCGTCATGGGCCGGATCTTCCACAAGCGCCGGGAGCTCCCCGCGGAGCTGCTGCCGGCCCTGCGCGGGCGGCTCCGCCCGGGGGACGGATGGATCGGGAGCAGCAGCAGCTACGTGAGGAGATTCAACAGGAGGAGGGATCGCAGAGTGCGGGCAGCGCGTTCCCAGTGCCCGTAAGGTCCCGTGGCTCCAGGACAGGAGTGGGATCCCCCCCAGAGCAGCCCCGGCCACGGACACTCGCTTTGTGCTTCAGCAAACGCGCACTGCCTTGACCGGGCACCTCCGGTGAGGTTCAGCACAGAGATCAGTGCAGGGAATGGTAACCGGGCATGGATTTGCTCCAGCTTTTTCAGAGCCACAGGTTACCTTCGCCTCCCCTGCTGCAGTGTCCCCCTAACAACCTGTAGTAACTGTAATGTCAAATTCTGGATGCTTCATCCTCAGTACACAACTGCACTTTCAAACCCCTCACCCTGAGTACATTAGATCTATACACAGCTTTATCTACACAGGATGTCCAATAGGCTTCCACACAGGTCTGCCTAAAACGTTACATGCATTTGGTTCAAGAGAAACCAACAACATCAAGTATCATTTGTATTGTTTTCATCTCCTCAAATATACCCGTTACTTCTAAAAATCACATTCTTCAAACAGGTGGATGTTCACACAAGGCACATGGAATAGAGTGTAATTATTTGAGTATAGGAACACACCAACTGAAAGTAAATCAAGAACTGCACAACAAAAACACCCAATTGTATGAGTATATGAGTTTATATGAGTTTGTGAGTAATGGCATAGGTTAATACCAAGGAATTCAAAATGAGCATGGACTGCACAGTGTGTGTGCCTGGTTATGTGGGCAGTTCATCCTGAATGCCATTCCCCTTCAGAAATATCACCCACTTTGTACTTGCACATCAGTAAAGTTACATTTTATATCAAAGATACAATCTTTTAGTACCTTTAATGTGGTGGGATGGAGAGGCTGCAGAGGGAATCAAAATGTTTGCTGTTCCCAGTCAGTGTTTGCAGATCATAAGTCTGTAAAAGAAACTAATAAAATGTTCATGAGGTTCTGGTTTCACACTGTCTCCTGGGTTCTGGAAGACCCAAAAAGCTTATGCTGTAATATCAAACAAAGGCATCTCCTTGTTTGACAAGTTGGCCTGGGATTTGATGACACATATTTATATTGAAAATTTGAAAAATACAATATAGCTTAACCCCCCCCTATACAGTGGTATGTTGTGACCTGCAACAGGAAGCAGTGGCTCCTATAAGCATTTTCTGTTTTGAAACAAAGGTAGTTTTGACCCATTCTACCCATCACACACCTCTGCAGACTGATTGTGTCACTGAAAAGCCCTGGGGCAGGGGATGGGTCATAGGTGACACTGCATCAAGTATTTCTTGAGATGGAGCCAAGTACCAAGAGCAAATATCACATATTTGGGACCCAAAAGGCTGTTACTGTAGGACAGAAATTTACTCATAGCCTGGGTCTACCTAAAAAATAGTCTCACTTCTGCTCTGTGAAAGGCTCTGCATGGACCACAGCACGGATAGATGGACTTTGCTGAGACTTTGAGGGGGCTTTTGGTTTGGCAGAAGGGCTGTTCTGGTGATGGATCCAAGCACTGGAGTGACTGGGAGGGACAGGAGAAGGAAGAGTTACATGAACATCTCAAGTTTCCTTGTTTCTATTTCCAGCCAAAGTGCAGGGACTCAGCAGCAACTCCTCCAGGCATCCCCGTGCCCAGAGCAGCAGCCAAGCCTGTTCCCACCTCTGTAATCTAACCCAGGGAAGTGTGGGTACAAAACCAACAGGTCCCACTGTGACTGTCCCTGGGAAGGATCAGCACAGGACACCAGTGCTAAGCCTGAGCTCAATGCCAAGAACTGACACAAAACACTCTCAGGCAGAGCTGGTGCTCTGGGAGCCTGAAGAACAATTTCGCCTGTGCTCCCTCTTTTCATCCTCTTACCTTTCCCTTCTTCCTTGGAAGGCCCTCCTTAAAATGTTCCCACAACAGCTGAGCAAGAAGCCACTGCACGTCACAGCCCAACTGGGACAGGGCTGGGGCAGGACTGCTGGTACAGGCTGATCACACACTAAATGTACAGAACAATAAAAAACAGTTCTTAGATCAAGTGGAGTCCTGCACTCACTATTCCCAAACCCTCCCAGCAATGGCCACAGTGAGAAGAGAGAATTCATGTCCAAAGGTGCCAGGGTAATTTTGGTACCTCACAGTTGATAATTTTCTCCCCAGCAGGGTAAGTATAACAATTCTGCAGCCAACACATGCAAACCCAGGTGTACAGGAATATTGTCACCTTCCCATCTCTTCACAGGCTTATTCCAGGCTTTTGAAGCTCAACTTTTCACTCTACTTTTACCTTCCATTAATTTTTGTGTGAACTCAATCAAGACCAAGGATAATTGCTTCAAATTTGAGGAGACAAAGGAAAACCAAGCTGGTACAGCTCACATTATCACCATGTTACAACAGATAAACATTTCAAAACAGATGTTGCAATAATTTATAAAATACAAAGAGAAGGAAGACTGACCAGAAATTACAAACCTTATAAATTATGCTTTAAGGCAGGTGGGAATTAATCACAAGTGATTTGTTCTAAATAACATGGTTTAACTATCAAAGATCACCATTAATAAATTGAGAGAAATACCTCAACCTACTCAATGGCAATTGAACACACTGAAACAGGCCCTCATGGAATCAAAGATTGGTTTGGGTTGGACAATTATCAGAAGAATTAAATTGCATGTATGGATTATTTCCCTAATCAACCTGATTCACTGGCAGAGCCAAAGCTTATATCCCATAACATTATCAAATGTTTCATTAGAAACACCACCAAATCCATGTCAAACACATTACTTTATTTTTCTAGGATGTGCCCTATAAGGTACAAAAAAAGTACTGTTCAGTTTGCCACAATTTGTTAAAAACAGCAATCTATTGCCTACAGGTAGGAAAGGTTTAAATCATGTCATATGGATTTTAGGTATGAATAAATAGTACAGAAATACTGAGGAGTTTGGATGAGATGCAGGATATGTCCCAGTGCTGTGAAAGGTGAGGTTTTTCCTTGTTGCATTAAAACACAATGCTTACAATATGCAGCATTTTTTAAAAAAATGTCAAAGGACAACATAACCTAAATGCAACTACTCTTCTTTGACTCTCAGAAGCATAAATGGATTATTGTCTCCACGCTGAACAATCAGTAATTTTCACACAGAGGTTAAATGACAACATTTGTATGTACAAAAACACATGGGTTTTTATAAGATAAAATTCCCCCAGAAGAACCTGAACACCTGAGCTGGAAGTGTAAAAAGGGTGGTCAGTAGCAACACCTTTTTAAGACAAATAACAGACGAGGTTCTTGCATAGCAAGGTGTGAGGTTAAACCCAAAAGGAGCATATCCATAAACCAGGTAAATCCCAGACCACTGCAGAACTCAAGCTGACTGTGAATTAGTGCAAAAGGTGGTCAGGTGGGTGAGGAGCTGCAGAGAAACCAGGGCTGGGAACTACAGACCATGAGCAGGCAGCTACACACAGCGGGAGATGGCAAAGAAAACCTCCTCATCTGCATTTGCATCTTCTTGGACTCCAGTTCATCCCCCAGGAAACACGGAGGCAGCCCAGGATGCCTCCCAGGGATACAGTTACACGTGCTATTCCACATTCCCGAGCACTTGGCAAATATCCCTGAACTCAGCAGTGGGCAGGGACATTTCCTAAGATACTTCCTTACCCTGTTGTGTTACAGTCCTTTTGGCACCACGGTAGGAATGTTGTAACGGGATAACAGGTGCTTGGGAATGAAACGTGGTATCCACAACCTCGGGAGCGGCAGGATCCGATCTCCCCGGCCATTCCCACCCCTGCTCCTTGCAATCCCTGCACTCCTGCACGGATCCCACGTGTCAGCACACACTCAAAGACACCTACGGCTGTGGGGAGAACAATGATCTCCATTTATTTTGTTTCATATACATCCATATTTTGAATTTTAATACAAAAGAAAAAAAAATTAGAATCTGACAAATGTTTACAAACAAGATACCTTCAAATAGATTTTACTCAGTTCAGTCTGGTGCAGAGTAAATGACAAATTGTACTGTTATATTCAAGGCAACAGAGTCTGTAGTCCATGACCACTCAGCCCAACTTCTATGCAAGCTTGTTTTTATCTACCATGAATGATAAACTCCTTGTTGATTCCCAGTCCTGTGTGTGTGCACATGTGTACATAGCAGCTCCTTTCATAGAAAGAAAAGACATCTAGAGGTCTTCTTGTACTTTTACCTACAGGAATCATGTTAAGATACAGAATGGATTACATGGAACCGGGGCTGGATTTTATAAGAAAAAATAATTAGCTGACAAATGAGGGCAGCAATAAAAAAGCGTCTTTTTTGCAACAATAAATAAATACAGTCAAAGTTTTCTGTGTGGACTTTAAACCAGCTTCTTCACTGAAGAACAGACGTGGCATTTCCATGGAGTTAAACGTGACCCCATTTACTGTATCTTTTTTCTTGCTCTCTTTCTCTCTCTCCTTCAACAAAACAAAGTTTTCCTGCTTCTGCCACAATAGTACAACAATTTGATCTTGACAAGAAAGTGGTGCTGCTGATTTTTATTTCTTTGTCCTTTGGACAAAATAAGCCAAGAATATAATTTGACTGTTGTGACCAATAAAAACGCAGTTTACATCGAGTCTTGTCAGGATAACCTGACTAAAAACATCTGGCTCCTTAATTAAAAACTGTCAGACCACCAGATCCTTGCTCGTGTGTTTGGTTAACACGCTGAACTCTAAGAAGCTGTAGACTGCAGTTTGTTGTTATGGGACCTGCAGAATACACAAGAAAGTGAAGAATTAAGCACCCTTCAGTTTGGAGAACACGAGGTGTTGCCAAGGGTAAAGCACAATGAGGGAATTACCACCATGTTGCTTCCGTTTAGTTTTTTCCCCTTCAGGAAAAAAGAAAAAGAAGACTTAAAATAATTTTCTCTGAATTTTAAGCATGTTTTCTCCTACAGAATACAAACATTTCAGTACTTGTAAAACGCAGTGTGACACTGGAATATTCCAAAGTGCCTGATATCAGTTTTACTCATATTTACATAATAGTAGTCCATCAAAAGGAGAGCAAAAAGACATTTTCAGTTGAGAATATTTATAATAAGATCTACTCTGCTTAAATTTATTCGAGAACTCTTTGGATTAACTTAATAGAAAAAAGTGAACAGGCATATTAAAATCACATTTTTGCTAAGCAGAGTTCAGCAAAACTCCTCTTTGACATTCACAGTTTTATTAGTGACTTAAAATAAAACAATAAAATACAAGGTTTCCAAGATGAATGTGTCATTTTTCTCAGTACAGTATTTGAGGAAGGGACAATTTTTTGTTAATACAGTTATGTGCACCAGTTTGACTCCTGGCAACAAAAACAACAGTGACTTTTTAGACAAACGAGCTGGATTTTTAGGGCAGTTTAATGTCATTGAATTGTACAATAAAAGAAAGTGACCCCAACATCCAGTTCTGATTCCAGTTAAAAAGTTCAGACTAAAGATATCACAATCTGCAAGAAAAGAAAGAACACGGATGGTATAAATGAAAAACAATAACAAACAAGATGCAGCAATGAAATCAGTGTGCAAGTGCTGGGTACCCAGCTAATGACAGTGACAGAACTATGGGTTGAAATTACCTGACAAAAATCACTATTACAGTATCAAACTGGAAAGAAAAATGCTGGATTAATGCATTTTTTACTCCTCTCCTCTTATCAGTCCTACTCTCACTGCACATAGAATATCAGCTTCCACAGCAATGGAGTAAAAGTGGAGCTTTAAAATGGATGTAACTCCCAGGGATGTGCTAATAGATAGAACAGGCAAACAAACATGTGCAGTAGAGCTGCATAATTTTTTCAGGAATGTCTGTATAAGAGACATTTTACACCAGCTTTACACCAGCCCTTCTACAGAAAAAAAAAAGTTTAATTTTAAAAGGTAAATTTTTAATTATGTTCATTTTCCATATCCCACTTTAAACCTTACTTATTTCCTCTGTTTCAAAGATGGTGAGTTATAAAAGGATGAGAGAAGGAGTAAAACTAAAGTATTTTAATTTCTTTCATATGAGCTTCACAGCAGGAAGGTCTCTGAATAGCATAAGAAGTATTTGCTGCAGAGTAGGACATCATCAGAACTCAGACACAGTATTTGTCCTGATCAGAAATTATTCTCATTAATTTTCTGCAGGAACGAGTTAAAGTGTCATTCAAATTTTGTATATTTCTGAAACTGCCCAAATTCCTAACAACTCCTTTTGAACAAACAGTCCAAAGTAACCTCCACAAAATCATATTTAAGCCTTAATTTTGACAAAAAATAACAGCTGGCTACTATAGAACAGACTGATTTTCCTTTAAAAGCAAGGCAGTTGTCCAGGAAAGTGCACAGGGCAGCAAATCCCTGTAGGAATGCAGGGTGAGCTTGGAAAGGAGATTTTAGGGGACAACACAATACCTTTGCTTAGGAACACCCAAACTTACCTGCTTGCCTTAAATCCTTTTAGTTTCTGTACAAAGAAGGACTCCAGGACTTCTGCACACTGGTAGAAAGGGGAGTCACTGGGATTGTAGTAACGGCAGTTATCAAAAATTTTGGTCATATCTGCCACAAACTCCGTGACCTTTTTGTAGTAACGTTTCAGGATTCGTTCTTCCATGGTGGCAAGGTCTTTAAAGAAAGCAAAGGTTGTTTAAATGAGACATTTTCCTCCTAAATAGAAATGTACACTGTCAAGTCTGTGGGGAACAAAGCCTTATCCAGGTTTGTGATGGTGACACCAGGTCTCCTTCAGAACAAACACTGATGCATGAACATGTTGTGTGCAGCTAAATGAAATAAAATGCAAGTATCACAATGACCTTGGAAAACTTGGATCTCCTGCAGGAAACTCCCTGCTTTTCCTGAAGAAATTATGGTGAAAAAGAGTCAGACAGTCTGGAGTCAGTTACTTGTACTGCACCTTCTGATTGTTTTTTGAATTCCTGGCTTGCTTTGAATGAACTGTCAATTCTCATGGACACATGCACATTACACATGGCACAGATGAAATATTTCATTTTGTTCCTACAGCTTTCAAGAGAAATTACATGGAATACAAAATCTATTATAGTATCAAGTCAGATGAAGATGATTTTGAACTCCATCTCAAGGTGCATGACACATTTCCCTGTATTAGCACCACCTCCTCAGCCTCTGGAGCACATATCCCAAACTTTGTAGGAGGAGCTGATGTGCAAAGACAGAAAAAAATATAGGAAAACATAACAAAAATTTTCTCTTTAAATAAAGTAATTTAATTATTGCTGCATTGACTTCCACGTTTCATCCATTAGACTGACAGTATTTAAGGAAAAGAGTCAGTCAAAAGTAGATAAATTAACCCTCATGAACTTCTATATATATCAGTAAGAAATCACATTATTTCATCTGCCTAACTGCAAAAAGAGCATATTTTACAAAACATGGCTGGAACTGGTCAGCAGGGAATTAATTTGATATTCAAGAGCCCAAATCCACTCACTCAGGCTCTTCTCACCAACACTTACCCATTGGTTCTTTAATGACACCATAATAATCTGGTGCATCGTTGGGATCTACTGGTTCTAGGAAGGGCCATGCCATCTTGTGAGCCTGGCAGGGAAACAGCAGAGAATGAAAACATTAAGTTAAATTAACTCTATTAATAGCTAAATACTTTCATTATCCTTTTATCTGTTGGGGTCTGGTGTTGAATTTAAGGAAGAAGTCCTGCATTATATGAAAAAGTGAGCAGTTCTCATCTGATGCTTTAAATGTCAATGACCGAGTAACTGGGCTTCAAAACAGGAAACAATGTGAAATTCAGACATAACAGGATACTGTGCTGAACAGGCTGCATGGAAAAGTATGGAATGAATTTACTGAGAGTGCTCTCAAGTACTCTAAAATTGTTTCCATAAATGTATGCAAAATATAGGACAACGCAAAATATTACTTACAGGATTTCTGTTACCACAATTTTAAGAATTTTACCAAAATTGTAGCAGAAAAAAACCTATTTGGGAGTGACAGACAAGCCAGAAATATACTGTATCAGAGAGTTGTGTAATTCTTATTATCAGGATGCCATCGGTTACGTGCTGGTAACAACCCCCTGTGAGAACACTGCTGAGATCTGGTAACTCTGAGCTGAAGGAGAGAAATGTAGAACAGAAACCTCAGAAAGCTGCTCTGAGAGCAGAACACTGCACTCCCCACACCCTGTGCAGTTGGGCTCCCACTCTGCCTTTGGGGATTCTAAACCTGCTTCCTTTAAAACCTGAAGAGACTTTGTTTTCACCAGCTCGGCAGCAGTGCTATACAGTGATTATTGTAAATGTTCCTCAGCACAATAATGCCAAGCAAGTTTGCAGCTGATCCGGTGGAATTTCTCACCAAAAAGCCAAGTTACTCCCTCCTGACGAACTCTGAGTTACTACAGAGAAATGCAACCCTCCTGGCAGTAAAACCCCCCGAGGTGCTGCACGGCTCCTCCTCACCTGCAGGGAGCGCAGGACCCTCCTCAGCCCCTCGTAGTCCTTGTCGGTGAGGGGGCTGAGCACGGTCATGGCATCCTCCGTGGACTGGCACTGCGGGCACACGTACTCATCAATGAGATCAGCCTCACTCTGCAAAATGCCAACGCAGCGCCCGTGGTACCAGTTCTGACACCGGTCACACCCAATGTAGAACCTGCAAGGGCCAAACCAGGGTCAGTGGCTTCATCTCTTCAATGGTGATGTCACATTTAACACATAAACCTGCAATCCCCTGCACACAAGCAGATACTGGGCATGATTAAATACAACAGTGCAGTGTGATTTCAGAGTGACAAGTTCTAACGACACTGTTCCAACTTCAGTATTTACAAACAGGCTAAATTACAGACCTTTTCAAAATAAGTTCCTACATTTTATACTAGGTACTTGGAGATTGCAAAAATCATTCCTCTGCTTTAGAGATGAAAGGAACAGTGGAAAGCCAGAAGTCTCACCCAGCCAGTATCCAAACCAGTTCAAGATGCATTTTGAACAAACTGGACTACAACTAGGGCTTGTTTCACACTGTACAAGCATTTTTCATATGGAATCTTCAGTCTTGTAATTGAATACAGGAGGGGTAATCTATGACACAAAGCCTTACAGTAAAAGATACAATATACCAGCCATATAGTCCCATACTGAAATTATGCTTTCTAGCCAGATCAAAGCACAAAAAAAATCCACTAAATACAGCATTTTTCTTTTAATCCAACCATCCTTTGTAAAAAAAAAAGTAAAACAACCCCACCCAATTTAAATTCACAGTGTTTTAGTTGTTTGTCATTAAAAAACCCAAAAACTACAACACATTTTGACCACCCTGAGAACTTCACTTTTCCTGAACATTTACCGAACAGAAACATTTGGGAGGGGAAGACAATTACTGGAAAGCAATTTGTATTACGAATGAATGCAATATATGCAGAGTAACCCGGTTTTTATGCTTGGCAAGGAACAGGAAAGCACAGTCAGAGCAGTTTGCTACCTAAACATGGAATAAGAGGTTCTTATCCGAACTCACTGCGACTCATCATAAGGTGTTCTGCAGATACAGTACAACTCCTCACTGCTGCCCTCTTGTGCCCGTTTACACTCATTACAGATGTACACATCCATTTTCTTAGCCTCCTTTTCTGTGATTCCAACACATTCTCCATGATACCAGTTAGTACAAAGATCACAGCCAATATAGAACCTAAAAGTGTTCACAATGAAAATGACAATGTAATTGTCATTTCAAATGGCATGGCACTTTTCCCTGCATTTCTCTGCCTGCTTTCTGTCTCAAGTTTCCCTGCTCCCTGCTCCTTACAAACTATCTCATGCTGCAGCTAGACTGGCAGTAAGGTCACTCGGGTCAATTTTAAATTGACAGTTCATTAAAATGCACATGTATTAAAATGTACATATTAATACGTAACCAGACTGGGCTAAAAAATCTACTGTCTTCAAGGTGTGTGTGAAAAACTGTCAAAGGCACAAAAAGACAAGGCCAAAGAAAAAGATTCACATTTTCAAAATTGCAGCTCAAAAGCCACTGAAACGTTTCCTTAAGATTTGAAAATGTAGGTCTCAGTTAATTTAAAAAACAAAAGCAAAGCGCAAACACCAACTAGGAGTTACAAGTACACTACAAGAACATGCAACCAGCCATGTGTGGGGACACAGTGGTACAACATGATACGAGAGAAAATGGGGTCAGGGCATGGTTGTCAATTGTAAATCTTGGTGGGGGTTGTTTTTTGGAGGGGTGTGCACTGAAAAACCGATAATAAACTGCTTAAAACTGCGACAAAGTGGAATGTGGACCATTCTTGAGTGAATAATGTCTCCTCTCAGACACAGCTGTGTGACAGAACCAGGTATGGTATGACACAAAGTGAAGGGAACCAGGGACAGAATCATGGGAATGGCACCTTGCACAGAATGATGTGACAAAACTGTAAAATATTATGCCAGGATGTTTGTAACTCGTGTATGGATCTCAGAACACACCTATGACTAGTGACAACCACATGGGGACGGTGCACATCCATTCCCTCTGCCTGGGCAAAAGCAAGTGGATGGGAACCATCATCCTGGATTTTGGAGACCACAACCCCCTGCCATGTGCTGCTGTAGGAATTCCTGCCATCCTGTCAGTCTGCAACACCCTTGGCACACCACACCAGCAACAGGGCAGTGGCTACTCCACAAAACAAGCAGCTCCAACTTCCTGGGCCTCTGCACTTCTTGGGCAACCAGATCCCACCTTTTCTCTTATTTTTCAGTCAGGAAAATCCTAAAATAAGTATCACCCAACTCTACTTCCATTAAGAATGGACACCCAGAGGTTGTGACAACTCTGAACAACTCAGCCTATGGTCCCTTCCCAAGAGGGGCTGTGGAAGCACTTTTACATCCAGGTGTGGATGCCAGGCCTTGCCACTGGAATGTGGAACAGGTCTCACATTATGCTTTAACAAGTAAGTTGGAATCCCAGTAGGAATCTTAGAAAGATATCCTTACTGACCATCCTCAGAACCAGTACCAGCAAACCCCTACAACCCTGGAGTATCACAAGTGAGAGCTAAACATTAGAAATTTTCAGTAAAATATACAGCAGAATTTACTACCTGCAAAAAAAAAAATGCAAAGGGTATTCATAAAATACCACAAATTCACCTTTCAATAGCACATCTATCTTTTCTGAAGTAGAAAAGAGACACCAGCACAAAGAGGAGGATCTGATGCCTATATATATGAAAATAAAAAAATGTTTCCCAGAAAATTGTTTTAAAACTTGACTAACTCCTTTCCAAATAGGGAAAGGATTACGCAGTTCAACAGTACAGCCTTCATTTGCAAGAACATCAGATTTAAAATTCACAAAAAGCAAAGCAACAGAGCAGAATCATATTGCTAAGGACACTACTGAGTTATTAACCTTTCCTTTACTCCAAGTTTTATTCTGTGCACTGAAGCACAGTTCTCAAATCAGGCTACCAAAATTCAAGAGTTAGTCTGACAACCAAATCCCTTTGCTCACAAAATTTGTCCATCTCACCTCATTTTTGTGGCAGTTGTATTGCTCACTAACTCGAGGCAGTAACACTCCAACCTCTGTTGAGTATCACAAGCAAAGAACAGGGTCCCCTCCTAAGGGCCCTGGATGACAGAGAGCCTGACCCAGACACAAGGCTGGTGACATTCCTTGGAAGTGACAGTGAATTAAGAGCCAGAGCATCCCTCTGCTCTTCCTGCAGGACTGGCAGCCCGGGGAGCAGCCCCATTCCCCACACTGAAGTAATGGTGGAATGGGCAGAGCTACCCAACAACCAAGGCAAAAATAACCCCAGACACCTCCACTTTATTTAAGAAAGTAATTAAATCCCACAAAAGGCTAGAGGAACCTCATGAGATCCCCTAGTTAACGGATTAATGGAATGAAGAACCATGACTGGAGTGAAAGCACCACTCCAGCTCTATGGTTTCTCTCTGTTATCAGCATTTAAACCACCACCAAATGGCACCAATTCATACTTTTGGGTATCGTCACTTGTTGAGCAGATAAATACTCACTTGGAATTGATCTGAAGTCAGATTTATTTTACATACATCTCTACACAGCTCCCAGATGTTAACCATAACTAACTACTGCTGTTAGTCACTTCTACCTTAAGCAGGAATGTGTAATACTATTCCCCAGAATCCACTGGATCTTCCACTCCACCACTCACAACATTTCTCAACAAACTCTGTACGTAGCATAAATATTTTTCTTCATTCACAGTCAGAATCAAACCACAGAGAACTGCAGTTTTCACTTTGTCAAATGCTTAAATATTCATTTTTTTATCAACCCCGTGATGTAAATCGTAACACATGGAAACCATTTCTACCTGAAACATTGTCCAAAGTGAAGTGCAGTCCAGTGACTCAGAGCCCCCTTTACTGGCTACTGACTTACAAAAAAATATCATTTATTGGAAGACGGTACCAAAGCTACTTAGTCACAAGAAATTGCCCAAACCAAATTGTCACTTGCTTCTGAGGCAGAGGCAAAATGGCAAAAGAAAGAGTAACAGAGCAGAGGAAAAAAAGAAAAGAGTATGTGCATGTGAGACAGGAAGGTCATACAATGGAGACATGCAAACAAGTAAAATATAAACCATGTACAATAACAGCATAAATCAAGTATGTTAATATTTGTAACTACTAGTGGAAAATAGAGACTTTATTCTCTACACCTCAGTGATCACTGCACTAACCTGCCACTATCTCCAGTTCTAGCACTGCCTGGCACTAAGAGCTGACACTAAAGCTCCAGCTAAGAACATGCAGGAAGGGGCTGGGGCATCACTACTCACTTGGACTCGTCGTAAGGCGTTTTACAGATGCAGTAAAGCTTTGTGTCCTTCTTCGTTTCCTTTGAGGTAGTAGAAATCATTTTCTTTTTCTTGGACTTGGAAGCCGAGGAATCCTTCTCCTCCTCTCGTTTCCTCTTCTGGGAGGAGACTGGCACTGGGACAGTGGTGGAGGAGCAGGAGGTGACACTGGCTGCCTGCTGTGGTGGTGGTGGTGGTGGCACTGCTGGTGCTGGTGGTGGTGTGGCGGCTGCGGCCGCGGCGGCTGCGGCTGCTGCTGCAGCAGCTGCTGCCTGGGCCTTCTCTTTTTCTTTCTTAATTTTAGTCAAGTCTCTCTTTAGCTCCTCCTGAAGTGTATTAAATGAATAAATAGAGAGGGAGGCACTTCATATGATCATTTCAAGACAGGATTACAATCTAGGCAAAAATCCCCATGCTTAGCCAAGAGAAAACAACTACATAATTTTAAATATGCTTTTTTTTTTTCATGTTCTTAAACTACAGTTGACATAACATTAAGGGATGACAGGGCCCACTAGCTGTAACTTATCAGAACAAGGTAATTTCAGTCCAGAAGAAAACCCAAGAGGCATCCCAAGGACACACAGTAGCTTTGCAGAGATCCACAGCCAGAGCCTCTTCCTGTAAGTTTCCTTAAAATCCCACTGAGCAAACAGATGAACACAAATGTTCTCTGCCCTTACCTGCACTTCAATCTGTAGATCTTTGTCCAGAAGTGCTCTTTTTTTCAGTATTTCAGCTTTCAGCTGTTCTTTATGCTTGAAAAGCAGAGCTGAGAGCTTGGTCGCGTTCTGTTTGCTCCTCTTCTGCTCCACACTCTCCTCTCGCTTCCGTTTCTTGGCTGCCTGTTTTTCCTCCTTGTCTATCTTATCCAGAATGTATTTCATCACTTGGTTGCACACAATCATCCTGGGGAAGGAATAAAGAAAAGGGACATTGTGCTGAGCTGCCTGTTCACTCCCAGTTGAGAACAAAGAACCAATTCTCCAGTCACTGCAAGCTACGTTATTATATTTCTTAAGATCTATGAGGTAAATTTAGTAACACATTTCTTCCACTCTTGCTCATTTACTAAAACACTGCTGGGAGAGATCAAGTCCCTTGTTAGGCTCAAGAGGGCCAGTCCCAATTTCATTTAACTGATCTGAGTACTAATTGTTCCCCAGCTCCCAACAAAGCTCTGACTTTAGTGTGAGGAGAGACATTTTCACTCAGTTCAAAGTACTGGATGTTTATTCTGATGCAGGATGAAAGTGAGTTGGAAGCCTCTAACTTCCTCTAATACAGACATTTCCTCACTCCAGTGACCACCAAATACTACTCAGCTTTTGTGTTTTGGCATAAGGACTCCCAAATACTTTTCGCCTTATAAAATTCACTATCAAACAGTTTCCAATTTCTTCACTAATGACAGCCCAGGATTAATTTTCCATCTGCTTGTTGTACACTCAACTATAAATCTATTTTCCTGCTCACTTGTTCTGTAACTTTCATTTATTTTGCTTTATATTTTGATTAGAAAATGAATGTATTTTGGTTCTTCTGAATTTACTTTTCCCTTCCCATTCCATTCCAAACCCACCAGAAAACTAAATGTGTCTCATTGCCAGAGTGACCATGAGAAATTGAGCTGAGGAAACGATGGAACAGCAATGGCTGAGACAAGGAGCTGCTGGTAACTCTGTGGCCTTGGACTCAGACACTCTGCCCTTTGATATACAGCTGTATTTTGATGACACAGGGAATATGAACATACTTGTAGTTTTGTTTACTTTGCTCTTTATACCTGGACTGTATTTACTTGGTTTAGTCAGGGGTTTTTTCACAGATTAAAGATCTGCATATTATATTTTTAGAGAAGAATAAATCAGTGAGATCTAAAGACAGCTGCACCACGAACCAAGCTGGTTAGAACTAGGTTTTTTTTTCTTTAATTGGATTTTTGTCAGTCAAAATACCAATTTGGCTGTCTGACACCATTAAATGAGGAGCATTTCCAATATACCTCATTCTTTATGCAACTACAACATTAAATGAGTAGCACCCAGTGATAGTGTTGTAATCAACTGAGCTTGTGATCTGATGATCAAAGTTTTATAAAACACACTATTCTGTTTCTAGTATCTGACACACACTCTTGTGATTATCTAATTGAAGCAACTGCAGGAGTTAAGAAGAGTCAAGATAACCCCAAGACAAATGACAAACACTCCAAATTTCTGTTTAGCAGCTTCAAGCACAAAATCTCCCAGTTTGTCAAACTGTCTTCCAACTCTTCAGCTCCTTCTGTAGAGTGGGATGTGCAGAGGACAAGAATGGAAACAAACAGCCATGAGAAAGGACAAACAAAAACTAGGCTTTTTTCTGTAGCAGAACCATTAATTCTCCATTCTGTGCTCCTTTAAGGATGGTTTTTACCTTGAGCTTAAAACCCGTGGCCAGCTCCAAACAAATGCAATGCAACATTTCACTTAAAAAACATCTAATCAAAATAAAATGGAGATTATACAGGATTCAATCAAAGATCATTTTGAAAGTTACTTCTGAGCATTACCATAACTAGTTTTAAAACAGCAACATTTCTTTAAGCAGGTTTTTACAAACCAGTGCCTTATTATGCCACCATTAAAAGATGGTATAAATGTAAAACTTTCACATCTAAAGATGCACTGTGATGCACATTCACCTCTGATTTTCTTCCCTCTCAGCTGGAGTCAATGTCTTCTTCTGTTTCAAGTGCTCTATGACAGCATTCTGCTTCATAACCACCTGTAACATGATAGAGAATCCAAAATAAAAGATGAAAACTTTAACCAGTATTTCACAATATTTCTGGGAGAACAAGGACACTTCCTAAGTTAAAGACAAAGTTAAGAGTGTTATTTATTTCACTAAGTGACAAAATAAAGCTGACTTTATCAGGGGAGCAGTGCTCGCTTAAAACAATTATTTGAAAATTGAAAACAAAATTGAAAATTAACACCCCCATCCCAAAGTAGGACATTTTGCTTATGACAAGTTTAAACTCAGGGACTAAATGTAAATTGACTGTATTTCCTCAGTGACTGGTTGTTTTATTTTAAAAATGGTAAGAGTCCATCATACATATTGGGGTTTTTTTAAGCCCCACAGCCATCCAACAGCTTTATATTTCAGGTACCTCTTTGGAACCTCAGTTTTCAGGTAATGAAAGTACTGCCCATGTGTTCTGACCATCAGCTCTCCTGGCTATGACCTGTCTTTCCTGAATTGAGAGTAAAGATGGATTGTCCCAGCAGCCAGTGGTAAGTTGAATCAAGGTGACAGAGGAATGCAAACATGGTAGAAGTGACTTGATATTCTGAATTACCTTTGACTTTAATGAAATTGCCAAAAGCAGTAGTGTGTGCTAACTTTGAAAGCACCAAATTAACCGCCTATCAAATGTTTAAACATTGTTAACAAGAACAGGCACTTAAATTAGATTGGTTCATTCATTACGGTTTAATTTCCTTCTGTTAACTTTACCTGTTTCTGGATAATGTCACTTTGATTAGAAGCCTGAAGGGTGTGCTCACGTTTAATTTCTATCTGTTGCTGCTTTTTCTTCTGTTGCTGCTCCCTGAGCTGCTGAACTCTGTGCAGCTGCTCCTGAACACTAGCTGCTTGCACTGCCACCACCCTCTGCACCTGGGGAGCCTGCACTGGGCTGCTCTGCTGGATGGGAGTGGGTAAGTGGAGCTTCATCTGCTCAGACACACTGCCTTGTATCTGAGCCACACCGTGGGACTGCAGCTGACACACAACTTGCACTTGCTGCTGAAGCTGAGGCACTGCAATAACTTTTGTTGGAGGCTGCTGAAGGTGCAGCTGAGGACGAGTTGGGGATTGCACAGGAACCTGATTTAAACTTGGAAGGGCCGAGACCGAGGTCTGAGCCCGAGGCTGTGAGTGCTGCAGTTGTATGAGAGCACGGGGCTGCCCCGGGCTCGCTTGGTGGGTCGGAGTCTGCACCTGAGCTTGTTGCTGAGCCTGGGCTTGGGACTGGCCTTGGGGCAGGACCGTGGGCTGCGGCTGGATCGGGAGCGGCGCCGGAGAGAGCCCTGGAGTCGGAGACTGAGCCGGGGATTTCGACGGTTGTGCTTCGGGAGGCACCGGAGAGTCCCCGGGGGCGGGGGGCTGAGCCTCGGGCGGGCCCGGAGCCTCGGGCGGGGGCACCGGCACGCCCGGGGTGGGAGCCTGGGCTTGCTGCTGGCTCGGAGGCTGTCCCTGAACTGCTGGCAGTGCTGATGCTGGCTGGGCCTGCAGAGCCTGCTTCTGCTCCCCCGGACCTGTGAGGGACAAAACCGAGCCTTGCATTATATTCAAATGGCACATCTCAGCCTGACAATTCAAACCTTTCACAACTACTGTAAAGCTCTTTGCAGAAATTCAGGAGACTGCAATGCACTTCCAACAAATTTGCTGTAATAACAGACCATCTCTGGCAGTAAAAACTCCCATGGAAGTGAAATAGCTGTTTTTCTGCTTGAAATGGAAGCTTTTTTGCTGCTGAAGAGAACGGTGCTTACCCGAGGTCGAAGTAGAAACGGTGGTTGTAGTTGTGCTAGCTGTAGTAGCAGCTGCTGGTAGTGGGGTGAAAAGGAATCTCTGAATTGTACCATTTGGCATAGCTGCTTGCATTAGCTGTTGTCCTGGTCCAGGTATTACAGTCACACCCTGAGGGATTAATTGTAACTGACCAGTAGTTTGACCTTGTCCCTGAATTACCACAGTTAAGCCTTGACTGCCACCCTAAAAAAAAAGTTAATATTGATGTATTAGTGATATAACTCTTAGGCAGACTTTGCTGAAAATCAGAACAATTAGGGCTTTGGATTTCAGAATTCAATTGTTTTATCACATACTATATTCCTAAAATCCAAAACTAGCATTTGAGATCATGAAATACTAAAATACTCTTTCAACAATTCTATCATGGACACATAGCTGGGTTGGAGTTAGTTACACATTTTGTAAATAACAGAGTAAGATCCCTACAAAAATTCTTCTAAGTCTTTGATGTAGAAACGAACTCACAGAACAACAGAATGGTTTGGGTTGGAAGGGGCCTTAAAGATCATCTCATTCCACCCCCTGCCATGGGCAGGGACACCTTCCACTATCCCAGGCTGCTCCAATCTGGCCTTGGACACTTCCAGGGATGGGGCAGCCACAGCTTCTCTGGGCAACCTGTGCCAGGGCCTCCCCACCCTCCCAGGGAAGAATTCCTTCCTGATTTCTAATCTAAGCCTACCCTCCCTTCAGCCCCAAGTGCCCAGTTACAGAAAATAATAGCTAAAACTTTACAGACATTATTTAAGCTTCTTTCAGCCTGTAATGAAGCCCACAGTCACCCTAAATGACATCAATTTAAGAGCAGATGCTCTACACTGCTGAAATGCCAGGTTTGATCAGTGTTGGCACAGTTCCTTGCCCAGGGCTGGACAATGTTTTACCTGTCCTTGGGTGAGCTGGGTGAGCTGGGCCATGGTGAGCTTCACCTGCCCCTGCTGAGGGCGAGGGGGCTGCGAGGGGGTCTGTGGCTGCACTGGTTGAGGGGGGGTTCCAGAACTTGTGACTGTCTTCTGGCCAGCACTGGAAGCAGCTGTGCTGGTACTAGAAACTGCTGTTGAGACAGGCTGACCCCTGATTATTTGAGTCACTACTTGTTGTGTTTGACCTGTAAGAGAATAATCTGAGGTAAGGAACACATTTCCAGCACTTTAACCATTAGTACATCAAACCTCCCAGTCACAACTTGCAATGGGGTGTGATGGTGATCAGACAGGGGAAACAAACACTGCAGTTTGCACACAAATTTTCTTTACAAACCATTTATCTGGGTGACAGACTGAAAAATATCTGTAAAATGTTTTCTATTTTAATTAAATTTGCGTACATAGCGAGTACTTCAAACACTTAGGTTGCAATTAAGAAAAAACAATTTAAAAAACCAGTTTCTCCATGCACAGTTACCCTAAATGTTTTTAGGTTTTTTCAGTTGGGGTTTTTTCCCCCCCTCAAATGAATGGACTTAAAAATAATTACTACATTTCCCAGTGTCAGTGATGAACCATACTGACAAAGCCTGCAACCAACACATTCAAAAGCCAAGAAAGGCATTACTTAAAAGTCAAACAACAAAATGAGGGATTTTCGCACTGGGACATAATGATACAGAAGGAGTTTATGAAGCAACAAGCCACGGATTTGACACTGGAAATTGAAATATTAAAGTGAACCTACTGGCTGGAAGAACACCTTGTTGCACCACTACAGGGGTTCGGATGATGGTTTTCCCAAGGGTTGACTGCTGGAGTGGTGTCCGGATCACGGTCATCCCCGGCCGGAGCGGCGTCCCTGGCACTACCTGTGGGCACCACAGTGGAGACCACGTGTGAACTGGGGAAAAAAATGCCCTGGAATATGCCCTAAATTTTTTTCTGTGTTGTGTTTTTTTAAGCAAATCCAGTATTTTTTCACTTATGTCCACACTGATGTGGTTTACCAAGCTCTATTAATTTTTCCAACTGGGGAGAATTGTTGGACCTCCTTGGAAAAGACATTGCAAAGGGATTAGACAGAACTTTTAATATCTGGCAACAACTTAAAATTCTACACACCCACATTTTTTGTGTTGAATAATCAGAAAAACATCTTACTTGTGAAGTGCTTGTTGTTCCTAATGTCCCTGTGGTGTTTGGCCTAATGGTTACAGTTGCTGTCCTTGGCTGGAATGAAGTAAAGGTTTGACTTGCACCTGTAGTTGATGGAATGATACCCAATACCTTTTGCTGAACTTGAACCACACCTAATTAAAGAAAAATTGAGAATTCATTAATGACATAATGGCCAGTAAAAGAAGTAAATTCAGCTCCAGGTGGCATTAGGACTCAGTGTCCAGGTTTCTAAAACACCTTTGAGCCTTTCAACATTTCTTGGGAGAGCCTTTGTCATATTGTAAAAAGAAGCAGAATTATTCTTTGTCAATAGTCCAACTACATTTTAAGTTAAGAAACAGATATTTTAGAAAAGATTAAGGAAAAGTGTGAATCTTCACAAAGATCAGTTTGATGGTAACTGCAAAGAAGTCCTTGCATGGACAGGGTGCCACAAATTAGTGTTAAAAGCTGTTATCTGGTTACTTTAAAATGTAGGAGAGCAGTTTAAACACCTTTCACCTACAAGCTTGTGGTGCTGAAGAAAATGGGCAATTCTCCTGCCACCTAACCAGCAGCCTTCATGATTTTCCCAGTTGCTAAGTATAATGCAGACAGAGAATTAAGCTTTTCTGTTCATCACACATATACAAATCTCAAAATATTAACTCCTCTTCTTGAAGCAAGAAGAAAAAAGGCTAATTGTCTGGAGCCAAACTTCTCTCATCACTGAAGAGCAGCTACAGGCATTAATAACTAAACCCAGCAGCTTTTTATTTGTGAAGAAAGTCGTTTTGTTGATTTAGATAACAAAAAAAATAGCATGCTTTATTCCACATTGTTCAAAACAAAGCTCCTAATTTTGCACTAGGAAAGGCAGAATAATTTATAGGCAAAAACCTTTCATTTTTCCCCTTACAGACACAAATATGCAACACTGGGGGAACAAGCTCCAGAAACTTGTATTTATATATATATACACACATATAGAATATTTTTCCCCCTTCAAGTCACTTCAGTGGGCAAATAGTGTCAATGGAGAGTTAATCAGCAAGCTGGAATACATTTGGAATTGAGTTCCCTTTGCCCTACCTCCTTGAGTTGATGGCACATTGACGGCAACAATCTTGCTGTTTGCAGGGAGTGGCAGCTTAGTTATCACTTTCCCTGCCATCGTTACTGGGCTGCCTGAGAGCTGGAAGGTCTGCCCTGTGCTGGCAATGGTTGTGGCTGAGGTGGCAGCTGTGCTAGTGGCTAGTGAGGCACACAGAACAGGCAGGTTTAGAGCAGAATCATTAGTCAATGAAATGACTGTTTTTCAAGCATGAAACAGCAAAGTACAGGATGATTTTTACATATTTTGAATGTGTCATGCTTTCTTTGGTAAAGATTCTTTTTAGGAAATAGTATGTTACACCACGGAATGATTTCGTTAATGATTGCTAGTACAACAACTGGCAGTAATTAATGATTGGCAGTAATTGATGAGATGGGTCAGAAAAATACGACTTCCTAACAAGGAAAAATTACACAGGTGTAATCTCAGAAATGTCCTTTTGGCATAGCCAGAGATAAGAGCAAAGATAACCAGAAATGCAGCAATGCTGTGTGTTCTGGAGCAGATGTAGCACAGGATGTTTCTAGGATGGGATGTTTCTAGGATGAACTCCAGCACATGTTCTTCCCACCAGAAATGGCTCCTTACCTGTTGAAGATTGGCCTTGTTTAACCCAAGTAGCAAAAGTCTGGTGGAAGTTCTTGTTCTGTTGGAATGTTACTGTAGCTGGAGAACCCACTTTAGTGGTCAGCACCACTTTGGTTCCAGTGGGGACTGGGCCTGTCAAAGGACCCACCACGACTTTCTGGGGGGTGGACACAGTGGTGCCAGTGCTGCTGGAGGTGGTGGCTGCAGGGCCCCCCCCTCCTGCAGGGATCTGCTTCTGCTGCTCCAGCCTCTTCTGGGGAATCCAGAAAAAAATTGGATAAAGGGATAATTAGCATTTTCGCATTTTGCAACATTAATACTGTCTCTACCCACTATTGAAAAACAAAGGACTCTGGTGGGACTTTAGTTTAAATTGTAGAGGACTGAAGAATAGCCTCCCTCACCTGCAGAACCACAACTCTGCTTAGAATAAGCAGCCAGAAACTTTCCTTTATAGCACATTTAAAGCCCTTGCCTTCTGTTAATTTCACTGCACATTTTACTTTTTAAAAAACCCAACGTATTAGTCTCAGATTAATCAGAAAGGTTAAAAAACTTTGAAAAATATTCATGTCTATTTGGCTTTGACCATGTGCATACATCTATGTCAGTAAGTGGCATATCATTATCAACACAGAGTTTACTATTTGCACTCCTAAATTTAGAGCTTCCTGCACCAAGATTCTGCCAGTTACAGAAAAAAAAATAGACTGTATCACTCTACTTCACCATTAAGAATGCAATTTTAAAAAATATTCTTTTAAATGTAAATCCAGTGTGCAGCTTGCTTAAAAAAGTCCTTCCTTACTCAAAGACATTCTGTGCTGTAACTGTTTAGAGAGTACATTTAATTTAGAGAGCCCCTTTGTGAGGGGATAGTATCAGTAAGCTTTTCTAAATTTTCAACTAATTTCCCTATGTGACTGGAATTATCTCTGTGTTTATTAATTTAAATTCCAGACTTTGGTCAGCATTATATATTGCAGTAATGCCCACGAACCAGAAATACTCGTTTACTGTAATTTAATTTGAAGATGAAATGAAAAAGGAGTAAGTTGGAAAAAAGCACAGTTCTTAATAATGGATGTGAAATACCTACATGGCATTGAGTTCCCTAATTTTAATTGCATACATTTTTATATAAATACATATACATAGCAACATATATTTAAATAAAATTATCAAAGGGCTTTGGCCAACTTAAGATTGGATAAAATCAAAAGATTCAATTTGACTGAAGCATTAAATGCAGTTGTATTCCCAAGTCAGGATTCCAGGGCAGCTTTCCATTCCCCAGGACACTGACCACCTTACCTGGAGATTGGTGACTCTCAGCCTTCTTTTAAAATGGAAACAAACTAAACCTTTTCAAAGTGTTAGAAATTATGAGGGGGGAAAAAGGCAATCCAAAACAAATCTTTGCCTTAACCCTGCTCGAAAAGAAAGTTCATTTCCCATTTGTAATGCATGTGGTGAGCAGTTGCTGACAGGTGGGACAACCAACAGCTCCCCACCTGCTGGGCAGCCAAACGTTGGTGTTTTAGTTGAGCCTCCAACTGGGCCTTGAATTCCTCTGCCTTCTTCTGTTCACTAACCTTAGCCTGTTGTTCAACTGCCTGTGCCTTTTCCTTCTCCACCCTGCCAAAGACACAACCAAAAGTAGGTTATACCACCACATCAAACCCAACCATCAAACTGGATTTTGGTTTATCCAGTTTAATTGGTCTTGTATAAGAAAAACTGTCAAGACTGAAGCTCATTGAAAAGCTGGTCGTGACTTTAAAAGTATTTTGAAACAAATTACTGAAGTTGCATGCAACATCCTTGAAACATCTTGATGCTAAACTACTGTGACACCTTGCAGGAAACTATTAAAACTGGAATTTATAATTACACTGAAACTGCAAATGACCTATGCAATAACATTTATTTAAACAAGATCATGAGACTCAAAAATGTTGTTCCATCTCTAAGCACTCAATATTGAAAATATGCATTTGATGACTTGAATCGGGCTCAATTTAGTTGTTCATATGCATTTTTTGGGTTACAGAAGTATATAGAAAGTCATGTCAAAAGCAGCCTAAAGCCTTTCCATGCATTACAGTAAAAACCTTTTAGCATATAACAGTGATTAGTTCATAAGCATGGAAAAATTAATGTTAGTTCTAACAAATCTGTTGCACAGATTAATTTTGGTACCAGTTTAGCTTTACAGCTTTAAGCTTGACTATGATTACCAGAAGGCACAGCAAAAATACAACACTGATCTGCTTTTATAGTGACCAAGTTTTTGTTTTCCAGTGGAAACTTTTATTTAACAATCAGACAAATTAAAACTGCTCTCTTCAAAAGCTCACTTGAGTTCATTTACCTTTCAGCAAATGCCCTGATCTCCCACAGTTCCAATTCCTCCTCTGCTACCCAAGTTTCCATTATTACAGGGCCTGTTTGCTTGGGTGTTTCTGGCCTTTTTGGCCTGAGGGCACTTGATCGAAGTCCCTTCCTCTGGGGTGTTGGAGTTTCTTTAGAGAACAGTCAAAACACACACATTAAGCTCAATGGTAAAACAAAACTGAAGTGTAAACCAAGATTTAGTGTCTTTTTCAGTCCCATTTTATAAACCAGGAATGCCTTTCAGCTTCAGATAAATCACATCCCTTTGTTCAATGCATCTTTTGTGTCCCACAGGTGAGTGAATAGTTCACTCCAGATGGATTTGCTCTCTTGATGGTGTGAATTAACATAAAGACCCAGTTACCTTCATTTCTGTAGATTACAGGGAGGGGAGAAATGAATACACAAACATACCTTTTGGAGCCTCTGGCACACCAATGGGACAAATAATTTTTCTGATACAGTACTCTGACCGGATTCCATAGGGACCAACATCTCTCCGCTTGATTATTTCTGTTGTTGTAATTTCAGTTTCAGTTGTTTCTACAACAAAGTAGTCCCAGCACATTAATAACAGCAACAAATCAAGCTAAGTCTCCAATCAACCCAGAATATTCAAGGTAGAGAAACAGCAACTAGTACAAACTGTTGACTAAAAAAATTCAAATGCCACAGCTGACTTTGAGCCCTTGCAGAAATACTGAAAATTAACAGCAAGAGCTTTTGCATTAAGAAACACAGAAATTTAAAGTAGTAATACCTGTCCTTGTGGTTCCTCCCCCAGGTGGAGCTTTTGCTGCCATATCATCCCACTTGAGACATGCCCACAGTAATCTCAACATCAGGCTCACTCCAGCCAAGGATTTGACTGTTTGAAGTCGGTACCTAAAGACAGAGTATGAATCATATCTTAAAAGTAAAATGGATTTAAAATACCCAACCAATCAAATGGGACAAAGCTTTTCCAGTCTACTTTTACTGAACAATATAGAAAAGGATTTAATAATAAAATCTGCATGTTTTGGGCACAAACACGTATATCACTCATATTTTAAAATTCACGTAATTTTGTCACATCCTAAACTTTCCCTCAAAAATGTAAAATATGTACCTCCAAGTGATCCCAAAAGTTGGTCTTGGGGATGGATATGGCCAGATATCCAAGGCAGGCTTTGCATTGTAATTGAAATAGGGAACCTCTCTGATCCCTCCTCTCCTGGCCAGCTTTTTTAAGTCATCATTGGGTAAAACAAATATGCTTTTTTTACTGCTTTTGGTAACAAATTTTCTATAGGATGGCAAGGCAGTTCCAGAACGAGTCTTTTTGGGTCTTGCAAATTTCATTAACTTCACTTTGTCTTTTGTGGAATATTCTTTGCTGACAGTCATGGAAGTCACCAACGTGCCCTCTGGGGTGGTCAGGGAGTCAGTGACTGTGGTTGTAACCACTGTTTTACTGTGCTCTTGCACAGAAATGACATCAGTGGTACTGTCTGTGGCTGGAGTGGTGAGCTTGGTTACAGTGGTGGTGGTAGTTACAGTGGATATGGCACAATTTTCTGTGGATGACACTACTGTGGTGTTCTCATCACTGCAAGCTCCAGACTCTGCCACTTTAAACACCGTCTTGGATTCTGTGGACACAGTGGAAGTTGTGGTGGTCACCTCAGTAATGACAGTTTTTATTTTACTTTCTCCATTCATGTTTTCCATTTTGTATGTCTGTACACCATTCTGGTCAGCAAAGTGACTACTCAAGCTGGATTCCTCACACGAGGTTACAGGTAATGGAGCAACTTTCTTCTCCTCAGCTACTTCAGTTTCCATAGACTCTGTCTCACTGTTCAGGTTATTTTCTTTACAGACTGTCTGTGCTGGGGGGGAAGCAGAGCCAACACTGGCAGATCTCTCAGGGGAAAGCTGGTTTTCTTCATTTTTCTGCACATACTTGGGAACTTCATCTGGTGGCTGAAGACTCTCCCCAGACTCAGGTGAACTCTGCAGATGTGACTTCGAGTCCACATTATTTTTGTCCTTTGTGTCCTCTACCACGATGTCACCATTCATGAACGGTTTTACTGAAGATTCCTTAAAAGTCAATGGTTTTATTTCATGTTCTGGAATGAACTTATTAATATTATTAACTTTTGGTTCAATATCACCCCCTGCCTTAGCCTCACAGGTATCTTTCACTGAGCAGCCATCATTTGATAACCCTTTAATGTCATTGTCTTTTCCATTCATTTGAAATGACGATTTTGCTTTTTCTATGTCTGTCTCAGTTTCTTCATCTTTATTATTCTTTTTGTCAGTATTTACATTTGTCTGATCAAGATATTTGTTTATGGTACTTGTCTCCACTTTCAGTTCCTGACCTTTCCTTTGACCATTAGCCTCTGTTAGTTTAGAGCTCAGTAAATCCTCGTTAACATCCACCCCATCCATGCTTTCCAGAGTTTGACTTTCAAGGTTTCTTTCAGAAATCAGCCCTGTTTTCAGTGGTTCTAGGTCTTTACTAGCTGATTTTTGGTGAAATATTTTCTTTTCAGATTTACTTTCAGTCTTCACAGGAGGAATTTCTCCCTCCATTTCACTTTCTTGAGAGGACGATGTTTCCATATGGCTTTTTATCATACAATTATTGTCTGGATCTTTGCTCTGCTGTTCAGAATTCCCTTCTGAATCTGGTTTTTCAAGAGTGGCCACAGCATCTCTTCTACAGCTGCTCTCAGGTACCATTGGCCCCAAGTTTTCAAGTTCTCGCTGAGATACCCTGGTCATAGGTAGTTTTTGTTTCAAAGACTTTTCATTTGTTTCTGAAACGTCCCATTTGATTGTGCCTTCTGCATTGGTTTGTTTCAAACCATCCACCAAAGAACTCTCAGACTCTCCAAGAGCCTCTTGTCCTTGACACTTGTCAGCAATTGTAGGTTCAGGGTTTTCTTTACCATCATTGTGAATGGAGCTTTCTCCTTCAGAGGACTGAGGTGAGTCTTCATCCAGTAGCTGCCTTTCTCCTTTTGACAGCCTGTTTGCCAAAGGTTCATCTTCCTCACCAGTTTTGGTACAGGAGATTCTGCTGATGGGCAAACAGTCCTGTTCTGCATCTTCTGCTTGGCTCTTATCTGAAATGTAGGGCTGATCTTGGGAAGAAATGTCCAACTGGCTTCCTTCCTTTCCCTTCCTTGTTTGTAGCTCCTCTGTGTTTTTCTGGGGGCTCACAGACTGAATGCCCCCAGCTTTAGCACCAGCCTCCAGCTTCATCTTCTCCAGGCGTTGTTTTTCTTCCAGGGTGAACTGTTTTATTCGCCGCTCCAGAAGTCCATCTAATTTGGATGATTTTACTTTCCTTTTGTAGCAAGTCCTTAAATGAAACCCCTCACTGACATTGATTATATCCAGCTTACAATGACCATCCTCATCTTTCACAGAGGATTCAATTTTCACATCATCTACATCCATAGGTTCTTCCTTGATGACTTTATCATTTTCACCATCGATTTCTTTCTCTGCTGTGAAGAAGAAATAACTGTGAGTCAGTGAGCCCCTCAACAATGAACACCAAACTGTATTTTTACATTAATTACTGAGAAATATTAACGGATTTAGCATTGTATTAATAGAATTAATAGATTTCAAGAAAAAACAGGAACAAAACTTCAGACACTACTACAATGGATAATAAGCAATCATTTAACGGAGACATTTTAATGTCTGGACAAAATCTGTTAGTTTTTCAACAGTTATTTCTGAGGTTACATGCTTTTACTCATGCAATGGTGTAATGATTAGGTAGTGTTAAAACAACATAAGATTATCACCTGTGTCTTTTGCATGATCAAAGTTTTCAGAAATTGCATCAACTTCTGCTTTTTCTTCACGCAACTTTTCTTCTTTCACTTTCTCCAAGGTTTCTGAAACATCTGCTTTGTCCTTTGCTTGCAGATCACGAGAATCCTTTGCTCTGTCTTTCTCTGTTTTTATCTTAGTTGGACCTTTTCGTTTATCCAAGTTGCATTTTTCATCTTCGCTCTTTGCTATTAACAAATTAAATTATTACAATTATTCAGAATATTTCTCGTACTCAGCCACATTTTAATGTTTGTTAAGTTTACATCTCAAATCACTTGTACATCACTAGTGACATTCAGAAAGAGAATTAACTACCCAGTGCTAAAACCACAGATTAATCTTAGTGCAATATTGAATATATATATA
>WEIV01006682.1:0-22365 GCA_013390005.1 Calyptomena viridis
TTTCACCAGCCTGGCATGGGGGGAGCCCCCAACATTTTCCCCTCTGTGGCAAAGGGAGAAGGAGATCATGTCAACTAAAGGACTCTGAATCTTCCAGGTTCTCTCTTTCCACTGTGAGAGACTTCATTATTTATTATTTAGCATTATTATTATTTTCTTGTGTGTTTGTTATATAAGTAGGTCTTTCACTTTCCTTTGAGGAAATATTTTTTTTTCCCCTCAAACTAGGTAGAGGGGGGGAGCTGCAGCCTCCTTTTTATCAGAGAATATTTATCCCTCTGAACATATTTGTCCCAAACCAGGACAGCATCCCAGCCAGCAGTGGGATGGCAAGGGACCCATGGGCCAGCTGGACTCTCTAGGAGTTTCAACCTGCCTGGGGGAGCAGCACACACTAATGTAAGTGCTGCATTGCAAGGGCCTGTATTGGGACTGGCTGGGGTGGTACTTGCCATGGAGGCACCTCTGGGGGCAGGAGGAGGGACACTTTTTATTGCATTCAGGGAGCCTGATGGAGCAGACAGTGATACACAGAAAGACTCAGCTGATGCACTCCAGCAGCAGCCAGCTCTGAAGGGGAGCCAAGCAAGCTCCCCACCACCCCAGCAGTGAACTTCAGAGGAGGCATTCATTATCTCCACTGCAAAGCTCCCCGAGGTCTCAGTTCACTCTCCAAAAGCCATCTGCTGCTTTTGGATGGCTGAGCCCTCCTTGGTCCCTCACCTGGGCTGGAGTCCAGGGACTAGGAAGGGCTCTGCAACCACAGCCCACTAGCCCTCTCCCAGCTGCACCAGCCTCTAGGGGCTTTTCCTCAATACTACAAAAAATCCCTTGGGAGTGGAAATCAAGCACAGCCCCTGTCCTGCCAGGTCATTCCCCTGCTGCACACCGTGACAGAGTGAATAAACAGCTCTTGGCACTAGGAGTGGACAATGACACTTTAATGGAGAAGTCACACATCAGCATCCAGTGGCCCCATGACATAGTCCTGTGTCTCCAGCTACCATGCAGGATCCAGCCCAGAGAAGTGACCCACTGTGTGCACAAGCATGGAGCTGCTTGTGCCAGTGCTGCCTCCTGAGGTGCTGTGAGCAGCTGGCACCATGAGGTGGACACTGAGTGTGACCCTTGTCCCATGGCAGCAGTCCTCAGGTAGCCTGGTGCCACTGCACTGCTCACAGAGGTCAGCTGGATTCCTCTGTGGCTGGAGAAGATTGGATGTCCACTGGATGCAGGTGCTGTGGGGGAATGGCATGACACCCATTTGCAAATTACAGAGCAGCCAGCACTTGCTGACCCCCCTCACTGTGTGTTGCCAGCAGTCCCACTGCCCAAGAGCTATAAACAGGCAGGGGGACTGGGCACGTAGAGGAGGTCACTCAAGAGAGGAAGAAGAGGATGATGAAGCTTTGCCAAGCAGAACAGGACCAAGCTGCTCACAAGCTGGTGGAGGGTACATGAGGGTAACAAGGAAGTGAGGACCAGGGGTGGGCTGCAGCAGAGGCAGTCCCAGCATACTCCAGCAGCCCAGGGGCACAAGCACAAGAGTCTCTCCCAGCCCCTGCAGACATTGCACATCCATCGTGCCACTCCTCTAACTCCCCATGCAGTGGGGCCAGTGCAAGACCCCCGGCATCTTGTGGGACTGAGGCAGGGGGCTGCAAGCAGGGGCAGGACCACAGCAGGGTCAGCACCAGTGTGCAGTGAGGGCTGGGGGGCTGCCCTTGCCCCTCGATTCCAGCACACTGCCTCATGGCTCTCTTGGCTGCAGGTACACGAGGAGAGTAGAAGGATGCCCCGTACGGGGGAGGGTGCTGGCTGTGCTCTGGCCTGTCCTGCCTGCAGGCAGGGAGGGCAGCTGGGACGCGGCTGAGACACTCAGGGTGTGTCAGTCTGGCAGCAGCCCTGCCCGCGGGGAGCCCTACCCGCGGAACAGGCGAGTGATGGAGCAGCACAGGGACATGGAGCTCTCTTGGGGTGAAGATGCTCGCTCAGCTCCTGGTCCGGCATGACTGGCTCACACTGCCTGTGCAGGCAAGGGCAGAGAGAAAGGCACGGTGGAGGCAGAGAGTAGGGAAGAGAGACTGGGCAGAGGTGAGGACCACAGGCAACATGAGAGCATCAGCACTGCAGGGAAGGATGCAAGTTGAATGATGAGGAAGTCCTATTATTTAGGGTAAGCACCATCATAGCCAGGCTGTGGCTCCTGGCTCAAGAGATCTCTCTCAGCACCCTGGACCCCAGCTGCACAGACAGGGAATGAGTGCAGAGGCTGCACTGGAGGCAGGAGGGCTGGGGATAGAGGGCAGCCACGGGGGGATGCCCTGCTGCAGAGCAGGGGCAGGACAGGGGTACATGCAGCACACAGGGTGATGTTGCCCCATCCCAGCCAGCAAGGGCAGCTGATGCAGAGCCACTGTCATGTCCCTTGGCCCCACAGACAGGGGATGTCCCACGAGCACCTCTTCCCCCCAAGGTCTGCCGGACACTCAGGCTTCATTCGGTGCCTTCATCCTCATTAGCACGACGTGGCTCTTCTTCCTACAGCCGTAGACCACCAGTGCCACGAGAGCAGCGAGCAGGGCCACACACACCAGCACGATGACTGCCACCACCACTCCGCTCTGTATGCGTGTCAGCCCCCACTGCCCTCTCTCCTCCTCCTCCTCCTCCTTCTCCTCCTGTGGGGAGACCGGCGGGCCCGGGGGGGGCTCCGTCCCGGCGCCCTCTGGCGATGCTGCTTCGGAGGTGTGAGCGGGAAGCAAGGTGCTGGGATGGGAGGAGGCAGTGGGGGGCTGGGGGTCCAGGAACTGGTCCCGTGGCAGCTCAGCGATAGGGGTGCCCCGCAGGGCGGGAGGCTGGGCACACAGCGCGGGTGTCTCACCCACCTTGTGAGGGTTGTCCTCCAGCCAGCCCTGCAGGGGCAGGATGCCCTTGTCACAGTGCCAGGAGTTGTTGTGCAGTCTCACCTCTCTCAGGGTAGTCAGCGGGGAGAAGATGCCGGCGGGCAGGTACTCCAGGGCATTGAAGTGCAGCTGCAGGTGTCGCAGCCCAGGGGTGGCCCTGAAGAAGCCCCGCGGCAGCGCCTGCAGCTGGTTGTGGTGCAGGGAGAGGTTCTGCAGCTTGGGCAGCCCCTCCAGCACCCGGGCATCCAGGCGACGCAGGGTGTTGGAGTGCAGCGACAGCTCCAGCAGCTCCCCCAAGCCCTGGAAAGCCCCCGGTGCCACCGACCGCAGCCGGTTCTTGCTGAGAACCAGGAGCTGCAGCTGGGTGAGATTGCTGAAGACGGCGGTGGGGAGGGTGGAAAGCTCATTCTCATAGAGCCAGAGCTCGCGCAGGTCAGGCATGGGGCCAAAGGCACCGGGGGAGATGTCCCGCAGGTGGTTAACGTGCAGAGTTATCTTGGCAAGGGAGTGCAGGGGCAAGAAGATGCCGCTTGGCAGGGTGGTGAGGTGGTTATTGGAGAGGTAGAGCTTCTGCAGGTTGCTGTTGTGCACGAAGAGCTCCGGGGACAGTGTTTCCAGCTGGTTCTGGTGCAGCCCCAGCTCCTGCAGCTCTGGCAGCCCATCAAAGGTGCCCGCTGGGATCTGCCGGAGCCGGTTCTCGTAGAGCCGCAGCACCTGCAGCCGCGCCAGCCGCTCAAAGGCCCGGGGCGGCAGGCGGTCGATGTTGTTCCTGGCCAGGTTGAGTTTGGTGAGGCTGGTGAGCTGGTCAAACACCCCCTCCTGCAGCTCCTGCAGGTTGTTCCCGTGCAGCTGCAGCTCCTTGAGGTTGCTTAGGTGGGCGAAGTGGGAAGGCTCAACCCGGAGGATCTGGTTACTGGAGAGGAGTAGAGACTCCAGCTTGTCCAGAGGCTCGAAGACCTGCACAGGGAGCTCCTGCAGCTTGTTGCTGGCCAGGCTGAGGTAGCGCAGGTCGGGCAGGTGCTGGAAGGCCCCGGGGCTTATGCGCGATAGGTTGTTCTTCTCGATGCGCAGCCCGATCAGCAGGGAGGCGTTGCCGAAGGACGCGTCACCCAGCTCCGTGATGCGCGTGTTGATGATCTGGAGGGTCATGGCATTCGCAGGGATGGGGCTGGGAACCGCGGTGATGCCAGCACCAGAGCATTCCACCTGGGCACTGCTGCGGACGCACTGGCACTGCTCTGGGCACTGGCCACTGGTCAGCTGGACGCTCAGCAGCAGCAGCAGCCACCAGTGCCAGTCTCCCTGCTCCATTGGGCCTGCAACAAAAACAAAGCGGGGGGGGTTCAGCCCGTGCAATTTCCCACCTGCCAGGGCCACTGCCAGGGATGGGTGCTGCTTTCTCCCTTAAAAAGGTCACTGATGCTGTGGCCAGCCTGCCCCCAGCATGGCAACAAGGCAAAGGATGGCAGCACAGGAAGTCTGAGGGCAGGTAGGACTGGGCACAGTTCAGGCAGGAGTACAAAGTGAGACAGAGCTGAGGGCCACAGTCCCTGGCTGCCATACCACAGCTATTAGCAGCATCCCTGGCATCCCACCTCTCTTCTGGCACCACCAAGTCCAGATCTTGACCAGAGCCAGCCTAGGGCACCCCCAGCCACACAGGTCCCAGGGATGCTGGGTGCTTCTCCCCCCAGCACACCCCAGCACCCTCCCAGCTCTACCCAGCAGCTAAAGGCTCTGAGCTCCTGCTGCAGAGCCAAGAGCAGTGCCAGCACTCACTGCCCAGGCATGCTTTAGCTCCAGTCCTGCAGGAGCTTGGGTCAACGGGACCCTTGCCAGCACGGGTTGAGTCTGGGGGTGGCCCTGTCTTCACCCCATTCCCAGCAGAAGGACTCGGCTCTGGCTGATCTGTTGCCGTGAGAGCCGGGTGTGTCTGGTGTGGGCAACTTCCTCATGCTGGTCCCAGGGGCGGTGCCCAGGGAGGCAAGGGCTTTACAGTGAAGTTCTCAATTACTCCACAAGCACAGACACCACGGACACACTCTCATCCCTCCTCTGGCCTGGGAGCTTGCTCCCTCCCTAGATTAAAGCAGCAGCCTTCTGCCAGGCTGGCATGGAACACCTCCCCTCTAACAGCTTCGAGTGGCACAAGGGAGGGAGAAAACCTGCAACTTCCTCACTCAGAGCACAGTTCAGCCTTTTCAGCAAGGCAAGCAGCACAGGGTGTGGCCACAATGCCCCAGCTGCCACAGCACCCAGGGGTGCTGCTGGAGCACAGCCCCTGCCCTCCTCCCTGCGCTCCCTCCAGGGAACATGCTTGCTCTCAGGCAGGGAGGGAGGAACCCTCCATAAGCCAGCAAAGTTTGTGTTTCCCATATGGAAACAATCTGCATCCAAGAACAGCTTTGTTTATAGTGAGCCATTTATAAACTTCCCCAAAGGCTCGGCACACCAAAAGCCCTGCTCATGTCACTCCCTGGTAATGCAGTGCAGAGAGCATCCACACTGGAGCAACCTTCAGGAAAGGCAGCTGGAAACAATTGATCTCCCTTTTTCATCTAGGGACAAAAAACTTACAGACCAATAGGCTGAACATTCCCTACTGCTCGGCACCACAGCATTCCACTGCTTCTAACATCAGCCCCTCAAAATGTTTCTTTGTCGCCCTTAATTTTCTCTATTGGTCATTATTTGGGATATATTGCCTAGGTAATCCTTTCAGCTTCCCACAGTGTCTAAGTGGTCTCACTTTTTTGGAGAACCCTTGCAAGATAAACATCTCCATCAAACCAAAAGCTGCTGAATGTGCAGATCCCACCACTGCACCACCAACCCTCGGAGCTGCCCTGGGAGTCCCCCAGACCCGAGGCTGCTCATAGGGGCAGAATAAGAGAGGAGACTTACCCGAGTGTCCTGCAGCCACGAACTCCGAGTGAGCACAGCTCCGTGCTGGCAAGAGAGACGAGTGTGGTTCATGCTTCCCCTCCCAGTATATAACCCGTCCAAATCAATGAATCAGCACAGGGGCAGTGTCGAGGTTAGGGAAAGCACTGGAGCAGAGCTGCTTCCAACTCCTGTTTCCTCAGCAGAGCAAACATCTCAAGGATGGAGTTTTCCTCTCCTGAACTCCAGTACTCTTGTTTGAAGACAAGAATACAGCCCCATGAACATGCTGCTCATGTCAGCCAGCTTGGCTCCAGGAAGCCCCTTAGTCCCCAGTGGGACACAGCTGGGTGTCCTTCACTGGCACAAGGTCACACTTGGGCTGCTCCATGGCATTGCCTCGGCATGAGCACAGCATTTGTCTCCTTACCTATGACTCTTTCAAGTGTCAGGACCTCCGGCCGTGCCCCAGCCTGGGGCCGTCAGCACAGGCAGACCCCAAACACACTGACCCTGCCCACGTCACAGCTCTCATACCCCCCACAGCCACAGGATGCAAACAGACCAGGAACCCATGAGTACACACTCTGGATTCTGTCCTGTGGGCACCTCAAACAGTTCTGTCAGGAAGCAGGCACCATGCCAAGGTCAGGGGCTGTGCAGGTGTCAGCCAGGGGCCAGGCTGCTTCAGACAGCCCACAGCAAGCCAGAGCACTTCCCACCAGCCATGAGGGACATCAGTTGCAGGCACCCCTGTGACCCCAGAGCAGCACACACTGCCATCTCCCAGGGGCTGCTGGCTGCTCTGACCCCTCAGCACTCCTGACACACAGTCGATGGAGCCTGACACACAGGGGTGTTTGGGAAGCATCCAAGTCATTCCATCACTTGTTCAGGGGCACCTGATGCCACCCCTCCCCTGCCACCTCCAGCTCACATGGGTACACTGGGGTGCCCTTGGTCCCCACCACCTAGCCCAGGTCTCCCCAGCTCTCCCACCTCTCCAAGGCAGTCCAGTCCAGTCACCACTGGGAACAGATATTCTGGAGGAAGCAGCTAAAGAGAGTCAGCATACACGGCCTCTTTGGGCTTCCTGGAGCCAGAGCAGTCCCGTGCTAACCACGGGGCAGCTGGAACTTGCCTGACCACATCTAATCCTGTCTGAGCCCACCCATGTTTCTGCTGGTTGCAGCAGTCCCTACTCAGGTCCCAGCTGGTGCTGATGAGCTGTTCAAGATGGAAACAGCATGGGGCTGCTGCCAGAGAAGGGGGAGGAAGGCAGCCTCCATCCCCATGCTGCAGCGTGTCTGCTGTGAGGGGTGGGAGGGCAGTGGAAGGGACAGTGATCCTGTTCAGAGAGGGGACCAGACCAGGATAAACAGCAAACTGCAGGGATGGAGAGCAGAGTTCCCAGACAGTCTCGGACGAAGGAGACAGGGATCGTGGGAAGATGGTAAGGAGTGGGGGCTCAGCTGGAGGCAGCTGCAGCCACTACCAGATTGCGTGGCAGGCCTGGCTGCCATGGGACGTGCTGGATGGCCACCGTCCCCTCCCCAGCTGGGGAGGGAGCACAGAGGCTGAAACAACCTCTGGCCATGCTCCCTGCCTGCTCTGTGACAAAACCCAGACATCTGGGCACAGAGAAGGGGCATTTTGAAAACACCACCCACCAAGTGCTCTAGTTCACGCTCTATTGACACAGCAGATTTTCCCAGAACCATGGTTCCCAAAATAATCTCCCCGCTTCCTTGACAGTGGTGCAGCTGGAGGTCAGGCCATGGGCCTGGGAGCTGCCCATTCCCTGCAGCCCTGGCATGAGATCAGGGCTCTGGCTGCCTTATCACCAGCCCTGTGTGCCCACTGCCAGTGCTGCTGGGCTCCTGCCTGCTCAGACTCATCCAGAAGCTTTTCAGCAAGGCAACACAAACTAAATCACAGCACTTCCGAAATACCACTGCCCCAAGACCAGTTTGACAGAGGAATGTTGGATTTGCCTCCTTCCAAGCAGTGCTGCCCCAGGGCAGATACAGAGTCAGTGGTGGGTACCCTCAAACACCCTGCCCCAAGAGAGGGATGAGCAGATTATGGTCCCTACAGTGATGCACAGTGCCCAGAGTTTCAGAGGAGTCCAGCCTTGACAAAAACCCACCTGCTTCTACCCAGGCCTCTGACTGGGAAGGATGGTTATTTTCAAAACATCCCCAAAAATAAAGAATGGCACAAGCCTGTGCATCACTCCCACTCCTGCTCCCTCCTGGAGGGAGTGCATGGGAGCTTGCCTCAGGCTACTCACAAGGGAGAGAAGCAGCAGGTGTGAGAGCTTGGAGCACCAGCACAGACACACCCCACTCATTTGGAGGGGAGAGGCAACTCCCAAGACAGTATAAGGATATGACTGAGCATGAGATTAACACTTTGCAGAGGGAGGCTGCTCTGCATAGCCAGGAACTCACACAGCACTGGATGGAGGGGAGCAAGCCTCATGCTGCAGGAAAGCCTCAGGTCCAGCATTGGTCTGTGGACTTTTCCCACTTCCAGCCACACCAGCCAGGGGCTTAACTCCCCTGACCAAGTTTGGGATGGTGTGGAGCCACTGCCATATCCCTCTATCTCCAAGGAGGCTATGGAGCCCCAGAAGAGTAGTGTCACTTATTGCTGGGGAGGTCTGCCTTGCTATGGAACAGCAGAACAGTCCCATGTATGTCTGTCTGTGCTGGTGCATCTCCAGCACATCCCCACGGTGAGGGTGGCGGATGCAGCAAAGCCAAGCAGCTCTGAATCACCAAGGGACTTGAGACTTCTTGGAAAAATTCATGTAATCGCTAAAATTAGTAGCTTGTGGGCTTGGCTGGGAGAGCACATTATTCATCTGCCAAGCAGCTGAGCACACTCACCCCCACCACACAGCCCCAGCTCCCTCCTCAGCCCCTGCTCCCTACACACCTCCAGCTCCTGGCTGAATTGGCACTCTGGGCAGGATGGGACATTCCCAGGCCCTGCCACTCCCCACAGTGCAGTGCTGGGACCCCCCCAGTTACTTTGCACTGCTGCAAAGTTCCTGTCCCTCTATGAGAAACCCCCATCTTGGCCCCTGGTGCTCACAGAGACCTGCTGGCCCTGGGCATCAGGCCAAACTCTACTCTGCTGAAGTGGAGGAGGAGGGTGGAGGGCTGGGCTAGGGGCCATGGAGGGGATCCTCCCCATTTTCCAGCATGGGGGCCACCTCCAGGCCTGAGCTCTGCAGCTGGACCCACAGGCTCAAGCCACAGCTGAGGGGTGAAGGAAGGGGCATTAGTCCCTCAGGGACTGGTGCTGGGGCCTCCCCACCTCTTAGAGAAGCACCAGCAGTCCCTGCAAGCCAGAGAGCTCTTCCACAGGGCCAGCAATCCAGCCCCAGTGGTATTTTCAGCAGAGGCCAGGGTTGCCTCGCTGCTCATGGCTAGATGATGCCCCCTCTGCATTTGTCCCAAGGGATGGGGACATGTCCTGCCTTCCCTGGGAAAGTGCTTATGCAGGGTGGGAGCTTTGGGAGGGAGCAACAGCCCTAGTCCCCCCAGGATGGTACCAGGGATGGCCATCAGACTAACTCCCATCCAAGCACCAGACCCACCTGGAGCTCGAGGAAGACGGTGTTTAGGAGCTCAAGAACCAGTGGGACTCACCCCACCAGCAGAACCGTTTCCTCCAGGCTCAGCCCTGGCGAGAGCAGAACAGGCAGGGCTTGGCGGGGGCTCAGAGCAGCGCTAGGCTGGAAGGAATGCAGGGCTCGCGGCCAAGTCCGCCCGCAGAGATAATCCAAAGCGGAAAGAGCTCGTCCGATGGGCGCTGAGAGGAGGGAAGGACCAGCTGGAGCAGGAGGCGATGGTGTGGGGCTCATGAACTGGGAGGTGTTTGCTGGACCAGCTTCACCCTGTTCCCCATGTGTGTAAGCCACCCCTGGCACCAGGGAGTGCCCCAGAGACCTCTTCCCAGCATCTGAAGGGAGAAGGGCCCCCAGCTCTCCGCAGGGGAAGCCAGTAGCAGAGTGTTCAGCAGGCTGCAGAACTGCTGCCAGCCATCACTGGCTCCCTGCCTGAGCTTTTTCAATCCAGAGAGACACAAAGGCACAGCTGGAAGCCTGGCACGTCAATCCTACAGCACAAGAGTCCCACTATTGTACAAGAGGGGCAGAGCATTGTGATGGATGGCTGGAACAGGCCAGTGAAGTGGGACTCACCCCCCATGGCCCAAGCAAGAGGCTGTGCCAGAGTTTATCCATCTAGAAACACTCAGAAGAGAAGGGAATGTGAAACCAGACTTCGGCTATGAAAATGGAGGCATAACACTTCCCTGGCTTGCCCCCCCCAGCACGGACAAAGCAGGAGCTTCAGGCCTCCCGATTACTGTGAGAGTCTGTAAACACTTGCAGTCTCAGCCTTGCCCAGAGGGTACGTGCCTTTGGCTGCATATCTTCCCAGCTGTCCTGTCAACCCTAGGAAATGCTCTGATATCAGGGCTGCTGATTCAGCAGCCCCAGGCAAAACATGCTGGTCAGAGAGCTGGAGGAGACATTCAATGCTCCATAATGTCAGGCAGAAAGTCCCAGGGCTCCTGCCCCACAACAAGCCGTCACACAGACTTCTGAAGGACTGCTGGGTGTCTTCTCCAAGCACATCTGCCATCACCCAGCTTCTCTTTGCCACCAGCAGAGGGAAGATCCAAGGTTCAGGCTCTGATGTGTGCTAGAGGGCTGAACTGCATTTCCCAGGCAGCTGCCTGAGCCCACTGCCCTCTGCAAGCAGTAGCAAGGACCCTCCAGAAGTCCTGGGCTCACAGGGGCAGAGGTGGGATGGAAAGGACAAGGACCAGGGACACAAACAGAGGATGGGGGTGCTGGTGGCTTGGAAGCATCCTGCAGTGGCTGCGAAACAGGCAGAGCTTCCAGCACTTACAGCAAGCAAAGGAAAATAGCATTTTTAGTGACATCAGGCTAGAAACACACTACACACAAACATGGCTTGACACAGTGTGGGTCAGAGCTCCCACTGCTCCAGGATTTCCTAAAGCAGAACAGGAGCAACCACCACAGCAATACACATTTGAGGGACTGAGTGAGCTATGGCTATGCTGGCACAGCACTCTCAACTAGGATGCAGTCCCAGAGGAAGCTCCTGGACTCAGAGGTCTGGATAATATGTGGGGATGTCAATCATGAGCCTACACCCTGTACAGGAGCCAGAAGTGCAGAGCTGACCCCCTCAGCCACCGTGTGCAGACATGCTTTGCATTCACCCTTTCCTTGGTAGCCAGGACTTGCTGGACTGAGGATTAGGTACCTTCCAGGCCACTGCCTCCCCAGCTGCAGTTTTCCCAAAAGCCTCCTGATGCCTTCCTGCCTGCCATAGATGCATCACGCTGACCTGAAAGCCTCTCTTCTCCGGGAAGAACAGAGATAAGGTATAAATACGGATATCCTCAGATTTTTCACGCCAGAGAGTTTGGCAGGAAGAGCTGAGCTCTCTTGGGCAAGAAACAATGAATCAGAGACAAAACAGGACACCTCAGAGGAAGAGTCAGTAATACCCCAGGCACTCATTGCTCCAGCCTTTTGTTGTCTGATGACTTCACTTCCCTGTCTGGCTCAAGCACGGGGAAAGCCCGATGACAGCATGTAAAGAGGAATCAGCCTCCTGTCAGAGCCCCCACGTGCCAGAGCTCAGTGACCTCATGTGGGAGCAGCGTGGGGGCCCAGCCGGCCCCACTGCAGGGCTGGGGCAGCCACAGGAGGGTTCAGCTGGTGCTGCCCCACTGCCCTGCCCCAGGTCAGCCATCACGGGGTCCTGCACCCACATGGCAACCAAACTGGAGCTTTTTCTTAGAAATCTGACACCGCATCCAAGTGCCCACAGCCAGAAGAAGACTTCCCTCACCGAGGCAAACGATCACCAGCATGGCTTGCAGACCCATTTCCTCACTACTCCTGGTTGCACTGATCTCCTGCCTGCTGGGAGGAGATGCCTGCGTGGCACCGTTCGCTGGACCTGGCACAACACTAAGTGCTCATTACAGCTGTCCAACCAAGATCCTAAATTTGTAACAATTGTCTCCTTTTAAACACTAGCATGCAATCACCCAGAACCACCACCAAGAAAGACTCTCTTTGGTTTTGTGCTTCTCTCAAATGTATTGCAATAAATATTCTGGAGCATCCATTTATGAATCCAGTCACAGTTTGCTTTGCACCAGTTGTAGTGACTCACATTTCTGCTTCTTTAGAGAAAGCCATGCTTGCTATATTTTGTTAAACTTTACCAGCAAGACAATGGTCATTTAATACCACAAAAACACACTGTCTCTTTTCACAGCCTGAAAAAGGAATTCAAGCCCGGCAGCAGAGCACTCTGAAACAGAGCACTGCCTAGAGTAACACACAGAAGGAACCAGCCACAAACCTGCAACAAATCCAAGCTTTCTTCACCTCAGGTCTGTAATGTGCCATTTTAAGGCCATCCAGGATAGTCCTCAATAGTTAGAAAGTCAGTATGGCTCCTAAAGGACTCCTGGAATACAAGCTCTCTGGCCCAAGGAGCCAGGGAACCACACACAAAGATTTTTAAGCACAACATCAGAGCTCTTAAGAACGAGCTAAGTCACATAATTAAGATAAAAAGCTAATAGTTAAATTCAAGAGCTACCAAAGCACAGGCAATCTGACAGCTACAAGTCTACTTACAAACTAAAATATTCATATAATTCAAATAATAACCATTTCGGTACAAAGACCAAAACTCATACAAGCCTTGTAGTTGCCTTTGCATATCAATACCTGAAAGGGCTGGAAGTCAGGAAGTAGTACTATGTAAGGTAAAAATAGCAAGACTGAAAATGCTACTGCACACTCCAAGCTGATGGAGTTGTGTACCTTCCACATCCACCTTCAGAATGGTGGTGACACCTCAGGGCTCTCAGTTCAGACAGGCTTCCTGCCACTTGGTTGCACACCTTTGTTTTGCTAGCCACACCCAGGAGAGACCATCTCTTCTCTCCCAGCTCAATCAAGACCAGCTCTCAAACCAATACCTTCCTGTGGAGCCCAGCCTCAGTCCTGTGCATCTGCCTGGTACTCCAGTTTCAAGATTCCCTGCATCATGCAGCCAGCAACACCTTTTTTTGTCAGACCAGTGGCCAAAGTTTAAGAATTAAAGTGTTTACTTAAAATCCAGTTGTAGTAACTTTACAAAGTTTCAAAAAAACCCCACAAACAAACAATAAAATAGATCAAGCTTATACTTCCTAGCTCAGCATCTTCCTCTGCTGGTAGCTTTAAACAGTACCACTTCCTCATGCTGTGTCCTGGAAAGGGGCTAAGGACAGAAAGCAAAAGCTAAGACACTTGCAGAATACCATTCTGCCCACATCCCCATTGTTAGCATCTCCTCCCCAAAACACCGTTTGTTTTCTCAATAAGGAGACAGAACATTGCAGGCAATGTAACACACAATAGCACTTGGAGTACTTTGGGCAAATCTCTCCAGCACAGTTAAAGCCACGTTCCTATGTACAGTTCCACTGCACCCCAGCAGCATTAGGGCAGGCAACAGCATCCAGCAGCAACAGGGCCGAGGTCCAAAGCAGGAAACCCAGAGTGCAAATGGAGAGGTGACCACAGATACTCCTGGGTTCATGTACCAGGTGCTGCAGCAACACACAGTGATTACAGCCACTTCTGGCAAACACTGTGACGTACAGAAAAGCAAGTTTTCATTATGCTGTAAAGACAAGGTCTTTATGGTCCTTCCTAAGAAGACTTGTAATCCAGATCTGAATCGAGTGTCACCTGCTCAAATGCTCAAAATGCATCCAAAGCAATGCTTCTAATCGTCTCTTGGGCTAGGATTTTCTATCTTCTTAACAATCTTATCAGAACTACAGGCTGAGCAGGAGTATTTCTGGAGTGCAAGAGTTGCCTGGTTTTACCCATCACATACACACTGAGCACAATGGTTACAGTTTGGAGTGCTAAAATCAAACTGTGAAGGCACAAGAATAATTGGCAATAAGCAATTCTGGTATTAAAATAGGGTTTAGTACTCCTGTGAGCTGGCAACTCATTCCACCAGACAAGAGTAGTTAAATCTGTTCCTCTGACATTGTTGGTTTGTGCTATAAAGCTGGGAGAAATTTGGATTGGAACATCTGAGAAATGAAACCCAGGTTGTCCAACATCTTCAACATGGGAATAGGTAAAACCTTGAGTTGAAGGAGGAATTGATGTGGGTGTGCTACTATCCATGCTGGACACTGCTGTTACAGAAATCTCCCAAGATGATCTTAAGTGCTCCACCACAGGAGATGTCAAGGTTTGGGAATAGGTTGAGCTCAATGTCTGATATGTAATGACTGTGGTTGGGAGACACTTGGAGTCATCAATAGTTAGAGCCACAAGAGAAATATTCTGCAGTGCCAGTGGGCTGTGGCACATCAGAGACACGTTTTTAACTATCTCTGTGCTCTTTCGGAGCCAATCTCGGAAGCCAAGAATTTGGCAGTCACATTTCCAAGGGTTGCCATCAAGAACGACTTCTTGCAGCTCAGGTAAAGCACTAAAGAAGTCTGCAGGAAGAGACTGCAGCTTAGTGCTATTCAGGTAAACTTTCTGGAGGTGCTTGAGATTATGAAAGAGGTTTCTAGGAAGAGCCTCAAGCCTCGTATCAAAGAGGGAAACATTCTGCAGTTTCTGAAGGCTCAGAAAGATGCCCTCTGGCAAACTAGAAATATTGTTTGTGTGCAGAGAAAGGCCCCGCAGTTCGTTCAGGCCACTGAATACATTCCTAGGAAGTACCGTAAGATCTGGATTAAAACTCAGCATAAGAAGTTCTAAATTTGTCAAGTTCCTGAACACAAAGTCTGGTATTGTTGAGAGCTTTGTGTGATACAGCCACAGACTGCCAAGGTGCCTCATTTCTCCAAACAATACTTCTGGAAGAGACTTCAGTGGGTTCCTGTATAAGGTCAGTTTAGACAGGTCATGCAAGTGCAAAAACAGCCCAGAAGGCAAAACTTCAAGTTTGTTCCTGGAGAGAGTCAGGCGTTGCAGTTTATGAAGACAATGAAATGCATCAGGGGCAATGGAGTGGATGTTATTGCAATGCAAGAGAAGTTCCTGCAGCTCTGCCAGGCTATCAAACATACCAGACTCTATTGAAGACAGCCTGTTAAAATACAGCATCAGCCTCTCAAGCCTGGCTAATGCACTAAATATATTCCTAGGCAGTGCTGCTAAGTAATTTCTTGACAAGTTCAGCACTTTGAGTTTGGTGAGTTTCTTCAGCACCCCACTGGGAAGTGCTGTTAGTTGGTTTCTGTTCAAGTAAAGCTCCTCCAAACCAGCTAGTCTGTCAAACAGATTTTCCTCGATGGATTTCAACCTGTTACTTTTGATGATCAATTGCTGAAGCTGCATCGTGTCATCAAACATTTCTGCAGGAAGTTCAACCAGCTTATTATCTAGCAGTTTGAGGACTTTTAGACTTCTCAAGCCTTTAAAAGCTATTGGTGAAACCAGAGAGATGTTGTTTGAAGACAAGATAAGATGCTGCAGTTCCACCATCCTAGAAAAAACATCCTGCAAGTGTGGTACATTAGTGTTTGTTATGTGAATTTGTGTCATATTGCAAGGCAGATTTAACGATTCCAGGTCTTCTATGTGGGGGCCAGAGCAATGAATTGCATTTTTTGAAGAGCAGTTGCACTTCTCAGGGCAAACAGATGCATCCAACTGGAAGAAAAGCTTGATCATCAGTGACAAATGGAACACCAACATCCTTGCTGAAGTGCCAGAAACATTAGCTGTTACAAGAGATAAGAGATAGTCAGGATTTGATCACAGGTAGTTAGTAACTTAGCAGCTCACAAAGATGTGTAATTATATCACAAAACCTGCAAATGTGTGCAAAATTTCTCTTGGCTTGAAAGCAAACTTCAAAATATCTGTTATTGTTGACTGCAAATATTTCTAAGCTGCTCAGTTTACACTGAAGAAGTACAGAGGTCTTTTGTAAATCAAGTATAATAAAAGCACACAAAAATCAGGATGGAACTCTGAGTAGTCGTAAGACAAGTATTTATTTGAACAGGAAAGCATTGCAGAATCACAAAGAGGTTTTGATTGGAAGGGACCTTAAGGATCATCTAATTCCAACCACGGACAGCAATACCTTCCACTAGACAAGGTTTAGTATATTATACTAAATTACATTAATGAAATATTTTTAAAAAGCTCTCAAAAGGTCCTGCACCCACAATATTTTTCTATTGTAGGTTATCTGAGTTTTAAAAATAAAAGTTTACCCTGCAAAAATAGACAATGGAGGTAAAAAGGGCATCCTGTATTTTAAGTAGCAACAAGCAAAACAGCACAGTTCAATTAAATCATGTCTCAGCATTTTCCAGTGATCACTTCTCGGAACAGCCCAAGAACACACGAGAAGCAACAGGCTATTTTTGACACAGCCAAAAATAAAATACAAGAGCCCATGTGGCACAGGACAGTAGTGAACCTCTGATAACCAACAAGTCTCATTTCAACAGCTTAATGCAATACCAAGTTATCAGTGGTATTGAAAGTGCAGCGAAATGAGAGGAAAGAAGAGCCATGTGAAGTTAGACAGAAAGCTGTAGCAATAAAGGTAGAGCTGCATGAAACATACCACAAAGTTGGAAAGTTGTATAGATTTCCAAACAAAAAAAGGAACAGCAAAGCAATCATTGTAGCTATAAATGGTAATATTTAAAAGAGCAAGTTAAACAGAAATTCACAGTTTAGAAATACTCCCTTAGTGAAATCACAAAGTTCAAGGGTATTGCAAACCTGGATGTCAAGCACCTGGCCAAGCAGCAGGATAAGCAGCAGCTGGGATATCTGGAATAGCCAGACAATTTCCACAGACACAACTGGAATGGCTGACACCATGTGCCTTCTGCACCAGGAACACTGTGGGACAAGGGGCTCCATCCCAGCACACCCTTTTCCAGGGGCAAGGACAAAGCTCTCCCCCAGCAACCCCACAGACATGGGTACAACAGAGCTTCCCATGCACCTGAACTGCTGAGAACAACACACCACTACTGACCCAAAGCAGCTGCAAATCCAAACCAGCTGCTGCATTCAAAAAAAGGAGCAGAAGGGAGTGCTTAAATAAAAAAGCTTCAAAAAATTTTATTTCAGTTCAGAGTACTGAAACCTGGTAAAATCTGCATCCCTTCCTCGGGGAGGGGAGGACAGGGAATCTGGGGGTATCAGCTACCAGCAACACAGTGCCCAGAGCACGATCTCACTGGGCTTTCTGAACAGGACACAGCTCACTGAACAGGACATGTACATCCCCAGAAAGAAAGATCACAAAATTTCACTCTTCCAGAGGTCTTTTCCATGTCAAACAAGAATCTTTCAGAGAATCTCACTCTCCTAGAGAGAGTAATCCTCCCTACCCCAAAACTGACTCTCTCTCTCATAAACCAGTGATGCTTTTACCTCAGTAAACCCAGTCCCCATCCTACCTATCCCCATGAGCACAGCCCTTCACACAGAAACACACTATGAAATTTCTATTTCAAGCCCTGACTGGCAACTCAACCTGCACCAACTCAACCCAAGGTCACAGCAGAACTATAGGATTCAGTGAGACAAGAGGATATAGAGAACCAAATGGGGAACCCCCCTGAACCTGTTATGCTACAGACTGCAAATGCAGGTTCCCTCAGAGGGCATAACTACCCACAGTCTGTAAAACAAGAAACAGGTACCACACTGTAGGGTGGTAATGTCTGTTTTCTTGGTCCCATAACAAAAGAGTTAGAGCTCAGAAGTGCTATAAAGTGCTGGTTTTTACAAACCAACGATGAAATGGTAGAAATTCTTTGCAAGAAATGAAGGCCATGAGTGTGTATGACTGGCATTAACAACTGGATAATCCTTTGGGTCTCAAACATCAAGGGCTGCTAATGGTATTTTTTGAAGAAATATTTAAATTTCCGTAATTGAAGATTTTAACAGAACAGAATACAGTAATACCCACAACAAAAGTCATCATTATACATTCCCATGTATTAAAATTTTCTCAAACCCTCAAGTGAGACACCTGGCATTCCAGAAAGGGCATCACCCTGGCTGGTCACTCACCATGTCCTGTTTACAGCCTCCTTCCCTTTCTGCCACCCCCTTAATGTTTCTCAAGACTAGAAAAGGATGCCAGAAGTAAAACATTAATACTGTTACTATATTAAAAGTCTCAAATCAGTTCTGAACTTAGTTTCACAGAACACTGAGCACACGTATCACTTACAGTGGTGCTTACCTTTTTAACTTTCTTGCCAGTTCCTAAACTCACACAAGTATGAGAAAGGAATTTTGAGCTGTACCTTAGAAACTTATCTGGTTTTTAGAGGAACTTACTAGGAGCATAGCAGGCAATCAGGCTTCACCATGACTCTGCACTTTAAATGGGAAGTACAAGGGCAAAACGCATCCTCTAGATAACACTTTCACCCATATTTGCCCAACTACTGAGAAAGGCCAAAGAATATTTTAAGCTCCAGAGCAGATTTTTGCCTACAATTAGTTGTGCAAGCAACACGTTTCCATAGCTGGTATGCAACCCCAAAAATAGAGTTTGAGGCCTCTCACAGGAGAAAGTTTTAAGTTACACACAACACCCTGAAAACCACTTGCAGCTTCTTGGACAATACTGGAGTTTGTGCTTCAGCCAACACAATGCAAATCTGCACAAAGTCAGAAATCTGCATTTCTATGCAAACTGTGATCACAAATTTCAAATTTGTTAGATGGCTTATTACAGTGTGCTACACAGGTGCATTAGGAAGTAAAAGGAGTGGACACATCCACTTTGAACAAGTAAGTTATTGTACCTTCACAAAGCTGCTCTGACATTCTTGCAGAACTGGAGTCAAAGCAATTTCAATAAATAATGAAGGGGTTTTTTTACTTAATGCTTTGCCTAAGCTTTCCAAGCTTGACACGTTTAGTTTCTGTTTTTCCTAAAAGTCTTCTGGAGTGACAGGCCAACAAAACCTAAAGCATGAAAGATTATGAAAGAAAACAGCAAAGTTTTAAAAACAGTAACTTGAAATTGAAAGATTGAGCTTTTGTTATTAAGTAACCAGGTATTTCATGTATCTTGTCTTCAAGTTTAAAATAATGTGCTCTGCCAATGAATGTTTCAATGGAAGGTGAGCCACAGCACAGAAAAGACTTCTTCATTTCCGTGTGATTTTTCTGAAGATGATCACAACAGTGACAGCTCACAACCAGCAGCATTTGCCCAAGAGTCTTTTCAAGGTCACACCTCCCATGTGTCAAAGAACAGAAGGAACATCTGTGAAAGCAAGTTGCTGTCACATGTAGGAGGTCTGGCTTTAACACAGCTCTTACAAACCCCCAGGTAGAACTGTGGGTCAGTGTGATCCCACTGCAGAACACTGACACACAGCATGCAAACTTCTCCACCCCATCTCCAAAAATGCAGCAGTGCTGAAGATACCCGTGACATCAGTGGGAATAAGTCTGTGTTCTTCAATGAACTTTGGATCTAATTCTATACAGAATAATTAAAAACAATTTAATGAGACTCATGAAAAGAGTTAAAATATCTGTTCATTTTAATTTTATTTTCAAAGAGCTTCAGTCACAAAAGTGATTTACAAGTCTATTTACAATTCTATTGTACAGTTATTTATGTATGCCTCTTGACAACAGGGTACCATTCTAGAGCAGCAATACATATTTTAAATACAAAGATGTAGTATCATTTCAGATCTAAAAATAAAAAGGAAGCTGAGCTTCTAGAGAGCGCAGTAATGATGAACATTTTAATCTGTGTTAGGCTTGAGGAATTCATGACAAACCGAGCAGTTTCTGGTTCACATAACAAGCTGCAGTTTGTTGAAAATAGTTTTAAAAACCTGAAGCTTTACTGTATAAAATTAACATATTCAAGACTCTAAAAATTGTCAAAACCCCACAGCTTTCCCTTAGACATACAAAACCCTAAGTGTACAATTCAGAATTTCACGGGAGAAATCCTGCAGGACTTGAGCTCTCTCATTTTGTGATGACCAACATAAGCATTAAAAATTTGCAGCATAAAAAGGACTCCACATCTGCTTAGTATTATACTGTATATACATATACAGTACAGGATTATTTACCCAATTTGGGATGACTGTTCAGCACAACCTTCATGAAGAAAATAAAAAAATAAATAGAATTAAAAATCCAACAACTTTTAAAAAGTGCAACAGTAAGAGTTTCCAATTTAAAGGTACAATGAATATGGACAGTCAGTTCTGTGGGCATTTTAGCTGCTTCTACTCAAGCATTATTTGCAGCACTTACTTTTTACAGTAGATTTAGTTCTATAGTACATGAAACTAGTTACTGCTAATTGAATCTGAAGGGAAAAAGAAAGAAAACTTTAAAAATAACCCTGAGGGATATACAATTTCATGATCTTGCAATTTATTTCTAAAAAGTAGCATTTATTATTTAGCAATTGCTTTTCTGGATAGACCAGTCCTTTAAGTATGTGCATAAATAATATTTAAAAATCAGTAATATTTACAAATCCTAACGCATCAAAATAAAATACGTACAGATTAAAGTCTGCATACACAAATAATTTAATAATAAATCAAACTTCTCAACATAAGGCCAAAATATACAGCAGGAAGAAAGTGTCTATCCAGTATCTAGTGGAGCTCACTAAATGGGTCTGTTCACCTGAATTTAGACTTCCAAGATGAACACTAGTAGGTATTTTTTTCACTACAAAATGAATTTCATCTTACTTCAAAACAGAAACTGAATACACTAGTGCAGATCTAGTTTGCTGCATTTCTGAAAACCAGAAAAACTAAACTGCTCAAAATGAGAAAAATTATAGGTGGTCAAACTCGGCTCTCAGGCAGGAAGGCATAAATCCCAATAATTGCAGAAAATGCAAAAGCTTATTTTGTGGCTGAACTTGCAACAACAAGAAGGATTCTCAGAAAAGCTGATTTATTATTCTTGACCAAGTGTCAGAGCTCAAGCATGCAACCTCAGGAACATTTACCCACCCTGCACACAGACCTGGAGGAAAATAGCTCCCACTTGCAAAGTTACTGCACTCATGGCCCATTAGTCACCCAAGTGAGTGGAAACACTTGGCAATTTCAGTTTTAGTTTAGTTTAGTTCCCTAAAATGTTCTCTGAAGACAAGCCCACCTTAATAAGCTGTTTCCTCCTCATTTTCTAGGTAAGTCTAATAAACTAGAATAAGACTGAAAAACTACCTTCAGAAACCAAACCAGCTGCGAGAAACTTAGATCAGGAAGATTTCTTAGATTTTCTAACCTGAGAAACTCAGATTAGAGAAAGTATTAAGCAAAACCATAAAGAAAGGGAAAGAACAAATATTTTCTTTGACTTCTCATGGAACAGCAAATCCAAAATGGTCAATGAAATGTAAAGCAGAAGCTTATGCGTTTCAGGGTAAGTCACAGCTCCCAGGTCCAAGATGCATAGCTTCAAACATTTGTCAACTAAAGTATTATTTTCCTTTAAATTTGAATACTACTTACGCAGCTAAGAGTTATTCTTCATCAGTTATTCCATGCTACAAAGGCTTTGTAAAATCAACATTGGCAGAAGTTAGTCAACTGACTCAAGTTCATAACTAATAGATTTATCCAAGTCCACAACTGCAGACCCCTTAAAAATGTTGTTCCATGTTTCTGATGTTAAGAAGCCAGGATAATAAGAACATTGCTCTGTTGAATGAATGCTAAGAAAACCACTTCCCCTTTCCTCCTGCTCCACTCCTCAAAACCAACCAACAACAACAAATCAGGAAGAGTTGACAGCTGGACTGGAGGATAGTACACCATATGCACACTATTTATGAGGAGCAAGTTCTAGTAACTTCAGCCTCCAAGTTCTAGGAAAAGGTCTTCCAAACCATTTAGCACCACTTTTAAATTCCCTGTTGGCACAGTATATTCAACACTGCAGAAACCACAGCAAGACTGACAATTGATGATAACATGGTTAACAGTTGGACTCGATGATGTTAAAGGTCTCTTCCAACCTGAATGAGCCATGAGCAGCAGGGACACTGTCCACTCACACAACAGCACCAGGGAATTAGGCCTGATCTGAAAAATTCTGCTTAGTGAAACAAGGCTGGAATGGAACTGGACTCCACAGGAATTTAAAAAAAAACAAACAAACAAGACAACCCAAGGAAAAAAAAAATTCCTAATGTCAAAACCTCCAATTCCATCAAAACCTGTATTTCACCAGAATATCCACACTTCAGATCAATCCCAGCCAGCCAGCAAGTTTGGGGCCCTCATTCCNTATAGTTGTGCAGCAAGACAGATTTTAGATCAATTGTCTCTTAATTTTGTTTCATACAGCTACATATAGCACTTAAGACACTGGCAGACTCTTTGAAATGCCTGTGTTCTTAACGTGCACAAATCCCAAGTGTGGGCATGTGAAAACAGTCCTCTCTCCCACTCCCACTCCCCTTGAAGC
>WEIV01006682.1:27226-46482 GCA_013390005.1 Calyptomena viridis
AATGCCCAGAGTCTCGAAACACTTCTTAAGCAATGAATTGTTAAACTAAAAGGCAGGCAGCCAGACAAAAGTAGCAGAATTTAACTTGCTGATACTATGAAACCCAAATACTGCAGGTATTAATAGTTATTAAAACAGACATAAATTATTGAACTTAAGTCTCCTTTCTATTTTTCCTTTCCCAGTCTAAATGCATGTAACTTTACTGGCTGGGGAAGAGAAACCCTGTTCCTTATTTGTGAGACTGAATCCCTCTCATGCCTCAGAAAGCACCAATAGACTGCAGGGCTGACATTTTAATGAGACATATTCTATAGATTTTATCATGCTCTAAATTTCTATCAACTGGTAAACTGAACCAAACATGAGCCTTAAGCAGTTTCCATTCTTCAGTGAACACAGTGGTATTTTTAATTCAACAGCCCCAAAGGGACAAATGTAAAATCTGAAGTGAATACATTTAATAAAATTTAGTACTGAGAAATAAACCACTGTGAGTCTAGCAAGCACAAATGTACAATCAGCCAAAAGTAATAAGCCAACAGGCTTAAAGTAAAGCCAGTTTTTATGGGATTCACATAGATTTCCTCCATGAACTAACAGCAGGGAAGCAGACCAGAGCAAAATTCATGGTCAACTGAAAAATTCTTCAGTCTCCTAAATCATCTGGAGTAGTAATAATGTACTTTGTCATCTTGTTTTGTTTCCTTCGTACATGCTACAATTACTGCTCTCAGACAATGATCTAAAACTCTAAACCAAATTAATTTTAATTTAATTTCATCCAAGCAAATCAAGATGTTCCCAGTCCTAGCATGTCACTTTGTGACAACATAAATAAGATTTGCTAATGGTCAAACTGAAGATAAAGTGAGAAAAGTCTTAAAAGGTTTAAGACCAAACCTCTAGGTTTGGTTCAGTTCTTGTACACAGACCAAACTCTAAGTGTCACTAAGGAGAAATACAGGAACACAGAAGCCTTTCCTTTTAACATTCTAGTTAGAGAAACCTAATTTAAGCAGACTAAGATAAGGTAACAGACACTGCTAGATCATTAAGAGACAGAACCGAACTGATCCACATGCACTCAAACGAGGACAGCAGAACACTCGTCTCCAACCTGGGGCGGCTGGGCTTTGGTGCGGCGATATTCCTGTTTGTCTCCACTGAACACAACCTTCCAAAGGATCAGATCAAGGAGGACATTCTGTGAGACATTACAGCAAGCAGCAAGAATTAAAGAAACTAATGATCATTTGTTGTTAGTGTGCAAAAAAGTTTTCATTACAAATAAAACCTGAAATAGTGTGTTAGGCATTGCTAACTCAGTGCCAAGCAAAACACAGAGTTTGCACTATTTGTTGGTACTTGGATGATAAACATTTTAATTCTTGAAGTACTCACATGAGATTTAAGAATATGAACACATACTTTAAATCAATAGCAACAATGACCAAAACTGCATCCAATGACTGGGTAAAATGGTAAATACACACTCTTAATGTGTTTCAATACTCTAAGGAACCTGTGAAACATCACAGACATGAGGGTTTAAAGCAGTTTCCCCACAAACCATCTTTAACATTACAGTGTACTTCATGCTGGAGCTATGCTTTGTTCATAGCCTGTTTTAAACCAGTGACATTCCCAGAAAAGCTGCAGTGGAGTGGCAAAGCTGAGCCACCAGCAGGAATGAAGGAATTCAGTAGGCGTCACTCCAGATTTTAAAAGAGGGCAGAACCTGAACAGTTTGTTCAGTACATTTGGTTATTCTCATAGCCATGGGTGGACTCGAGATTTGAGCAAATCTGACAACACAGGTGTGAACCTGTACCTTCCTGGCCTTGTGCCTACACCTCTGATTCTGGGACAGATGCCATTTTTAACACCTGATTAACTTCTGCCATTGAAAATGGGGAGCTGATTAGCCAGACTTTTATAACAAATTTTATAGTGCTTATGATTTTGTAATACACCAGGACTTGACAGTGCTTTTATAAAGCATTTGCCAAAAAATCTTCAGTTTCTAAGATGTTCATTTTTGGAGCCAGTCTGGTTTAAGTATGTCTATACCAGGTATAAGGAAGGTAAGGAAGAACAGCTGCTAGGATCTGCCTTTGTTGTGCAATATTTTCTATCATCTGGTGCAAAGACTCTGCATGCTTTGTGAACCTAGTCTGGCACCCACATGGAAGCAGCAAAAGCTTTCCAGAGCATTTCAGAACACATATTTGGGAAAACCACGGTCAGAAACTGTTTGTGTTGTAGAAGCAGTGACGAAACTACACATGATCATAGTGTGACACAAGTGTCAAACTGGCAAGTGTGACCAAAGAAGGTACATAAGGGATTGGATCTATCTCAATTATGAGACATTTAAAGAGGCAATTACTAAGGGATTGTCTCAGCAGAACAAACTCTAGGTGAACATGGACGGAGATGCCACCAGTGGCCTCTTCCAGATACTCAGAACATGACCTGTGGTACCCAGCACAAGAAAAAGCTTCAGAGAGCCCAGAGTAATAATACTGCTGGAGTTGGGCAAGTGCAGATCGAGACACGGGGTGAACTTATGGATGGTGAACTGTGTATGAGAAAACAAGGTCTGGGATTTGAGGCTCACTAGACAACACTTGTGCTGGATACCTGCTGTACAGTAAGACAACTTATCTACCTAAACAAAGCATTCAACTAACAGTGAAAGCAGAAGAAACTGGTTTTAAGACAAAGCATAAGAGTCCAAACATTTAATGTCAAGAAAACTCTGGGTATATTTATTTTATTACTAAAGTAAGGGCAACAAGACAAATAAAAGGCATGTGACAAATCACCCCAGCAATTTTGGTAATGGCAGTTAAGTAATTAAAGTGTTGAAAGATGCTAACTCAGACCTGCATAGGAAAAAGACTAGAATGGGATTTGAAATACTGGGTTACAGCAAACACGCTGCAATAATTATATTGCTTTGGTGATGCTTAGTAGAAATTCACAAGTTTACAGACTGATGTGGCAACCAACAAGGCTGAGGAGTAGAACTTTCAGAAAGTTTATTTAAACCGGAGGTGAATGATTTGCCCTCCAGAGGCACGTGTGGAATTGTGGATTGACACACTGCACAGACTGTACTGGAGCCCTTACACTTCCAGAACAGAAAGACCAGAGTCTATAAAAGTTAGAAGGATCACCTACAGAACACAGGAATTTTTCAGCAGAAGGTAAGTTTATTTCTCTCAGTAATATTTATCACTGGACTGAAAATTTAAATTGAATAAGTATTTCTACCTAGGAGGCTTGTTCTAAATTTATCAGAAGACAAAAAGAGCCATGCTTCTGCAGCTGCAGAGTCACTATTTTGTCTCAGTGGCAAAGATGGCAATAAGCACACAATTTAAATTTTCACAAATAAAAAGGAGAGCAAAAAAAAAAGAAAACTATTGGGAGTTTACTAATACAAGAAAATGAAAGAACTAAAAGGCTAAAAAGGAAAGCATCACAAGCAGTGTGAGGGTAGCTACAGGACAATGTAAGAAAAGGTACAGGAGCTTTAGGGGTGGAGAAACTTGTTAACAACAAAAAGGTCAAGAAAATTAATATCTATTTCCATGTTTTGGAAAAGGCACCTGTCACATGAAAACACTGAAAAATATGTTCCAACGGGCAGCAACATAACAACATATATTAAAAATTCTATTTGGAACAACATTTTAAACATAAAGCCTTGATTCAAGTATCCAAAAAAAAACCTTTGTTTGATTTTAATTAACAAATAAAAGGGAAAAACCATGTCAGTTGGAAAGAATATTAATGCTGTAGTACTTTTCAAAGGCCAAAATTATATGATCCAAGCCAACATTATGCTGGTTACCTTGATAGCAATCCCCTCACTTAGTATTGGAAATACTGACTAGAAACATAAAATGTTATACAATAAAAACAGGTAATTGTAGGGTGCAATTAGATCATGTTGGAAGTCTTTTTTATCTTGCAGGGAAAAAGGTGACTAATGACTGCAGCCAAAATCCAAACATACTGAGGTTGGAAATGACACATCAGTTTAACAGGGAGAAGAACTAAACACAGGAATAAATGACTAACTGTCAAACCTTGATTCTTGGAAAACACAATGGGTTTTTTTCCTGGATGAAGGGCAGGGCATGTTTCTGTGCACACTGCACCAGAAGAGCTCAACATCCAGAGTGACTGACTGGACAAGCTCAGGGATGGAAAATCTCTGCTTCAAGATTTTGATCATACCACACAAACAAATTACACAGATCTGCATTATTCTGTACAACAAGGTATGTGTATGATCTAAATGAATGAAGGTGGGCTCCCCTAAGGATTTTATATAGTTCTTTAGTATGTTATTATTCTGAAGTAACACAGCAAATAAATATGGAGTATTTTTCTATGAAATAGTTGAATTCTAAGTCTTTCAACTACCCCCCCTCCTTTTTAATTAACAAAAAAAGGTTTGAAAATTACGTTCTTAATGCAGAAAACACTGACACCTTAAATCTAGCCTACAAGGCCATTGTAAGAAATACAATAAGAGAAAAATAAGAGAAAACAGCAGCCACTTACACTGGCATACTGTGAAGACCTTGTAAACAAGACCAATATGTACCCTGAAAAAAGAAACACTTAACAGAGAAGTATTTTCTCCATTTCCATTTCTTACCTCCACCAGCACGGACACAACTGCATTGACAATAATGATGCCCAGAATTCTGAGGCGCCACTCATCTGGCACACACACAAGCTGGGGAAAGAAGTTGCCACGTGTAAATCACATGTCAGGTAAACACACATTCAAAACAGGCTCAATTATAAATTCTCCCTTTCCCACCCAGTGATGTGAAGCTGAAGCTCTAAATGCTTGCCCTGAAGGTAGCCAGTCAGTTATCCCAGGAAGCAGACACACCCATTACCTGCTGATTCTTACCTCAAAGAATTCGTCGATAGATTCTACAGGATGCAACATGATGAAAAATATGAAGACATAAAGAACTATCACAGACATAACAAACAGAACTGTAAAAGAAGAAAGTATTTTTAATTGGACTATCTCACAATCAGAGTTTTAGACAGTTTTTCCATGTATCATGGGTTCATTATTTCCTGGACATAACCTCTTTGCTCCCCTCTAAACCCCTTCCAGGCAAATTCTGGCAATATACTAGTTGTGCTGATAGCCACAAAGTAGCAGAGGGCCCGACTGGCTCACTGGCTCACTTGTGGAGTTGAAACGTATATATGCATATATTTCTACAAACAAACCAAGTATTAACACAAATTCCTCCATACAGTTTAATATTTCCCTATTTCTAGCTCTGATTATCAGAGGATAACAGTATTATGTTCTCCTAGCAACACAACTGCTACTGAAGTGGCCCAACAGAATTGTAAACAAGTGCACAGTCACTTGGGAGTTTTATTTGAAACTGTATATACTAAGAAAGGACTTACAATTTTTGTAGCATGGTTGTCTAAAGGGCTTTCCTTTAGAAAAGACAATTGCCACTATGAGGTACTGAAAGCTGGATATAAAAAACAAAGTTGTGTTTTCATAATTTTTAATGTTATGTTCATCATGAAGCGTCTCATTCCCATGGTGTGCAGAGCTGGTGTTCATGATGTCCAGTGCATCACAAACACTACAATAGAAATAAACATCAAATACTGAGTTATACAGAACATGCAAACAAGGGCTACTTATTTACAAAAATAATAACAGAACAAATTGCAACAGTAGAAAACGAGCTCATCCCTGAGAACATTTTACAGGTAGTAAGAAATAACTCAAAAAATGCAGCAGGGAGGCAGCACTGTTTGCAAATTCAGAGCTTCGAGTTCTTTTATGCTGACAGCTTTTAAATTTGCTACACAAACTGTTTAGAAACTATCACTGTACACAGACTTTGAAGACAGGTGAGAAAATATTTCAATCTTAAAAAAGGATTAAACCACCACTTCATTTTCAAAATATGAATTTGAGTTACTGTAACTCTAGCAGGAAAACAAAGCTTTATAATATAAGAGAGTTAAAATAGGAATTTCAAATTTCTATCTCAACTGTCCCAAAGTCGAGGAGTCTTTAGACCTGCAGTCTGGCTCTGACCCAGTTTGGCTTTACCAGTGGGTAATTTCCATGTTTTAGTATGCTTTTCACAAAAAAAAAAAAATTAAAAAATAGAGAAGTTTTATTTACAGAGTCCCCAAAGGGATCAAGAAAGAAGAGAGCACTTATTGCCTATAGCTTTCCAATCACTACTGTGTACTGCACAGAGCCACTGAAACACTTACTCATAATCCATGGTCCAAGGTGTATACCAGGACTGTTGTTTGACCCAGAAGAACCCAGTGAGCTGGAAAGCAAGGCAGATGATGATCTGAGACAAAACAGAACACAGAAGTGGACCTGAGATAAGACCTGATGGAGGCTTCCGTGCCACAAGCTCTGTCCAGGCAGGGTTCAGACTCACTGCAAAAAGAATGAAACAAAAATGACACATTACATCATTATGGTTTTCAAGAGTTACCCTGGTCACATTCTGTGGAATCAGAATAGCTTGCTCATGACATAACTTCCAAAATTAGTCCAGAACTCTAAGTGTGGAACTGCCTTGAAGAGACTACAGAGCCCTAGAACAATGCTGCAGTGCCTTCTGCAGGCTGGTTCCCCAGCAGCACAGCACAGCAGGGGACTACAGCAGCCATGAGACCTCAGGAATCAGTAGTGTCTGGCCAAATCCCCTCTGTCTGGCACAAGGACTTACAGCTTGTCTCCTCACTTTTGGACTGTCACTGCTTCCACAAAGAGGTTTCTATTAAAATTGAAAATGGAATTCTACTGTCAGCCAGTGAACCAGGTGCTAGGCTCACACATGGAATCAAATGCTTCACTAAGTAATACTCCAAGGATAACATTTTGTGGACTAAATGTTAAGTTTAACTAAAAATGCCAGAAATAACAACATTTGAGAAAGATGATATTGGAACAACTCCTGGTTTAATTACAAAAACAGCTTTGTCATATCAGTAAAGATTCACAACTTCCTGTGCTGTGAAAAACTACTTCTCCAAGACCATGCCCACAACCTGCACCTTCCATGAGGATGTTTTACAAACTTCAGATGAATCTAATTCAGTATACACTGGTGGTTTGGGTTCTTTTAATGCATATACTATAGTAGTCATAACATCTTCACTGTATTGCACAGTGCTAACTCCAAAAAATATGTAATTAGATATTAAAGAAAATCTGACCAAGCAAAAACTGGTTCATAAAAGCCAGCAATGGTAATTCAGCACAATACTTACTAGTGAAGACAACCACCAAAATGATTGCCAAATCAATGAAGAGAAACTGGAAATCTCCCAAATTGCTCAGGATCTAGAGAGAAATCACAACTGAAATTCTGGTAATTGCTTCACACCAAGAAAAATCTACAGTGACACTCCTANCTGACAGTTTTTAAATAATTGAAATTTGTATTTTTGTTTAACTTACATGTTTATCTGGACTTCCCACTGTAGAGAATTTCTATTGACAGGCATTAGTTATTGCTTTTTCTAAATATAGAGTACCATGTACTTTGTACAGTTACCATGAAAAAAAGCCCCAAAATACTAACACTTTAAGTCCAAAAATAGTCTTTAGAATGCATGAGTTGTACTCAAAGAGACTTGCAACAATTTGTATTAAGTATCTATCAATTTCAAAACTCTGAATTATGCTGACACTGCTTAAGCACTTAAGAGAATACTTACAGAATATAGCAGAGTAACACTGATGTACTGGATAATGCTGTATAATGCCATAAATTTAAATACACAGAAGGAAGTTATTAAAGCAGCACGGCCTTCCCTGTCAAAACAAATGCAATCATGTAACTACAAAGCTTTCTGTGTTAGCAGTTAAGTTCTGTCCAACAAAACATTAGTTGTAATTAAACACATCAAAAAACCCTTTGAGGGACATTAGGCTGCAGACACAGAGAGAAACAGGAGTGAGAATAGTACACTTCCATCAACATCAAAGTTGTGAGCATGTCTTCCAAACTGAGCCACCACCTTTAGTGTTCTTTGGACTTCATGTGGTTTTCCAACAGAGGTTTTAAAATGAAGGTCTCTTTGCAAAAGCATCTCTGAAGCATTAATTTATTACTTGGATGCAATGACCATGCAGTCACAGCCACAGAGCTGCTGATTTTATATATGTTTCTGATAATGCATTACTTCATTAGTTCCATTCACACTTCTAGATTTTTCTTTGTCAGACCTGTATCCAAAATCATCACCTAACTTTCAATTCTAGAGTAAAAAAAGTCAGAAAATTTGTCTTCTACTTTGTATGGTGCTGAGCAATTATCTGAAGAATTTTACAGCTGCAATTACACACAGCCCCTATGAAAATGAGTTACAGGCACATTTAAGTTCACAGTAAGTAGCATTACCTGATCAGCTTTGGCACACAAGAAATACTGGGTGTCCTGGAAGTGAATGGTGATGCCACAGAAGCCTCAAGTTCAGACAGAGAGATGCCACCATGTGCCCTCTTCAGTGCCTGCCAGTTAACATTGAAATAGAGACCATTTAAAACTTGCCTTCAGCTGTACAATTTCACTGACCAGTTCAGCATGGGAAATAAAAACATACTTACGCCACAGTCATTTGCTCCATCCCCACACATGCCCACATAGTAACTACAAAAACCAAACAGATGTCAGCATTTGGTACATTTGGCTTATTTCATTAAATACTTCTATATCATTTTGAGTTATTCAGTGTTGCATAACAATGGATGATCATTAACACTGAAAGAAATTACCACTGTCATTATATTTATAAGGAAGTAGACAGAAAAGTAACATGAAATCAGCCCTCTATCATCCCAAGGTAGTCTAAAGCAGGTTTGCTCTAGGCAAAGGCACTTTGGTAGTATTTTGTAGAACTGCAAGGCCCAACACCAACACAGTCATACACTGACCAGTGTGAACAGAAGTCATCATGATAATACTTCTGTAATACACAGAAGGCATTTCATAGGTTTATTAAACCAAGCAACCACATTTATAAAATGTTAGTCAGTTTATGCACATATTCCTCATTTAAAACTTCATGAAAAGTCTGAAACTTCCCCAACTAGCCAGTAGATGGTACTACTGTCATCCCTGCTCAGATAATAGGCTGATTTACCAACACAAGGAAGTTCCATCAGCCCAGCCTTTTTCTTCTGGCACAACAGCCAGCAGCATGTATAACTTTTGTCTCCTATCACACCAAACACTGTCAACCCTCCTGCTTTCTATGCTTAAGCAAATACTTACTCCACATTTTGTAAAGCTTCCACCAACTGAGTTTTCTGATCAGGTGCCATGCGGGCAAACACAGTGCCATGTAACACAAGCTGGAAGACAGAAGATTTCTTAGTGCTCACAGGCAAAGTTAGTTCACCATCAAAAGTGTCCTCACTCAAGTAAAATGCTCACCTTGGGTACCAGGTCCTGAAAATGCTCCAAAATCACTGCAAATGATTTCCCATTCATTGCAAAATGATATTTTGTCATCTGGAGATCCTCAAGGCTTTCATGGACCAATTTAACTGGAATATCCTGTGAAAATTAGATTAATACTCTAGCTGTAATGTATTTACACAGGTACATTGTCATTTCAAACTAATACTGAGAGGATTTCTAATTCCTAGAGATCCCATACAAGAGGAGGTTTCTAAGAATATTACTTGAAAGAAAGCCTCATACAAAAAAAACACTTATGTAGGTATAAGAAAATGTGGTTTAATGTTTCAACTACATGCAGCCAGAGCAGTCTTAACAGACTGAAATGTTGGGAAAAAACCCTAAACAACTGAAATGTCAAATGTCACATCACATTTGAAAAACTACCTCCCCCAGCTGCTTTACTGCTCTTTGGTATTTGAAGATATGCAAGTTACCTAGTGCATCAATTCTGATTTGACACTTAAGAGCAGATTTACTATTTAACGGAATAACAAAAAGAAACTCAAGAGTAAAACTAATGGCTTGCATTTTAAGAGTATAGCAGTGGTCACATTACCTCTGAGTTTATGGCTGGTGATGAACTAGTGCATTTTGCAAGGGTATCTGCATAATGCCAGTTGATCCTGGCAGCTTGCCCATCCTTTGGAGGTAGTGCTTCAGCAATAATGACCTTATCCTGAGGTAGAATCATCCCACAGTCTCTGGCCACAGAGATAGCAGTTAACATGTTATCCCCTGTTAAACAATTGCATTTAAAAGGGTTTCAGTTAGAAAAGAATCAATATCATACACTGATACTCCACAGAAGAGAAAAGCTAACAAAGCCAGTTTAGAAGTAGTGTTTAATGTACCAGGGGTAACCTCAGGACAAACCAAGCCTACAGACAACATTCAAAGCCAAGCCCAGTAAANACTGCATTATCCACAAAACCAGGCCCAGCTGAAAAATAATTAACAGCAAATACCACTTTTTGAAGGAAGAAATCTACCTTCCAGAACCTTCTGACAAGCTCTGAAATGAGAAGATGAACATGCTGCCTGCNCTGTTTCAAGCCATAAAGATTTCTTATTGATCAAAGCTTAGTGTATGTGGAAAATGAGACAGAAAACACATGGCCATTTAAAATACCTCTTTTTAAACAGTCACAGAACATGCAAACACAGAGCTGTACTGCTGGCCTAGCAAAACATTGCAAAATGCAATACCTGTGATTTAAAAAGCAAACACACATTGCACAGACAACAGTCAGCACAGAAACTTAGCATGCTTATGGGCACTCTCCTCCAAAAAAATCTATTCCAAAGTGACTTTTCAGAATTTAAATCAAAATGGTAGGGACCCTCAGAACATCTAGTCCAGCCTCCTGCTCTAAGGAGGGTCAGTCATAAAATTAGACCAGGACTTCCACTTAGTCTAATTTGGAAGACCTCTAAGGATTTTCATGCTTCCATTCAGTATAAAGTAGCCTGTGCATGGAGCTAGGGAGAGGAAGCTGTGAAGTATAATTAAAGCCTCTTCTGGGTTCTGATCTTTTACTTATCAAAGCAACTTGTATCCAAAAAGAAACAAATTGGTGTCTGAATATTTTCACAAGTTTCTAAACTTCCCTCTTGTTACAAACACATCACAATCCCTGTCTACTGACACTAAAATTTTACTTGGTGCACTGTAATTAAAACAAGACCAAAAAGGGATGGATTTTTCTCTTTTGAGCATGAATGTTTGTGTGCTAACCTGTAACCATGACAGTGCGAATGTTGGCTTTATGCAATTCTTCAAGTACAGCAGGGGTTTCTTGCTTTAACTTGTTTTGCATTATAATTAACCCCATAAAATCCATGTTGCTTTCAATAGCATCTCTGATGAAAAGGAGACAAAGAAGAGAACATTAGAAGAGTTACAATTATTACAATTATTAGTTACAATTATTACAATTATTATTAGGTGTAGCTTTAAAAGCCTGATTTTCTGTTTATGAAAGAAAAGGGAAATATGCATTTTTAACCATGAAGTAATTTGCTTTATAAAAAGTGACCAGAGAGATCATCACAATCATTTATACTTATTCCCCTTTGGTCAGAAATCGGCATGAGAAAATGTTTCCTCTCAAGCACAATCTTTAGTTTCTTCCACAAGAACTCTTTCTAAAGGAAATTACAGTCTCAAAAAGCTTATTGCTAGAAAACATGCTCTGAAGCTAAGTGCATTCACAGCCAAATTTTAATGTTTCTAGTTCACATCTCTATTTTCTCAATTATCTGAACCTTAACATAACTACCAAATTCTGTTACCAAGGCTAGTAAGATTAATAGACATTAGCTAATTAAAAAATTAATTAACCTTGGTTTACATGAAAAAGTCAGTGTATTTACATGTCTTGGGTATTCCACTGCTGCTGCAGATTTTCACACCCCTTTCTCTGCTTTGTGTATGTGTGCTTTGCAAAATACTCATCTTGTACACAGAACTGATACAAAAGAACACAGTCAAACCTGGCATTTTCATAGCTATGCTACACTTTCAGACACAGTGGGAAAGACTGCATTATCCACAAAACCAGGCCCAGCTGAAAAATAATTAACAGCAAATACCACTTTTTGAAGGAAGAAATCTACCTTCCAGAACCTTCTGACAAGCTCTGAAATGAGAAGATGAACATGCTGCCTGCCTTTAGGGGATGAAGAAACTGTATCCAACATGCACAGGAGGGTTTCCACTATATGCTATTATCTTTTATAGACACAGAAAATATAAGTATATGCAAATAACAAAGAAATCAGATGGGGTTTTCTGCCATGATAGCATAAATTAAACACCATTAAAATACTACTACAGTTCATTTCCAGGTTATAGATATTGCTCTGAATTCACTCCATTGAAGAAAAAACTTCTTTATCCCAAATTTCTATGTATTGTTCAGGGCACGATTAAAGGATGCACAGAACTACCTATGTCAAGACAGAAGAAAGCTAAAGAAGAGTAGTAATTAGTTTAAACAAAAATACACATTACATATTAATCCAAAGCATGCAGCTTTTAAAGCCTGTTACTTATTAAAACAGTGAAGTCATTCTTACCTGTTAATAGTCTGGACTTTGTGCCACGTAAGCTTAGACTCCAGTTTTCTGTGAGCAAGAGCAATAACTCGGAAGCCCTGCTTAGTGTATTCTTCCAGGACACGCTCAAAGTCAACAGGAACTTCAAAATGTCAAGTTTAGAGTTATTAAAATATTCATATTACAGCTGAGCTGCACAAGAAATAAAACCAGTTTGTTCCTTTACCTGTTTCCTGCTTACACAAGCTGGCAATCACCTCTGGGGCACCTTTCATGTAAGCATCCATCCTCTTCTCCCCCAGAACTCTTGCTATCACACACATACGCTGCAGAACTGAGGAAAATGGAAACTGGCGCACGATTCCAATTTCATAACCAGTCTGTGTCAGACAGGAGGGAAGGGAAAAAGAGAGTTACATCCACATACATTCTAACAAAAATAGGTAGGTGCTTAATTGAAAAGGCACACTTACCGAAAGCTCAAACAGTTCCTAAAAGAAACCAACAAAAACATTAATTGTAAAAGTATTTCTTCACCGACAAACTATTTCAGCATAAATGAGCAAATGGATCTGCACAGTATTCTCACTCTGTACTTTCAATGGGTTTCATAAAAGCTGAATATAACAATGGTGCATGTGTTTAGCATCCTTTAAGTGAGACATAGAAGAACTTTAGAGCCTTATTTCTTGCACGACCTTTTCCAGTCCGACCTGTGTAAATGACTAAAGCACTATGGTGTTTCAGAATGAGGCCACGATTATTAAAAATCACATAGCAAGTTTCAAGAATCTTCACAAGTCAACTACTGCATAGTCATTACTGCTGTGCATGTACATTGAGTTCTGAACAACAGAAAGACACCTCTATCTACTACAAATATGACTCATATAGATGAACTGACTTCTTACAGCCTCCCACTGCCCTGCACTGTGATAGTCTGGATATACAGTCATGTGCTTAAATTTCCCTTTGTCAAGTATTAAAACGTAATTGAAAATACAGCTAGAACAAACTCTTAAATCTGCCAAGTACAATTTGTTTTTAACTCAGCACTTAATAGGACTCTAAGGTACAACAGTGGCAAGCATTCCATGCCATGCAGTGACATTAAGAAACAATTGGTTTAACTGAAACTGCCAGGTGAGCACACCTTAGGCACTTAATTAGCACGGTAAGAATTTGCTAATCAGACCAATATTAAAAGGTGCAAGCTCAAGAAGTGTTTGTACTTTATAACCAGTTTGTAAGGATAATAATGCTGACACTCAAGTATGTTCACCTTGAAAGTGGCAGATACTCAACCACTACCTTCAGCAACACTTGAAATATGTTTCTTCTATGCCATCAAAACCCACACAGGTTTTTTTTTATCCCATTTCAATTTTATCAGCCAGAGCCACAGCACACAGTAAAATGTATTTGCTTAATTTTAACTCAAATTGTTTTCAAGTTTGATACCATTTCTTGATCTGTTGCTTGCTTGGATTCTGGGAAAAGTTGTTTTGAAGGTCGAACCACGGTCGGCATGATTCGATTATGAAGGGCTGTTTCCTCTTCAGTTGCTTCTTCTAAAATCTATATTAAAAAAAAAATCAACTAATTTATGCATTCATTAACTTTGACTTTCTCATAAAGCAATTTTCAGGGGAAAAAAATGGCACTTACCCATCCTATTGCTTCAAACATCTTCAAATCAAGTGGATCCCCAGAAAGTACCCCTTCAATTTTTGTAAGAGAGTGACAAGTTGCCATACAAGCAACAAACTCAGACTTCTGCAAGCTCTCACTGCAAGCCCTCTCTTCCGGCAAAAGGAAACTGAAACAATGAAGTAATAATATACTTAGCACTAGAATTATTTATTATGAGCCAATTCAAAAGGTTTGTTTAGATTAACAGAAGAAAATTGACTGCACAAGTCCCTCCACTTGTATTTTCACACATCACTGAAAAAAATTTAACACTGGGCTGGAATCTTCAGAAACCATCACAAGTGCTTCCTCCTTCAAACACTCTGTTCATTCACTGTCTAGCCTGATTGCTCATACAAAGGCCTCTTACCACTTTGTACTGAACTCAATTAGCTAAGATAACCCATTTTAGCAGCCCAAAAAGTCACCACTTAGGAAGCCAGGATTAAGGAAACATGAAATGGTTGAACTGCAATAGTTTTGCACTATGAACTTAATGAGAACTCAGACTAACAAATAAAATTCCACCTCAGCTTTGTAAGGGAGTTACAACTTGCATTACACCTAACCCATAGTTCTAGTGGCATTCCCAAAGCTCATTACAGACATGCAAACACATATGAGCTCATACTGACTGTTCTATTCTATCCTGCTGAAGCTGTTATGGCACAACTGAGTATCATCCTTGNGCAGCCCAAAAAGTCACCACTTAGGAAGCCAGGATTAAGGAAACATGAAATGGTTGAACTGCAATAGTTTTGCACTATGAACTTAATGAGAACTAACAAATATTAACAAATAAAATTTGCATTACACCTAACCCATAGTTTTAGTGGCATTCCCAAAGCTCATTACAGACATGCAAACACATATGAGCTCATACTGACTGTTCTATTCTATCCTGCTGAAGCTGTTATAGCACAACTGAGTATCATCCTTGCTATCAGCTCTGAGATCATCCTTACCGAGCGTTTTCCACCCGCTGAATTCCCCAAAGATCCAGGCCATCCTCAGTAAGTGTGCCAGTCTGCAAGAGACACCAAGGGCCATGGCAAGAAGAAAAAGCCTTCAGAAACAAGTTATCCTCAGGTAAAGCAAAACTTAACAACTATTTAACCAAATTACATGTGCACAATGGATTTTCTTTTATTTTCACCTATAAATCAAGACTTCAGGACAGAGAACACACTATCTCCCTTTGCTTATACTCAAGTTCCAAATCTGTTAAATAGCTTTAAAAAACATTCAAAGCAATCATGCCCCTCACTGGAGACAGGACAAATGAAACACACCTTTAAAATCCAAAGATGATAGCTCAGTATCTTAATATTCTGGGACTGGGGACAATGGAAAATAGGTACTAGGCCCTTAGTAATACTTGCTGACATAGCTAAAATAGTAACTGGAATACATTTACATGGGAAATAATAAATATACTGTAGGTACTTATTATAGGAGATAAAATCTAAGGAGGAAAATAAATTCTATCCAGGAAATAGCCAAAAGCAAAGAATTCTGGCTAGGGGCATTACTGTCTTTCACTCGTGTTTTTGTTAAGGAATAANAGATGTTAACCACTGAATACCTGGAAGCTAACAGATCAAAAAGGATCTAACTTGTAAGAAAAGTAATGGATTTTCATTTTTTGTCTAAGTAAAAGAAAATTTATAAGAAAATGCCCCTCCAGGCAGCCAAGTTTCAAAATTCACCTAACCTTATCAAAACACACAAGATTCAGCTGGCCACAGATATTTATCCTCTGTGGGCTGATGCAGAAGATGCCAATTTTCTTCAATCTTCTTTGTGCATAAACAATGCCAGCAGTCATGGCAGCAGGGAGAGCTGGAGGCACCGTGATAGTGATAATGTCAAGAGACTCGATGATGATGGTATGAGCTGGAACCTGCAATAAAGGCCAGAGTTAATTAACAACAACTCTCTGCTTAAAGAGTCACAATTCCACTGAAGTGTTACCAAGAGCAAAACCAACATATTGCTTTCCCCAGTGCAGCATGTTCTGGATTGCCCAGAAATTTAGCATAATCTTCCCCCATCATCAGCAACCACGATAACACAGTCCTAAATTATCCACAACCTGTAACTTCAAATTTTCATTTTTCCCCTGGAAAATATATTACTTTAAAACAGTAAGTGAATAATGCAAATATTTTTTTTTTACAGAAAACGAAACACAATTATCAGGTTATCAGTTATCAATTTCTTGATATGGATTTTTTTGTCTGCAGCATGTTTTAATTGTGCTATTTCTTCCAAATGAATGTCAGTCAGATGAATATCAGTCTTACATATAGCAAAGATAACAATCTAGTAATTGAGTCAACAGATATTGAGGTAAGATCAAATTTCTCTAATACGTAAAAATTCTGCTTCTGTACTGAATTTTGTTCTCAGTAACCTTGTCTTTGTTGTCCTATTGATACAAAATAAAGCCAAGAAATTTTCACTGAAAATGAAATTGTTTCTCATCATCTGAAGTGTGTTGGAAGTCATGGTCAACCCTTTTCTAAAATACGTCAGTTCTGGACCAAAAATGAACACATACCTCTTTTAAGATGCTATTGATAACCGTGTAAAGAAACCCAATGCCTGCCACCACCACCAGAGACAGGAGAAACAAATAGGCATCTCTGTAGAGCTTAAAATCAGTTGGCTTTGGATACAGTATGGAACGAACAAGCTGTCCTTTAGCAGTACTAAAGCCTAGAAATAAAAAAGGGGCAAGTTATTAAGAGTATAAACACGAGCAAAGCTATTCAAATATATTAAAAACCTCAATAAACCCCCTAAGCTACTAATTTCATTAAGACTGTTTCTCAATATCCAGTAACAGATGTTTTGCAATACTGTAATTAAGGTGCTTCAAAAATGTACGTGCACACCACAGTAAGTGGTTCTCTCCTATGGCAAGGACATGCAGCTGATGCAAACAAACCCCTCTTCTCCAGCAGCAGCAGACCCTCACATGGCCTGGCAGAGTTTGTTGTACTGCATCTTATCCCTGACCGTGCAGAGCTAGTGGGTGTATTTCTTGTCTAATTAAGCTAGTCCTTACAAAAAGAAAATGATTTTACTCAGAGTGTCCAACACTACATACTTAAATGGCAAGTCTCTATAAGCTCCCTTGACAGCCAGAATGAAAGATGCAGAAAAAACCTGCAGTGGAGAGAATCATCCTATGGAGAAATCCACCTCTTGATCACATTCTGACACCTAAAACCAGGTGACTATCCTTCCAAGGGGCTTACAGTCCAACAACCAACAAATATTCTGAGGTTCTCCTTGAATCTTTGCCCCAGTATGTGAAGAATACAACGCCAGTGCCCAATTTTGTATGCCCAAAACTTTTTCTATCTCCTCAGACTTCAGAGTCTATTAGTACAACCTCAACATCAATGTCAGGTCTCCTGGCACTAGTGACAGCTCCTTGACAGCTTTTCAGTCTGCAAGACACCACAAGCACAGGCTGAGCCCTCAACCCAAATATATGGCATCCAAGATTCTACCAAAACAAAGAATCTGCTGCATCAGCCTTAAAGCAGATGAGCTCATCACAGGAAGAACAAGGCATGAAGCCTCCCAGCATGGAATCTGCCACAGCAGGATACAAACCATGGGCCTGTTCAGAGAAGTTCAGCATGTCTGTATGTACATGTCTTTAGTCATGTAATTCAACATAGCAGTCAACAAAAAAATCAGAACTACTTTTGATTTTTTTAAATGGTTTTGCAGAAGGTTCTGTAGCCACATACACCACAACACATCAGGGTAAAACTAGAAATGAAAACCTCATGTGGTGTCCTTGAGAACACACTGGACATAGAGATAACTTCAGTGAACAATTCTGTTCTGTAAAGCAAGATAACTAGTTTTAAATTCTTTACAATTACAAGTGGAGCCACAATGACATACACACTAACATATCCATGAACTGAGCTTCTGAAGGAAAACAAAATTAATACATTTAGCTCATCAGTATTTTATGTGCCTTTCAGCTGTAACAAACACATGTTATGTTAAAGGCTTAATTTAAAGAGTACTGTGAGTACAGTCCCAGTAGATCCATCTTATATCCCAGTTTATGACAAGATTAGGACTACATGCCTTTGCACACAACCATATGGAGTTCTGCTGTCCTAGAATTCTTTTAAGGACCACATTTTCTATTATCTTCCATTTTGTGGCGTCCCCCTCCTCCAGATAAAGGGATCTTTACTTGTATCTCACTGTGTGATAGTTACCTTTCCTCTGACTGCCTCAGAAGCAAGAAGCTACAAGTGCTGTCCACACTACAGCTACAAGCTTTCCAGCTCTGTGGTGAGGGGAATTCCCTACCTGCCTAAAAGCCATCCCTACAACCCAGACAGGAGAACAGAGCATTCTGTATCACTTTGCTCCTCTCTCTCTGTATAGTCCTAACAGGAAAAGCATACTTGTCCATGTGTAAAACCTGAACAAAGTCCACAGAGGTCAATTCATCCTGTTTACACCAGGAGCTGAGTCAGACCTGTCACGGGCAAAGAGNGAATGAAAATGAGAAGCAGTCTGACTTCACGCTTCAATTTTTTAGAAGGTTGTGCACTGAATAAAGTTTTTAATAAACTTCAACTCTCACATTTCTGGGCTGCCAGTAATGAGTTGAGACTTCGGAGTCTCGATAAATAACTTATCTTAAGTTATTTATCTTAACTCTACCTTAACAACTTTTCAGAGAAGAATAAATTAAGAGAGTTAATAGATGTTAACCACTGAATACCTGGAAGCTAACAGATCAAAAAGGATCTAACTTGTAAGAAAAGTAATGGATTTTCATTTTTTGTCTAAGTAAAAGAAAATTTATAAGAAAATGCCCCTCCAGGCAGCCAAGTTTCAAAATTCACCTAACCTTATCAAAACACACAAGATTCAGCTGGCCACAGATATTTATCCTCTGTGGGCTGATGCAGAAGATGCCAATTTTCTTCA
>WEIV01006682.1:46735-81654 GCA_013390005.1 Calyptomena viridis
GAGCAAAGCTATTCAAATATATTAAAAACCTCAATAAACCCCCTAAGCTACTAATTTCATTAAGACTGTTTCTCAATATCCAGTAACAGATGTTTTGCAATACTGTAATTAAGGTGCTTCAAAAATGTACGTGCACACCACAGTAAGTGGTTCTCTCCTATGGCAAGGACATGCAGCTGATGCAAACAAACCCCTCTTCTCCAGCAGCAGCAGACCCTCACATGGCCTGGCAGAGTTTGTTGTACTGCATCTTATCCCTGACCGTGCAGAGCTAGTGGGTGTATTTCTTGTCTAATTAAGCTAGTCCTTACAAAAAGAAAATGATTTTACTCAGAGTGTCCAACACTACATACTTAAATGGCAAGTCTCTATAAGCTCCCTTGACAGCCAGAATGAAAGATGCAGAAAAAACCTGCAGTGGAGAGAATCATCCTATGGAGAAATCCACCTCTTGATCACATTCTGACACCTAAAACTAGGTGACTATCCTTCCAAGGGGCTTACAGTCCAACAACCAACAAATATTCTGAGGTTCTCCTTGAATCTTTGCCCCAGTATGTGAAGAATACAACGCCAGTGCCCAATTTTGTATGCCCAAAACTTTTTCTATCTCCTCAGACTTCAGAGTCTATTAGTACAACCTCAACATCAATGTCAGGTCTCCTGGCACTAGTGACAGCTCCTTGACAGCTTTTCAGTCTGCAAGACACCACAAGCACAGGCTGAGCCCTCAACCCAAATATATGGCATCCAAGATTCTACCAAAACAAAGAATCTGCTGCATCAGCCTTAAAGCAGATGAGCTCATCACAGGAAGAACAAGGCATGAAGCCTCCCAGCATGGAATCTGCCACAGCAGAATACAAACCATGGGCCTGTTCAGAGAAGTTCAGCATGTCTGTATGTACATGTCTTTAGTCATGTAATTCAACATAGCAGTCAACAAAAAAATCAGAACTACTTTTGATGTTTTTAAATGGTTCTGCAGAAGGTTCTGTAGCCACATACACCACAACACATCAGGGTAAAACTAGAAATGAAAACCTCATGTGGTGTCCTTGAGAACACACTGGACATAGAGATAACTTCAGTGAACAATTCTGTTCTGTAAAGCAAGATAACTAGTTTTAAATTCTTTACAATTACAAGTGGAGCCACAATGACATACACACTAACATATCCATGAACTGAGCTTCTGAAGGAAAACAAAATTAATACATTTAGCTCATCAGTATTTTATGTGCCTTTCAGCTGTAACAAACACATGTTATGTTAAAGGCTTAATTTAAAGAGTACTGTGAGTACAGTCCCAGTAGATCCATCTTATATCCCAGTTTATGACAAGATTAGGACTACATGCCTTTGCACACAACCATATGGAGTTCTGCTGTCCTAGAATTCTTTTAAGGACCACATTTTCTATTATCTTCCATTTTGTGGCATCCCCCTCCTCCAGATAAAGGGATCTTTACTTGTATCTCACTGTGTGATAGTTACCTTTCCTCTGACTGCCTCAGAAGCAAGAAGCTACAAGTGCTGTCCACACTACAGCTACAAGCTTTCCAGCTCTGTGGTGAGGGGAATTCCCTACCTGCCTAAAAGCCATCCCTATAACCCAGACAGGAGAACAGAGCATTCTGTATCACTTTGCTCCTCTCTCTCTATATAGTCCTAACAGGAAAAGCATACTTGTCCATGTGTAAAACCTGAACAAAGTCCACAGAGATCAATTCATCCTGTTTACACCAGGAGCTGAGTCAGACCTGTCACGGGCAAAGAGCTGATTAAAAACATGACTTCAGATGTCAGGGCAGGAAGACTCAGCCTGTTGGAAGCAATTACAATCCTCCATGTAAGTGTTACAGACCACGGTATGTACCAGACTTCCAAAAAAAAGTACTATCCTTCCTGCAGAGAAGAACTAGTACATCTTCAACAGTTCATTTCTGTTGCTGTTTGGGCTCCCCTAGATGTACATGCATGTCAGGCTGGGCACATCAAATTTCTTATTTAAGAAACAAAGCAAGTTCAGATGGGTATTATTAAAGCACAGATGTGTTCAAGGGAAGGAAAGGCTTCTTTAGGAAAAAAAGACTCATAAATGCCTTTAAAAAGGTATCAATGAACTTAATAAATCAGAACATTTACTACTAAGACTAACAGAAGGTCAAGAGAAGACACCAGAGAAAGAAGAGGCTAGTTAGGATGAAGTTATTTGTTGGAAAACTTGCTTTAAGTAGCAGTCTAGTCAACACAGTCTGATTTCTTCTATCCAATTCTATTGTATCTTGGATTATAGCTTGCATTCATTTATTTTCTGGTAATTTTCTTAGGATGGTCTTCATAAAGCAGAATCCTACAACTATATTAGTCCGTGTCATTATTTTTAATAAAACTTCTGTATTATTTAACCCCAAATCTCTAACATATCAGTATAAATAAGCATTTCTGTAGACTGATAGATCAAACTCATTTTTTTTAAGCAAATGCTATGTGCTTTGACAAAACTACAGGACAAGAAAAACATTTGGCATTGTCAATAGCTCCACCAAAATAACCTGTTCCCCCACTACCCACCCAATCTGATGATATGCCAAACCATTTCCAAGAGCCATAGGTAGTTCAACCAACACACTATAAGACATCTACAGGACCTGAAAATGCACTTAGGTAAGTTTTAAATTGATGCTGAAGATGGGTTCCCTTTCTTGCTTGCCAATTGATACTCTCCAGACCTGGGTTTAGTTCTAGTATTGTTTCAAGACATTTATCAAATTATTCGGAGTACATTCCTTTATCCAAGCTCAGCAATATCAGCCAGCTGACATACACCTACAAAAGTAAGTAGTGCATTAGCAAGTGATAAACTCGACAACTGCTACCTGTTCTCACCACCAGAGCCCTGACCAGCTCTCCAGTGTAGAAGCGGGTCTGAATGACGCTGGTTCCACAGAAGAGCGTGTGCCGTTTGTGCCCCTCAGCACTGTACACCTCATCCCCCACTGCTCTGGGGTACTCCGAGGGATTGGGCAGATTAATCTTGGTGACAGGAACGCTCTCACCTGAAATGGAAGAAGAATCTCTAAGCAAGATAAAAGAAGGACATTTTTTCCTTCACAACTGCAAGTAGAACAATATAATCTCACTTCACCAGCACAGAGGCAGATTTACAGAAGTTACCTTCCTTTCAGCATGTAGTCTCTCACCTATTAGACCCAGCTCACCAGATTCCTTCCCCAAATACTATTTAACTATATTCCTTATTCACCAATACAATTTTTGTGCCTTTTACTTCAAATCACGTAAATATAAAACAGTTCATTGAAAGAAAACAAGACAGGTTTCCTGCTCTTGCTGAAAAACATCACTCCATCTTCACTCAAAAAAATTAGAAGCTGAAGAAAATTACTCTCAGCTCCTTTGGTGACTGAGTACACTCAAGCTAGGGCTACAATCAATTTTTATCAGTTGCTATCAGCAGCAAGAGGCTCAAGTATATTTGAAAAAATTTAACATGATAAAACACACAACCTTTGAGGTACGATTTTCTAAAGGCTGTCAGTTTGGACAGATTATCCCAGGAACAATAAAAAGTCCACCCTAGTCATTAGAGCTGTCCTTCAAATACATCAGGTCCCTGGTTTCAGAGTGTGCAGGCACAACTTGAGATAACAATTTGTGGTTTTAAATAGAGTAGAATGTTCTACTCACTACCTTCCTTCTTGTAAGAAGCTATAAAGTTTGAGCAAAAAATTTCTGAAGAAGCAATGCTGCAGAACTCAAACTGCACTGAGAACAGCAAATCAAGAGCAGGAAGACAAACTACTAAGAAGAAATCTTTTCAATAAGAAACGATCACTCATTTTTGGAGTTGCCAAGCAGTATCAGGCAGCTGTTGCAGACAAGCAGAAAACAAGTATATAAGTACTCAGAAGTATGCAATTGCAAAACCAGACATATTTCAAGCAAAACAAACACATCCACTTCTGCTAGAACATACTGCAAGTTAAACATGAACACAGATACGAACCAATACAATCAGCCATGTAAAACTGTGTACCAAGTTTACTTTACCTGTTAGCATACTTTCATTTACAATGCAAGTACCACTGAGAAGTACTGCATCACAGGGCATAATTGTCCCATTAGATGGAATCAACATGATATCTCCAGGCACAAGGTCAGTGGAAAGGATTTCTTCTATTTCTGAGTATTAAAGCACAAATAAGATTACTTGAAAATAACCACTATCTACAAAATCTGAGAGATCCTCAAAGCCAAGATCCAGGTGGTGACAATTAAGACTACACTTCATTTTATTAAAGGCATGAAGTGATTCTGAAAATATACAGAAAAAGCCATTGATAAGCCCAATTCCATCACAGATTAAGCTCTAGAGCACATGACAATGGCTCATTATAACAAATTAAAGGAATCGAGCTCATACAAAAGATATTAACAATTAACTACAGTGTAACTTTGGTATAAAGACACAAGTCCAACACAAGTGTATGTCTTAAAAATTAAAATCACACACAACCTAACCACCTTTAACTGCTGTGGTATCTGAGTGGGCAAAAGCCCAGAAATGAACTTGCAGCCCTTGCTGGGTAATAAATTGTAATGGAGACCAAACACATGCACATCTTTAAGCCAAGAAAGAAACTACAGTAACAGTTAAATAAGTGGAATGGTAGAGAATGAGAAACAGGAATAGGACAAGCACCTAATCTAGAACAAACCTGTTACTCACCAAAAATACCATCTAAAAGGCTAATCCTGAACACATTATGCTATCTAAATTCTACTCTGCAACTTCTCCTTTTCCCATGCAATTTTGCTAAGAAATGCATGCATTTCAAGCTGATCAAAGAAAGCACAGATGCACACCCACTTTACACTCACACTTCAAGAACAATTTAAATTCAACCCTCCAAACCAACTGAGAAATTTACCTTGGTTTCCTCTGCAAACAGAAACCCTTACAATGCTGTGAGCTGCTACCATGTCATGTAACATAACATATTGCTACAAAGGAAAGAAAAGAGTATTATCCAAAAGAACAACCTGTTGTCATTTTCTAAATGCCCATTTTAGCTCTACGAGTGATGAGATTCTGTAATAACATTCTTTAACAACAAAATGTTGCTCAAAATGTTCTCTTGAACACAGTTTAGAAAAACAGGCAAATAAAATTTGAGTGCATCAACTGTACAGCATTCTAACAGCATTCTGGAAGCAAATAAACACTGTCTTGCAAAATGTTATAAAAACATTTGGTCACTTACATAAAAAAGTAAAAGCTGCAGTGGTTGTACAAACCTGAATTAAGGTGAGAGGACTTTTTTTTTCCTCTGGTCTGAATTGGGAGATTGCAATTTAAGTGTAATTACTACCTTGACTTCCATCAGCCACAGTTAAGTCTACAGGGAAAACTGAATAACCAATTTAACAATCCACACATTTCACTTGTGCTCAATTCTGTTGGCCTTTTTCAAACAGAAGGAAACAATGCAAGATGGAGTCACCATCATCAATACAACTTGGTACATAAACTTGTGTCCAGGTTTTATTTAAATAAGGTATTGTTTCTGTTATCTGAGACCAACCTATTGGTTCTTTAGCATGAAAGTTAGCAAAGGTCTCAAGGAAAACTTTAAATCCAAATTCTTCCAGCTCGAAGAGGGAAAATGCATAACAATTCTACCTGCACAATTCTGAAAAATTGTTAAAGATTTGTAGGCAATTTCACAGCAAAATAAGGTAATCAGTGAAAAGCCAAAAAGATGGATCTGTTTTGAACTTACCTTTCTAATGGTGTAGAGTGAGCTAACGATGGATATTACAGACATGATCACAATTGCTAATGCATAGTAGTGATACTCATCAGTGATCCACAATATCACACTGAACAACTGGAAAATGTAAAAAGGGTTGAGAACCTGGAAGAGTGACAGAACATTAAAGTTACACCAAAAGGTCACATGGATTCTCCATCAGAAGGAAGTCGGAATTATCCTCCTCCACAGAGGAGGCAGTTTATACATCATTTCCTTCTGCTTTGCCAAGTTGATCCCTCTTTTGCAGTACCTCCTCGAGCCCTTGAAAGCACAGTTCTCACTAAAATAATACACAAACACAGATTTTGAAGACTGCATGCATTTTCCCCTACACTTCAAAGAACAATAATAGGAATATCTGATGCACTGTTTATTACATAAAGCACACAGCTTGGGATATTATTTTCTATTTCTTATTAATAAATGCACTGATACCTCAAGTTCTTACTCTGTTAGTTCAGGTTGGAGAGTTTCTTTGTTTAAAAGTTCTATTGGGCATTATTACAGCACACAGGTAACAAGCCAGTTATTCAAATCCACCTTATACAAGCAAAATAGAACAAATCCAACAGAAGCATATACAAAACCACATTTGATTTGGTGTTGTAATATATAATCCCTGGGCTCCTCATGGAGAACACAGTCATTTCATGTTTCAAATTAACTACAAAATATCAGTAAGATGCTGACCCCTGCAATGAATTCTGACATGTTTTCTAATGTCCTTGCTAAGGCATCACATTGTGAACTTTGCAGAGTTTACAGCTAAGGCCTCTTGGTGCCTTAGCTCTTAGGAGAGCTGAAGAGCTCAAAAAAATGGTCCATAATTTTGCTTTACAGCTCTGGGATCTGGGGAAAGGTTTCCAATAGTCAATAGTCATTGCATGTTAAGTAACTTACAATGATACTTTTTTTTTTTGTTAAAGAAAAGATCTTACCTCCTTAACCAGAAGCTTAAAAATGGAAGGCACTTTCACAGCAATTTCATTTACTCCATAGAATGCTTTTCTGCATTTAAAAAAATGCAAAAACCAATATTTTTATTAGGAGTCTTATTGATGTCAAAGTAATTCCACTAATATGAGAAAGTATAACACTACTAAGTTATTGTAGGAAAAGGCAAACTGCCAGAAAGTGAAATGATGAGCAAGCAGATGCTTTCATATTTTAACTTCTAAGAAGGTCTAATTTGCAAAAAAATCAGCCAAGAACACAACAGAACCCAAACTATTCCCATTTGGTTGGTGCATCAATAAATTAGAACACTGACAACAATGACAGTATATTATGGTAACATTTATGTCACTTGAAGGCGAGTTATGGGGAAAAAAAATTACATTGTTTTACATCAAGTACCAAATTTCACTGTACACCTGCCAAAGTGGTTGAAAATGTAACTGTTTACTAATCTTTTTGTACCTTCATTTTATTTCAAAATGTTAAGCACTAAATAAAATTTCAGAAATGTATTCTGAATTACTTTAACAAATAGTTGCAATTCCATGGTCAGTGTTGGTGAGAAAAGTCAACATAATATCAGCATCTAGTTCCTATTCAATGTATAGTTATGAAAAACAAGGATTTCACACACCTAACAACCTTCTTTGAAGGAAGTGTAAGAGCCTGTCTGCAAACACTGCTCATTCAATTGTCTTCCAGTTTTGTTAGCACTCTGAGTCAGATAATGGAACAGAAACAGTTCTTCCCTCAAATACTGTAATATTACCTGTAATCATGCATTTCCTTTGTCAGTCCCCTGCTGTGTTCATTATGAATTGCAGAGCAGAATGTAGATTCATCTAGACCTCTAAGTAAAGGAAAAAGTCAATGAGTTATTTAAGAAACCTGATACTCAAAATTAAGTCAAATTAAGTAACTCAAAACAGCAAGGTCTTTGCCAAGAGCTGCACTGTATTATAAAACAACCACATCTATAGATTGATGTGTTTTAAGTATTTTGTCACAACTACAGAAACCAGTGAGACATTAAAAGCAGTCTGCTAATAACTGTGTCTTTCCTTCTATTCTATCCAAAAATGATTCAATTTTTCTTTTCCTGCAGGAAAAGGAATGTAGCATAGAATTTAAGAAGGATCCCTAAAATTCAGTGCTCTATATGCAAACAAGCATAGCTATGTATGCAATGTCCTTGCAAAGACAGAGCCAGGATGTTCTGTTTTTTACAGTACTGTTACAGACTGAATTCTCAGGGCATTTAAAAAAAACACCATGTACACTGTTTATTACATAAAGCACACAGCTTATTGCATAAAGCACACATAAAGCACTCAGAGATTCAGTTGACACTAGCTAAAACAAAACAGACACACAAGGTCAGAGTTGCATCCTCTTTGGCTTTGTGACCAAGTCTGATTTAGTTTAAGAACAATTACACTTGCATTTCCTGTGTTTAAAAGAGTGATCTTAATATTATGGTAATATAAAAACAATGATATGAAACTCAAGCTCTCATAACTGAATTAGTTACCCAAGAAATCTTAATTTGTCTTCCTTCCACGTTGTGCTCCACCTTCCATTACATGATCAAACTGTTCTGTCTCTGGGTACTTGTATGACCAGCTGCACAGAGTGACTCTTCTCCAGGATGCAGGACTGTGCTTAGATCACAACTACAGGTGTGTTGCCTGCCTTACAGATTTTACTTTAAAGCCCTCTGTCTCATATACTATCTCTTTACAAATATTAACTTGATTCTCTATCATGTTATTAGGTAATACCACTTTGTGGATTGTACACAAACTGAAGAGCAGAGTAAGAAAACATATCTTGGCAAAGGACAATTTTTTAAGACTTCTTTTCAGAATATTTATCATTCATAAGCTCAGCTACTATTTTGCATATGTTGTTTAGTACTTCACTATATGGCCATTCACTTTAGAGGAAAGTTACAGCAAACTGGCACTTTTATCTGACCTTGGCCAAAGTGACTTAGTGCTCTAACAGTACCCAGTATCTGATCCAGCTCCTTCTCCTCTTTATTATTCAATAGCTAAATAATGATGTCCAGCTCAGCTACTGTACCTGACTAAACAAGTGGTCAGGCTCAGTCATGGCTCATACATCAAACAAATCAAAGTTTGGCTTATCAGCAAGAATGTGATTGAATAAATGCTCACATAACTTAACTTCACAGGCATATCTGAGATTTTTCTGGGGCTTATAAATTGGCTGAGTTATCACAAGAACATCAAAAGGCACAGTCAAACAGCCTACAAATGCCAGGTTTCAAGTCACTGCTTAAATGCTAAGGAACAACATTTTTTTTCTAAACATGTGGAGTTGTATGATTTTTTCCCAATACCTAATCTTAACACACAAGTACAGTTTCTTAATCTCACCTGTGGGAAATGTACCCTTTGAACAGTTTAATTTAGGAACACTAGAGGCAGAGAACAGAACGTTGTAATGCAAAATGACAAGTGTTACTACCTGCACCACTGCAATTCATGGGAGGCTTGACATAAAAAATGCACACAAGGCTTTTAATTATTCACACATGAACTGAGACATTTCCAACCTACCAGAGGAGGACTATTCACTTTTGTAACTGCTTGTGTTATCTTTCTTTTAAATTGTTTTCATTGCTGATAACTTTCCATACCATTTGCACATACTTTTTTCCATAATATAAAAAGTTGGCAGAGCACGTTTCTTCTCAGCCAAATTTTGCCTGTTCTTCCTTTCTTCGGTCACTGGTCATGAATTTTATCTATATGCAGTGCTTGACCTCTTCCATATGATAGTTCAATACAGTGAACATTGATTTAAGTTTAAAAGAGGTTATGTTTCTGACCTGAATAAATTATTTTAATGGGCAGTTGCCAAAAATGGAGAAGCCTGTGCTCTTGTGACTTGTGGCACTATGAGATGGCTCTATCAGCAGCATTAGAAAGAAGAATTTTCTTCTTCAGTCCTAACATCATGCAACAGTGTTGCTGGATAAAAGAAACTACAGTGCACCACAAGCTAGTACTGCCCTCTAAAAGACATTTTTTCTCTGTGCAAGAGAGCTGGTTTTGCTACTAAAGAGTAACAAAAGAGGGATCAAATCCAGCTCAACTGACTAAAATGTAGCAGCAGACCTACACAAAGATGAGCAACAGGGTATTTAGTGAAGTCCCCTTCTTCCTAGATACTCCTTTTGGGCCTAGCTCAGCAGCAACATGAAAAATATAGTTATTCCATCAGAAGCAAAGTCTTTAAGAGTTTATAGAAGAACTACTGTCTACAAACTGGTGCTCTGATTTTCAAATAGCACTCCAAGAACAGGGAGAAAGCCTGCAGTGACATACAGCCTGTCACCCTGCATGAATCATGCCCAATAAAGGGAGATCAAACAAACACCTTTCTTCCAAATTCACACTTAAAACCACGCTTTGCTCAAATGTGGTCCAAACTAAGACTCAAGGAGCTAAAAAAGCTGGTCAGGGAACGATATCAATTTCCACCATATTCTTACTGTATCTTTTAGAAAATGCAGTTTGAAGCACAACACAAAAGCAAAAAGTATTCTCACCGTAAAACATGGAAATTTTGGACTGAATCATTCCAAAAATACTTCACACTGTGATGTGTGAAATAACGAACCTGCAAGGGCAACAGACATGGATGTTAAACAGGCACCACCTAACACCCCTCTTCTGACTTTATTCTGAGCAATGACAGTAAGTGGGTTTAGAAAAGCTTTACTGAAAAACCAACACTTTTCTTTCAACATAAACTTTCAAGTGCCCCACAATTTCCAGTAAAAGGTTATTGAGAAGATTTGTGTTCCACCCAAAGAATGAATTAGCCTTTTAGACTAGTAGCACCTCATGTGTACTGTGCTGTGTTTACTCTCAGTAGTACTCGAGATACTTGAAAATTAGCAAGCATAATACTGCAGGTTTACTTACAGGCAAATATTTTTTCAAATCGTTTTTATTCTCTTCTGCAGCAGATTCACAGAAACGAACAGCATGGCCATTTGAAACCTTGTGCACTGTAAGGTTAGGATTCTGTAAAGGATTGGCTCCCAAAGAAGGCATAACACGAATCTTTGCACAAAACCATATCTTGAATTCATCCTTAAAAAGAGCATGAAAAATAAGGTATTTGAAACAGCATTTAAACAGCATGTTACTACAATAGCTGTAGCAAAATATGTCAACCACAGATAAAAGATTAGCAGTGCCCATACATAATTACAGAACATATCTCCAAGTTATTATCAGCTACCTTAAAAATAATTTTCTTTCCACAGTTCTAAAAGCATATTTTTTACATCAAAACATCTATTTTTTTGTAAGCGATGAGTTTGGTACTCAAAATTTGACATATTCAGGAGTTCACCATTGAATACAGTTATTCTGTAGTAGCAGGAACTATGGGATTGCTATGCAGCTTCTGTCAACTGAGGATTTAATGCAAGATCATAACCAGGAGCTGTACACAGCAATTGTGCAGGAAGAAAGTCACTTATAATCAAACCATACCAGGCTCAACAGTTACACCCTATTTCAACAAATGTATCTTTGCTGAACAAGGGAGGGAAAACTTGCAAACCACGTTATCAGCTCATATGTACAAGGTATCTGTTCTGTAACTTTTGATCAAAATCTCACTCATGTATTTCATTCTTAAAATGGAAAGGTAAGAGACTTTCCTTTGCTATGTCAGCTGCAAAGAGCTGTCAGTCTTCCCATACAGGCAGCTACACACAATTCTGCAGAGCTGTAAAACACACTCGTGCCTACACTGCAGGCAAGGCTTTGTGTGTTCTAACAAGCAGAAGGAGGGATGCCAGAGTACTGCAAACTGGGAGAAGCACATCCCCCCCCAGACTCACAGTTGTTCTCAGCAGAACCACACCACAGTCTTTCAGTGCAGTCCTTCTGCACGTTGCTGTCACACGCCACTTAGGCATCCAGTAGAGGAGGAGGAGAAGAAAGCCACCAGAACAGATCACTCCTGCAGTGACCAGCACCAGTTTCCAGCGACACACATCGTAGCCATAGATCTCCTGCAGGGAAGCAGAAACAAGTAACAATGACCCTCTCAATTACTGTGGCTTGGAATGCCAACACGAACTTTTCACAACAAGCAGTATTCAAAGCAACTAAAATTTCAAAGTCATTTTCTCTTTTTTCTTTTCTGGTGGAAGGAAAGATTTAAAATCATATAGTACATGGTGGAATGGCAGCAAAATGGCACAGTTTTGCTTGATTAGAAATACATCAGTAAAGCCTGACAGAGGCAGATCATCCACACTGTATAAAACATTTCACTGCAGGACCTGTCTCCCCTCTGCAGTGCTCCTTAAGGGCTGAAATTGCAACAAAACCTGTCTTAACTCTCAGTGAACAATGACATTTTTGACCATGACACAGCACAAGTCAGTAAGCACTAATGAGAAAAACAATTGGTTTTGTCAAATGCTCATTTTACATTAGCATTTTACATTGATTTACATTTTACATTGATTAGTCATTATACACACTTTTGAATTAGTACTGCAGGCTGAATTTCCTGCTTTCTAAACAAATCTGTAAATACATTTATTAAACACTACTTTCTAGTAAAGAACTGGTTTATTTTAGCTGCCATTTAACATGAAATGCTACACTATAAGCCAGAAGCCACACTCAAAGGTTCTCTAACTTGCACCAGGTAGAAAAATCCCCTTCTCCCATTAAAAACTTAAACTATTCATCGTGCAAACACCAATGTAACTGGATGAGGAAGAGAAAACAATCTAGTGACTTACTGGATGCTATGTTACATTCCTGAGTTTCATATTACATCATTAGATTATATTTCCTGCTGTAAAAGGGCAATGAAGTTTCCCATTGAGTCCCACCCATTGTTCATACTGACATCAACTTTTTGCAATTTTTCTTTTACTTTTCATTCAATGGTATTAGTAATTGTTTAAGCTCCTTTCCTAGGAAGAAGCTTTTCATAAGGTTTATTTTGCCACCTTCTCAGCTGATAGAAAGTAGAGATAAAGTCCACTCTCCATTACCCCCAAAACACTCCTTAGAATAAAAACAGCAGAGTAACAGCCTGGAAGAAGTCAATGCTATTTTAAGGACAAAATAAAATTATTTCCTCCAAAAAGGAGTGATCAGATCATAAGCATTGCCTGTTGCAGGATGTATTTGCCTACTCTGTGTTAGAGATATCTGGTAAAGAGCAGCTTTTCCCAGCAGTGTCCACAAGGATGGAACAAGAACTTTAGTTCACAGACACCTATCATTTTCTTAAAACAAAAATCCCTAAATACCTCAAATGGGATAGAAATTTAAAGATCAGCTGTCAGTATTTTCCTGTCAAAGCTTACTGCTGCATCTTCCAGGACAAATGATAAGAGATATCATTGCTCCAGTAGAAAGTAAAGTTTATGTGTTACCAAATGCCCATAGAAGTTCTTGCCAGGTGCAAGGAAATGGGTCTTGTCTGCATAAATAAAAATATGCAAGAGTATGCAAAGCACAGTCACATTATGAAGCATTAACCCGTTTTAAATTACAAGAAAAAAGCTCCAGGATTTGGAGAGGAAAAAAACCAAAGCTACAACAAAACTCCAACAAAACCAAACAAAACACAAACAAAAAAACCCCACGGAAAAACCAAATAAGAAACCCACTCCCCCAAAAAACCCCACAACCCACTCTGTTTCCACTTTAATTTTAAAAAAGGAATGTTAAGTTCCAAAAGGTGTTATCTATTGCACTACTGATATCAACCAGCATCCAGAACCTTTGCTAAGGCTTTCAACAAAAACCCTTCCTCTCCCAAGACTACATTTCTTAACACCAAAAGATATTATCAAGGATAACTTTAAAAAATTGCTAAACTGACTTAAATTGAGATAGTCCCTGATGTAATAAGCCCCCTTTAGACAGAAAACCCTGCAAGAGTTTCTTTCATTGTATAAAAATAGATGAACAGAATTCATTACCATCTCATCTTCCTCTGCTTTATTGACATATTTCTTCTCTTCTTTCTCCATGTTTAGTATGATATGGAACTTCTCAACTTGAGATATGGAAGACCTTCAACAACAGAAGAATTAAAAATTGAACAATATTACTGATTTTATACCTAAGTTTTAGGTTGTTCCAAGTTAACTTTCTGTAAGTGCATACACAGATAACACACTGCCAAATATTAATATAGATCTTAAAATTCACAGTTATTAGTTTCCAGAAGTACTGATCCAAGGAGCTCTATAAAGCTTTAAGACTGAACACAGGGTGAATATAAGTGAAATACAGCAGAAGCAGCAGGCTTTGAAAGAGGGGGGTGAAAAAACTTATCAATTTAACTTGGTTACATTCCATATGCAGCAAGCAGTTTTTGATACATTCCACATGATGGAAATGTAAATTAAACTTGCAAAAAAGCTTAAAAGTAGGTCAATATTACACATTTGTATCATGCTATATGTAATAGCTCCAATCAGATGCTTTCAGAAGCCTGGATATCCTTTGAGAGGAAAAGCACTATTACCCCTGAGATGTGCATTTCACATCTAAGCAGGAAAATAGGTACATGCTAAAAAAGGTTTAGTCCCCAGTTTAGTATTACTAAATCAAGACATGCTCAATTGTCAGTCTTTACCCTTCTTTCCAATTCCTTTACTATTCAATTTGTACCAAAAGGTTCATATCTCATTGTAAATCTCTCACAGTTGCTAATCTTGAGAGGTGCTTTGGGGACAGATTATGACCACAAGTTTCATGAATAGGGAAAGGCATGAAAAAATATGAAGCTGTCTGTGAGATGAATATAGGGCACAGAGATATTTTTTACAACAGGGAAGAACTACAAAAAAAGGCTACGATCTCTGTGAGGCTCATCAGAATTTTCAGCATAACATAAACAAGTAAAATCAAAACTATCATGTCAAAAAGCTACATTCTTGAAATTAAAACTGCATCTAACCTTCATCTGGCACCCCTGTCATGTTAATTGCATACAATTTACAGTTAATGCACTCATATTGTATTTCCATAGTTAAAACCACTGAATAGCCAGTGCTCACCTGCCAAGACATGGATTAACTATGATTCTCTGCACTGACATGGTACAGCCTCCAAATTTACTTACTGCACATACATCAGTCTCTCAGAAGACAGCACCTACTACCACAGCACATAACCACTCCTCACATGTTAAGTCACAGCACAAGTAGTTACTGTAATTGTCCTTTTCCAAGGTGTTATTAGTATTAGGCAGCACAACCATTACCAACTTCTTTGCTGTCATTAACTCCCCAATATTTTCACAAACCAAACTGTCAGACTCCAAGTCAGATCCCCTCAAAGCCAGTGCCTAGACCCAAGCACTTACATTCACCAGCAATGACACTTTCAAGGAGTCCCTCCTTCCAACTCCTGCAGCTTATCAAGACATCCTCACGTGTCTTCTGTAACCTCCACCTCCATTCCAGTTAACCCCACAAATGAAGCAGGAATCCAAGAGAAAACAGATTCAATGGTGCCCAAATCTGGCTCTCCTTAGAAATCTATTCCCACTGCTGAATAAGGTCCCAGTAGAATAAACACACCAAGCAGAAAACCACATCACAACACAGAGCCCAGTTGTAGGTGAGAAGCAGCTCAGCACTTCATAAATTAAGTGCTTGATACAGTTGGCATTTTGTTTTGAATGGAAGGAAGTTAACTTGGCAACAACTGTCTCTTTTGATAGAAACACCAGCTCACACGTTTCTTGCCTTGTTAAGCTGAAAATTTCCCATTGCTATCCAATAATCTTACTCTAGATTTACTTAGAAATTAAACCATACAAGCCGTGCAAGTTCTAAATGATACTTTTGTTTAAATTGACACTTTTCTTCACTAAGCAGCTTTTTATTCTAGGAAAGATATAGGTACATACGAAACCAGTTAAAATCTGTCCCAAACCTACACAGGATTGCTAAGAAAGCTCCTGAGGACAATCTTTGAATTAATCACATCCAACAATTTTATGTACACCATACAAATCACATTTTCAATCAAGAAGTCACGGAGTCAGTAAAAGCTCTGTGTATTTAGAGAATTACACTTCTAAAAGAGTTCCCAGCTCCAGAAGAGAATTATGAATCACACTTGAACTAGTTTGCTCTTAAACAAACACACACTTCCCCTATGATGTACAGCAGCACCAAAAGCAGTGCCTGCAAACAACACTCCAATCTTGACGGATACACCGAGCAACAACTTGATGCAGGAAAGCACCAGGCAGCAAAATAAATGCAAACAGATTCCAGATCAATTGATCTCAACTGGAATTTCCATGTGGCCAACACGTCAGCACAGGCACCTTATGGGACACTGCAGCAGCTCAGCACGGGAGAGAAGTGCAAGTGCCTTCATTTAAGGTTGTTCCACTGCTGGTAAGGAGGGCCAGGTTGTGCATCTGAAGTACAAAGGGAAATCTCAGCACTGGGAGCACCAGCTGTGTGTCACCTGTGTGAACAGCTGGGTACAGTCACACAGGGAATACATGAGGAGCATTAGGAGGCTATTTCTGACTCACATCATGGACTCCATCAGCATTATTTTATACAGACTCATTTACTGAGCAGCCTTCAACTGACACACACATTCTCAACATTGCACATAATGCAATTCTCCAGATTAAACTCAAATCCAAATCTCTAAACTTAGGAAATATTAGAGATATTTTCTTAGTTCATGGGCCACGAAAATCATTCCTATTGCACAATGAAAAACAGCACTCTTTCTCCAGTCATATCCCTTCTGGCACACCCTCAGCCCAAGCTCATCATCAAGAGTTCACACACAACTGCTTTGGGTTGGTCTCTCCTTGCCCTGATGAAAGTTGGGGTTGAAAACCACCACGGGGACTCCACAGGGCTGCCCTCCTCGGGTGTCTGCAGGCTCAGACTGAAGAGGTCTCACCAACTCAGGAAACTTTACCAATCTGCATTTGATCTTTGCTTTCTTCCTTCTATAGTATGGTGGGAAATTAAACATTTCACTACTTTAAATCTTTAATTAAAGATTTAAATATAAGCCTTGGGCTTTTCAGACCATGGCAGAGTATGACATTTAGAAGTATTCAAATTGAAGTGAGGTTAAAATCAATGTTGCAATAAGCAACATGGACATGGGAATATCCAAATATAATGTGACTGCACATTACAGGCTGTCACTCAGCTTCTCTCCAGCCCAAGTTCCCTGGATTGATTAGATGGAGGAATCCTTTTCCCCTCTAACAAACTGAAAATCACAACCTTTTAAATAAAGGGATTAAAACCAATGGAAAAGGTGAAAGTTACTGTCACTCCATTCACATAATTTTTACTTACTGAGCTACTATTACATAGCTAAGCATATGCTAGAGTCAGAGGAGTAGGAAATATCAAAAAGGTTTGTAAAAGAAATGCTGTTTGCCACTGAGAATAAGAGAATGAAATGACTTGCAACATTTTAGAACAATATAGGTATAAATTTAACAAATGGTCTAGAAATTAGCTGAACAGGGTCTGAACTGTAAGTACTTCTAAGAGCACACATTTGAGTAACAAGCTTAAAGAGTAAATCTGCAACTTTGCACAATACAGTATATCAAAATTAGATTAAACAGCATTTTCTATTTGTCTCCATCCTGAAGGGTATGTAGCTGTGAGTAGGACAGCACCTGCAGCTTCAGATTAAAGCTGATACTATTTTGGAGCTAAAGTAAATCACAAATTGCATCACTGAAAAAATTATAGCAGTGTACAGAGCTTAAAACTATATGCATTCCCCACAGTGAATAGAAAGCTGCATTTTTTTCTTAATTACTACATCAATATATATTTGTTGATCCAGCCTGTCTAAACAACCAGGATATCAAGCAATTTTACCAAAATATTTATAAGAAATAAACATTTGTAGCAACAGCATAAAAGGTGCAAGTGAACTCATGGCATATCTTTTGAAGGAATTTTTCTAAAAGCACCACAGCAAGTCTCCATCAGTCTGCCTGAAGAGTTCTGCAAGCCACACTTTCAAATAACTGCTGGCTTACCCAGTCAGTTTTCTAACACTGACATAATTAACAAACTACTTCAGTGCAAATTCTGCCCTTAAAGTTTCGTTCGAGGGATGGGAAGCAAAGACATCTTGCCTCTGTTCTCAACATTTGTCCCAACTCCACAATAATAAAAAACTAATTCATATATATATATACACATTGTTGCCACTGGTTTATTCTTCTAGTTTCTTAATATAAGACAAAGTTACTAATTTCAAGAGAAAAATTTCAGTCTGGAAAAACTACAGCTATGAAAGAAGAAACTTTTGATGTCTCCTGCAATCACTGGGTAATTTAAATCCCAGGTTTCTCACACAAAAATACCATTTTGAAAGCTGAAGTCTTTTAGTAAAATCTGTGTACAGACACACATAAAAAATTATCAAGTTATTACATTTGCTTACGGTCTGTCATCATCTGTCTACTTAAAATACAAAAGCAAATAAACTTAGAGATTTGTATCTTAAACCTATTTTATTCTTTTCAGATATTTGTAAAAAAAATCCTTTGATAACTGAAAGAGTTTCTCTTACCCCAAGCAGTCCAGCAGCTGCCCTCTGCACTTGCTTTTGTTACCATGAGTTAGCGAGGCAGTTCTTAATAACGGACACCCTATCTACAAGGGAAGTCCTGACAAATGAACTATTTTGTCTAAAATCTAAAAAAAGTCTCCAAGGGCTTTTCAAACTGTTATCAAAAGATTAACATATCAAAGAAAATTTGGCACTGCTTGGAATGCTTTTTTTTCCCTCTTCCCTCCAGTGTGGCTGAACAATTGCAAGACTGTGGCCGGGCTGGCGCAGGGGCTGCGCTTGCAGACATCAGCCACCCCTCCAGCTCCTGCGATTCAAAGGACAAATGGTGCAGCTCCTGCTATTCAAAGGACAAATGCCTCCCCAGGAGCCTGCACACAGCTCCAGGTCTGTGCACGAGCCCTGACACTATGTGCCCTGCTAAAAGCATAGGTGCTTCTGACCAAAGCCTTCCTCGTATTCACAGCGGTTGTGAGGGAAGACAAGGTGCATTTTGAGGAGCTAATCCATGGCACAGGCAGCAGTTCCCATTTCTCACTCTCAGTTGTTCATCACAGAGCATAAGGAAGCAATCACACACACCACATCAGACGACCTTTAGAGATCAAGTGCTACAAAGCCAAAAAAGAGAAGCTGGTCACTACCTGAATACCACAGAAACAAGTTTCTTTCCATACAAGACAAGGCTCAATCGGCTCTGCTTTGCTAAGGACATGAAGGGCAAACAAAGAGATGCAGCAAGGCAGACAGAAAGCCAAGAGACATGCATGAGAGAAGCCAAACTTCAAATCCACCTATTAATAGGAGTAAATCTTCCTCAGCTCCCTATGCAATCGCTGTCATTAAATAAATGAAACACTAATAAACTAAATAAACTAATACAGGACTAAAATTAAGACTAAAAAAACCCTGACCAACCTGTCTAGAAAACACTCCTGGTGTAGTTCAAATATGATTCATATTTCTGACATCTGACCTATTGTCTTAGCAAGTGACCCACCTGGGTCTTCTGGATCCAAAAGGGCTACTAAAACTCCTCTTCCAGAACTTATTTACAACAATTATATTCTCCACAAAAAGATACCTTCTAGATCCAGAGTTGAAAATTAATTTTCTAAATAGCTCAATGCCACTAAATGCCTTCCGGATTTCTGAATTAAAAAACATCTTGGAAGTAATCTTCAACTGTAACCTGACTAGCTCCTAAAACACAGGGGGGGAAAAAAAGGGGTTTTTTGAAACTAGAAAGCCAAACATTATTTAGATCACTATTTCTGCACTTTAGAGCCATACTTTCAATACCTTACCCCAAGAAGGAATCAACCTCACAAGGTACCAGACCTTACAAAGGCAATGTTTATCACCAGGGGTTACTCCTGTTCCAGTAACAGGAGATTTCCATGCACTGAGAGCAGTTACCAAACAGTACATTTTTTCCAAGCATTACAGTAAAAGTTTTCAGGGTTCATGCAGTGGACCTACAATGGAGGTAAGAGAATTGCTTCATGTATACAAAACACCAGCTAATGCTCAATGTCTGCCATACTGGCAGTTATGAAATTAAAACTGAAGAACTACTCAAACTACAAGAGCCAAAGCAGGTCAGGAGGGGTAAGTGGATCTTCTGAGAATGCATTCCATCCCCAAATACACCCAACTTCTTAGGAAAGATGAAAATTCAGCCTGGGCTATAGCTGGCCATTAGCAGAAGAGGATGGCAGTTCATTTTCCAAAGTGACTGACAGAGGATATCCTGCCATACAAGCCATCTTTCCACATGACCTTAGTAAGGCTTGTGCACAGGACCATTTGAAATATCCAAGGAGGTGGTGCTTTGGAAGACAGTTCTGCACTTCCACTTCAGACCAAATGTCAGCTGCATTCAATACATCCACTTCCAATGTGTCTTTAATATTTATCCTCATGTCAGAATGGCCAGCAGGCAAGGAAAGAAGTTCTAGGTATAGCTTAGGAGACCACGCTCCACAAAAAGCACACTTTCAAGTGGAGCTATAAAAATAGAAGGAAAAGTCTTATCAGCTATTGCTACTCAAGCTTGCAGCTCCTGCCCATGCCAACTGCCAATGAGTTCCACATACAATACCTGAAAAGCTAAACCTAAAACACCGACTTCATTTATAATGTGTTGTAACAATAAATAAAAGGACAAGGACACAAGGCTAAGAAAATGTAAGGATCAGAAGAAAAAAAAAACTAAAAAATATTTATGAGCACATTCTTCTCAAAACATAGCACATGATATGCTGCACACACTAAAAATCAATCACCAAAATATCAATTTTGAACACAAGATTTCAAGTTTTCAAGAGATGAACCCAAAATTTCTGCCAACAGTGTCTTGGACATAAGTCCCATATTTACTTTCCAGTCCTTCTCCTTCACCTAAGATATCCTATTTCAGCATCTATAAAAATAATGTACTATTTCCTAAAATTTCTCCACTCGTGACTTTCGAAACAGATGGGCAGATCCTGCAGCCACTCAGAATGAAAAAAGGACTACTCTTAATACACTTGCAGTTAAAAAGGTAGGAGTCTAGTTAAGTGGCTATAAGAAAGCCCTGTTAAAATGCACATTATGACATCTTGTCACCAAACAGTCTGTTAATAGGATTCATTATTAGCGTTGTGACCTCCTCAAAGGAAAGTTTCCAGGTTCCTTTTTATGGATTCTCAGATTCCAAGGAGTTTCTGTATGCAGGTATGCTTGCACTCAGCATTTTTGCTTCTCTGGTGCATCACTGTTGAAGTGACAACTTCCACGTAGCACCCAGGACCACAGCCATGGTTTGTGGCACATGAGATTATGCTCCACCCTGAACTTGGAGAGATCCACATGCCAGAGACTTCTCATAGCACCTGGCAAACCTGACACCACGTGTGAGAGCCCCTTTGCCTGTTCCCAAAAAAACCCTGTGTCACTCCAAAATCACCTTGAAACTGAAACAGATCCCTTTACAGGTGATACACAATTTAGCCAAAGGTCTCAGGCTCTCATGTCTTTGTGAACATAAAACCCAAAAGTTTACCACATTTACTTCAACATGAACTATCCTGAGCTTACACGTGTAGTTTAAATGCATTTGTTCAGCTTTCATTATTATTTGAACATATGTGTACTTTTACAAATGTGCTCACATTCCAAACATGAGAGATACTCTGCTTGGGAAGCCCCCTCACTCTGAGAAATGTGCCCTACAAAACTGGAAGCTGATGCATTTCACAGTTCTCCAGTACCTTGCAGCTGAAACCTTAAATACAAAGTTATCTACAAAATGTACAACAGATGCTCAGGGTGAGACATACAAACTAAATGAACTATGGAAGATCAAAAATCCTCCAACTGTATTTTGAAAGGAGTTAAGGTTATAATTTTTACTACAAACAAAGCTTAACACTTTAGTCAACTAACCAAGTTCTAACAATAAGAATGACATAATAGTTTAATGAATACATGGAAATTTTACAAGTACACGAGCTAAATTTTAACAAAGCCCTCCACTCAATACCTATTTTATCACTTCCCATCTTGGGCCTTCTGTTATAATACAAGCTTTTGTTTCTGTGTTTAGGCTTAAGGAAGACCATTGTATCCAACAATCACCAAACCAAAGCTGTATTTACATTTGTAGACCGTATTCTTTGTAAAGTATACTTTTTACAGGCTATAATAGCAATTGCAATGTTTATAGTGGAGTACATGCTACATTAAGGAAAGATAATTCTACATCTAACAAAGTCAGTATTGCAATTCATCATGATAACAAAGTACTACAGCCAATACTACACTCAAAAGTTAATTTCTAACTGGCCTTCAGATCATTGTTCTCAGACCACTTAGAAATTTGTTCTCAATGTAGCAAGCACATGCAGAAGTTGAAGATATGTTAGAAGAGAATTTAGGAAAGCTGTTGGTCATCTCATGGACAATTAGTCAAGCATTCTACCACTAACCTTCCCAGCATCTCATTCATCTTACTTCAAGCAGCAGCTATTCACATTCATCAAAATTTTCAACTGATAAATCAAGCACTAAAAGTCAAAATTGCCCACAGCTTGTTTCCACTTTCAGGCTCACAGAAAGAGTGTCTCTCTCCATTTCTTTTTTACATTTCTTGATCTCGTACCCAGCTGCCATGAGGGAAAGAAGACCTATCCCACAGTCAGGGAATCCAACAAAGCATACATTTATTTTGGATGCTTATTGTTTCTTTTCTCTCTTGGAAGAGTATTCAAGACACTTGTGTTAGAATTCGCAGACTCTGACAGTTGGGACAATTAAATGTTTTATTTGTTCTTGGAAGAGAAAGTTAAACTGTTTCAAATACCTTGGGTGAGGCACAGCACCATTACATCCAGCTCCCATTTTCAATAGCTGAGCACTGAAACTGTTTCCAAAAAAACATTCCTTTCTCACACCAGGCATGAACTTTACTCAGTCCTTCTTTCTGATGAAATAACCAAGACTATTATGGCTGGATAATGGAGATGGCAAAGATGTCCCATCCCAGCACCAAGTGACCTGCAACCCTTCCAGCAGAGAACTGGGAGTCTGAAGACCCAGACCCAGCAACAATGGGTCCTTTCAAGGAAGCATTTCCCCTCAGGGGCTGTGCCAAGAGCCCAACCTTTCCTGTGTGGCTGCCTTATTGTGCAATGTGGAGTATCTGCTTCCTGGGATATATTTGCTTTTGTAGTATGGATGCTCAATAAAAGGAGGCAATGACTTTTTTTCCTCTTCCTCTAAATTCTTGGAAAATATTTTTGAGGTTAACATAAGAACATTTGAATCAAATATCTCTTTGCCTGAAGGGGGATCATCAGGAAGGATCAAACAACCAGACTAATCACAAGAGATGAACTTTCCTCTAAAGCTTAGACATTTAACTTGTGTTTCCTCAGAAGCACATACGGTTCCATACAGCCATGACCACAGCAGTCACACTCATCATAAGCAAGCAATGAGCTTTAGTGTCTGTCTTTCCCATCCTAAGTATAACTTAGTACCTTTCACTGCTTTCAGCCAAGCCTTCTCAGTCAAAGCAGCAGTGTTTCTTCAGTTACCCAAAGTCACAATTTAAAACAGATTAAGTTCAACTATGTAACTGCTAAATGCACACATGAGAGTATCTTCCAGAATAACAGAAATAGCACCAAATTGTATTCATTTCTAAAAAATTCTTCTGTAAGAATATCTATATATTGAATCTGGGGTTTCAAATGTTTACTGAAAACATAAATTTTTTTTAAATAGTAATAATAAATTTACAAAGAGTCTTAAGCATGTTGCACATTCACTTTACACAGAAACACTTCAAGGAAAAAGCTCTTCCTGTGTGTAACCAACACATCAATCCACAGAAATACCATGCATGACAGAAACTGCTAAAACTCTAAATGTTATGTAACAACACTAAAAATTAAAGTTAAAAGGTTGTATAAAAGAATTTAATACAATTTAAGATGTCACATGTGACAATGTATTTGCCTTGATCTCAAATTACAGTAACTGAAATAAGTAACAGAAAAATCTGCAAACGAGTTCCATTCAGAGATTAGACTGCTGTAGAAGACAATGTTCTTATGCACAGGAATTTATACAACCTGACAGCTTAGCTCCTGAAAATGATGAATTTACTCTCAGAACTACCATATGAGGTCAGATGAAAAAACCAAGGAGGAAAAGTTTCACTCTTTCTTTCCATGAAGAGAAGTTGGACAAAGACAAGAAGAGAACAGACATACAGCACTAACATTTAACCCAGTGCCTCCAGGTAAACCTTGGCCCACATCCATCTAGCTATGTCTCAGTAATTCAGAAGTCCTACAAACTCAGAAGAGCTTTAGTAATTTAGTAAAGGGTTATATTTCAGAGAAGGACTTCTACTATCCATGAAATTAAATTAACTCCCCACAGTCTACTACAACATATTTCATCATTACTTTAAATAGCTGTTTGAATGATAGTTTGCAGTGCTTTTGTGCCTCTTGGGAATGACTTCCACAGCACCAGCAGTGAGAGGCACCTCCTGTAGAATGGAAACAGACTGCAAAAATCCAACATGGGATCTCCTTTCAACTGCTGCAATCTTCTCAGCACTGATGACCACCAGTAAAGGTCTGGAGTCTTGCTTCTCCTGTAACAGCTTGTGCTTATCACTCCATTTCTAGTTAACTTCTATCCTGCATGCTTACCTAAGAGGAGAAATTCTGCCTTAACATATCATGTCTACAGCACTATTTATGTCTGCATTTGAGGTATCCTTTTTAGAATTCTTCTTTCTTCCCTAGTCTATAAAATTTTTTATAACAGTACTAAGAGTAACTGTATCCATCTTTTCTGATGTAAGGAGGAAAGTTAGTTTTCTTAGAAGTAAGACTGAAATATTTCAAGTAAATTAAATGCATGAAGGAGTGATTTTTCCTCAAGCATTGACCTCACTAACTGAAATATCACCACTGTCTAGCCAAATATTTTATCTGAGAAGTAGCCTCTTCTCAGATACTTCTAGTCCAGATGCTTAACTCATATTTCCCCCATCAGTGTTGTTTTTTCATAAATGTTAGGTGAAAACAGAGGTCAGCTTCCTAAAGCACCACTAAGGACTGCCACAATATTTCACATACAATAAATGCCCAAGTAGCTTTTACTCTATACCCTTTGATACAAAGCCACAGAAGAAGACAAAGCAGGACTGAAGGCTAAAAGAGCAACAAAACCACAGTCCAGAAAGGTCAGATCAAATATGCACTTCCCCAGCATCCTGAAGAGCAGCAGTCAAGGAAACAGCACAGGTAGTCACGTAATGATACACACTCTCCAGTGCCAGGGACTTGTAGTTCAAGAGCTTCATAAGCCAAATACCCTATGATTTTATTTAAGGGTAAATGGATTTTTCTTGGGAGTTTTTAAATTATTCTGGGACACATTTTAAGCTTGGCAACATCCCACAAAGAACTCAGTTCACAGAGAAGGATTCTGACCCTCAATCTATCAGTTTTAGCTGCAGCCTCCCACTTCTTGTATTTGAAAGGATAGTAAAGTCATGCCTTATTTAGTCCCTCCCTGACAACCATGACTCTCTTATAAACTGTCCACACCCTTCAGTCCTCTCCATGCATAACAACCAACAGCTTCCCTTCCAGGTCATTCCAACACTTCTGAAAGATACTGACAAGCACTCAGCTCTTGCCACCAGTAGCTGTCAATGTCTCATTCCCTGTAAGAATTTGCATGTGACAAATAATACATTAATGCCACAAATAAATGAGAAAATAGTACACTACGCAAATAGCTAATTAAGATTAGTTAAAAAACACTAGTTAATCTCCTGGTCACGTGAAGCACTGATGATAAAAATTTCATCTGTGGAATAGGAGCATTAAATACCATTAAGTATATTACAGAAAAATGCATTTCATGTGGACGTGGTTCTGGGCAACTGGCTCTGGGAGGCCCTGCTCGTGCAGGAGGGCTGGACAACATTCCCTCCAGAGCTGCCTCTCAACCTCAGCCACCCTTCGAGTCTGAGATCTCACTTATCAGCCAGTACATTTTCATTGAAGAACAAACAATGGTGGCTCACCAGATGAAAGATGTAAAACAAACATTTTAATGACTTTTTTTAAGTTATCAGGGAATTAAACTGGCCATTACTTTAGCACTAAATTTCTCCTCAAGTCCCATCAAACATACCAATGACTTCACAGAGTTTTTAAAAACACATTTTTTTATCAAAGTAAAACAAAAGAACTCAAGAAAGATTCAACCACTATCACAACTCACTTTATGAACATTCACTTTCGTTTCTCCTTGGCCACAGCATTCCAAAAAGGAAACTGGCAAGCAACTGCTTAATCTGAATATAGGCAAAAATATCAAAAAGCTTTTGAAAAAAACTGAAGCTCTGAACATTTCTTAATGTTCCATAGAAATAAGGTAAAGAATCAGCCACAGGTTACTGAATTTTTACTATCTTTCAAGCTGATGTTACAGGTATCAAGTCCATTTTCATAGCTATATATAGTAGATTCACTACCACACTTCCAAAATTAAGAAATATTAACCTAGCTAAAATGAAAATTAGTATCCAAAGAACACGGATGTTCTCTGACAGAGGAAAGCACATATATAAAACACACACTTCAGGAATCTAGCAAAGTTAAAATGGGAATATAGAGTGAAACACCAAGCAGATGATTCACCACAAAATACTGTCCCACAAACGCAGCAAATTGAACTGCTCAAGTACAGCTCAATGTCCACAACATTAAAAAGTACAGTCTCCTAGGAAAACGAGCTTTACAAAAGTGAAATATTTCAATTTAGCAATAGGCCAACAAAAAGTATTTTCTCAGGGTGCACAAAGTATTTTCAACCCAGTACATCTTGTGTTGACAGTACCTATGAACCAGCACAAGTGTCTGACTATAGGCTGTGTGAGTCCTACCACATCCATCAGTGTTACACACAAGTGTTGTTATCTGACTTCAGCTGGACAAACCATTACGGTATTTAATGTGCTATTGCTTCCCAGACATTTAATGCATTGAGATGTTTAATGGAGGGTAACAGCAAGCAGAAAAAAAGTGAGACACTACATTTGTTCCACATACAAGATGCAAACTACGTCAATTCAAAATACGTCACACTGAAACCTGAGCCAAAGACTTCTGTGATCTGTTCCACCAGTGGACTTATGGGACCAGCAATCTCCAGCAATTTAACACATCAGACAGTCACTACTGAAGTGACCACAGGCTAAGAACTGATGTTATAAATGCTACCAGCAAACCAGTACCAGCTTGAGGCACAAAAACACACCCTCAGAATGCAATTATGCCAATAGTCTTGCTACTGACAAACGTGTCTCTCTCAGGGGAAGGGATAACAGAAAGGGTAGCAGAGGGAAGAGTGCTATGAAGACACCCGCATCTGCATGCTACACAGTAAAGACTCTGTCAGACTGACAAGATGGTGAGTTATTTCCCATTGTGCTCCCCCCCATAAAAGCCACACAATTTATGTGGTGAAACGTGTTTCTACCTTTTTGCCTGTTCATTACTAGAGTGAAACGATCTCTAGTGGAGAAGACACAGTCATAAAAACATGCAACTTATATTGCAAACAAAAATTAAAATTGGTAGGTGAACTAAGGAAACTTAAGAAGTCAGGAGTCCAAGCAGACTTTCAACCAACAGAGACTGCACGACAGAGACTTTCCAAGTGCTTCAGTTCACTGACACACATGGCACCTGCCTCTGCTCCAGACATGCTCTTCATCACAGGCTGATCTCACCCAGATGGCCACTGCAGCAGTACAACTCCCCAGAACAGCAAACAGGCAGAAGCTGTTTCCATACACTGCTGGCATTTAAAGCCTGGCTGTCCAGACTGGTCTCCACACCGTGACCCCTTTCCACAACACAAGTCTTCAATATTACCAGTGTTAAGGCTCCATAAGTTGCCTCTAGCAATAAAACAAGTCTATGATGACCAAAAGTAATGTCAAGACCCTCTCCTGAAACAATATTTAATGATTTTGTGGCCCTCACCAATGGACCAACTACAGATAGGGTTAATCTAAAGAATGCACTCTGCAAGACTGCACATTTGACAGCCCTTTTATGTTTGAATTACCAGTTGGTCTGAAAAGAACTTTTTGCTGGCCTGTCAGATCTGGAGAACTGCTCTAGTGACAGAAGATCCACTTTTAGACAGCTGCACTCTCAGCCAAAGACCACTCACGCCAATGGAACAACGCTTTGAATTCACTGGGCTTTGGATTAAGCCTTCATAACCTAGTGACAACAGCAGATATGTTAAGGACCCTCCATGCCTTTAAGATAAAAATAGTCACCCTGTTTGAAAAACAGAGGCAAGAAAAATTATCCCTCTCCTCAGACAAAAAATTTTGTAGCAATTCAACAATAATAGGACTTTGCAGGTAGTGAATCTGTACCCGAAAGTTATACAGTTCAATAAATACTGTCACAGGGTACAGTCAGGCAGGTAATGCCCACACCCTGTACAATCTCCACACTGCAGGCCAACCATTACCCACAGCACTGAACACTCAGCTCTTGCTATCTACTGCTGCACTAAATGTAGCCTCTACAAGATAAGCTCTTGCTATTGCTGATGTTAAACACCACGACAGATCTAAAGGACAGAGTTCATAAAGGCAACTGTACTTTTCTTCATTGACCTGGAGACATGGTATGACAGCAAAATGCACAGGATTCATTCAAGTGTTTTCACACATTACAGTCATCTTACTAATCAACTGCTGAAACACAAGGAATAGCTGGATCCCTTTTTTGTCATGCAGTCTACTGCAGACAATCAAAAGCAATTATAAGAGTGCATGAAAATAATGATACATAAGATAGCATGGCTACACCCTCAGTTGAACTTCCCACTTTGCAATGGGTCCATCCTCACTTAGGCTCCTTGTACTGGTGAATATAACAAAGCATGTGAACCTCAAAAAGATCTTCAAAGCCAAAGGTGGACCTTTGGAACTGTAGACGAGAAGCCTTATAGGATTATCACCTGAGTGTGAAGCTACCATGACTACTAAAATGAATGGAAATTCATCAGAGCTCTGCTCTGCTCAATCACACACATATTGTGGTACCTCCACCACGGAGGTTCAGAACACCCTGACAGCACTTGCTCCATTGGCAAGAGGCAGCACCCAAGAGCAGCCAGTAACACCCAGCACACCGTGTGCTCCCAAACCAACACAGGTACCACAGTTCTGTGGGAACCTGTGCAAGGTCTGAACTCACAGGATACAACCAAGAGATGGACAAAAGGTATCCTGTGTATTTCTCCCTCCTTGGCTCAAACTTGACACCAACTAAAACTAGAATCTTATGAGATTAAAAAGACATCAATAGTGAGTTTAGTCTATTCTATTCTCCAACTTAAACCATATACCAGTCTTTCTCAACACACAAATTTGTTCTTCATGATCTCCAGTAAAAGAATTCTTAAAGTGCTGTTTTTACTGTGAGAAATGTTAAAAGCTTAATTAGTGTTTTCCACGATGAAACTTAATCCCATTTCAACCTGCCCATCATGGTCACTGAAAATAGCATTTCCTTCCCACAAATCTTTTAAATACTTGAAATCTTTTGCATTCTCCTTAAATGCCTCATCTCTTGCCAAAATAACTGGGATTTTCTTCCACATTTATGAAGTTGTTTCCTCAAACTCTGATCACTTGCATTTCTCTACTCTGAACTCTTTCAAAGTGGTCCAAATTCCTCTTGAATTTTGGCACCCAAAACAGATGCTGTCTGAACACTGACTGTATACCAACAGCAAATAAAGCCAATGGATTTAAACTTTACATCTCTCAGACAATACTCCTGTTTAAACATCCCAGTAAGATATTTGCCTTTTCTGCAAACAGCATGACACTGACTCATGTTCAGCTTGTGATCCACTACACCCCCAGGTCCTTTTTCTAGTAGCCAACCAGTTATTCCTCATCCTGCATTTCCACAGCTGGCAACTCCTGCCTAAGTGCAGTGCTCTGCATTTGTCCCTGTGGAATGCCACACTATTTTCCAGGTTCTTCTGAACTCTTGTCATGTCCTCCAACACACAGTCCCTCAGAATTTAATAAACACATTTAATCAGTCAGTTGACTGATACTTTCATTAAAGGCAACCATACCCAGGACACAATCCTTCAACATAACCTCTCATTTTAACACTGAGTTGTTACAGTTCTCCAAATGGGATCATCTACCCTCAGATTATGCCTCCATTTACTTCTGAAGCCATTAAAATGAAGAAACATTATTAAATAAATAAATAAATCAGGAGACAGGACTTCTACTGCTTCTGCCATAGCCACAGAGCCTTCTGCTCTGCAGGAAAAAGGTATCAAGACTTTGGATGCAATTACTTTTCCCACAAATCAGTTCATGCTGCTGTATCTTCCAAGCACCTGAAAACAGAATGATTTCTTATTAATCTCAACTGATGGGAAAAACTAAGACAAAGTGAATTGTCAGACTTCAGCTCCTCTTCCTCAGCTCTCTTCCATTGTAACTGTCTGAGGACTCATCCTTTGCTAGTCCTTCTAGTACTTCTGAGTATTTCTAGGTAATATTTTTGAGTTGCCTTGAGAATTATACAGTGAAGCTTATCAGAGCAGCAGACACAAAAACACCTAGTGGAACTACACTGCAGTGTAAAATACTACCTTATCACAAGTATTAATACAATTAAGCACCTGCACAACACCATGTGAAAGAAGACAAGCAAAACAGGCACTGAGTGCTTTAAATGTTCTTTACCTTCTGCAGATACATCCCCTTCCCAAATAAGACATTTCCCAATCTTCCTCCTACTATTGACATACTTTTACAGTCTTTTATGCCTCTTATTAGTTGCCATTCCATTTGCACTTTGGCCTTTGCAATATCTGCCCCTACTACTCTTTTACCCATGTTCTTCATAATATGACTTACTTTCACACTCTACATATATCTCATTCTTGCATCCAAAGTCAGTAAAAGCTGATTATACAAGCTGGTCTTCCTACTTTCTCTGTTTCTCAAAAGCCTTTCCATAACACTGTTGTATCTCCTACCCTTGAAAAGAATCAGGAGCTCTGATTTCACAGACATTGCAATTTGTCACCTTTCTTTTTGAGATCTTCTAGCTAAAATAAAATCTTAAGGAGTTGCCATTTTTGTTGTTGTATGTACCCTCTAAACTGAAAATATCACTATCATGTAACTTTGTTAAAGGTCAAAATAGAAAGAATTGGGTATTTCAATTTGAAGGATGGTCTTTTAGTCTTAAATACCACCTAAAAATCTCAATCCAAAAAGTAACAGACTTGGCTACCAGCTCCAGTACCTGGTCCTCTTCCAAAGAGCTGCTTTAAGAACAATGCAATACCACAATCCTAATAAACCAGAACCACACACACACACAAAAATAAATTAAAATCACAATGAAAACACAGAATTATGCAAAATGCAGCATATTCTGGTAAGACTGATAGGATTACAAATGCAACTGACACTGCAGCACTTCAAGCAGCTTCATTCCATGGCCAGGGGGACCTCTTCCCAATCCCAACCCAAGCACAGCACTCCAGGAAGATGATGCTGAAGTTCCACATTTTAGAAAAGGAGCAGTAAGACATAGCACCTCAGCTTTGTGCAGACATATCCATAACTCCTGAACAAAAACTGTGAATCACTCATCCCTTTTTATTTAAGCCTGCCTTTCAGCTGGAAAAGATTAAAGTTTACTGTCTTATTTCAATCAGGAATAAAGGTGTCAGACTTGGAGCTATAATTCAACTTCAGTTTACTACAAAATGAACTTTTGTTCCCTGCTATGCAGATTATTTAACAAAGGAAGCAGCTTTTTTATGAATGAAAACTATTTTTAGCTCATTGTGTAACAGTGAAAGGGAAACATTTTAGCATTGCTGTTATTTAAAACATTTCTTTCCAATGTTTAATTGTGAAATGAAGATTTTTGAACTAGGATTTGTTTTGTATGAACTCTCTCATACTAAACATAACCAGATCCAAGCACTAGTCAGAATGTTGGGTTTTTTCACCACTGAAAAGCACACAAAACCTACTGATCTGTACAACAGCATGACTCCAGAGCCAAACCAGCTTTGACCATACTAGATGCCATGCTGTGGAGGCCCAGAAAAGCAGGCACTTAAACACAAGCTCTGTTCTCCAATGAGATTCTTGCAGACATTCAAGAGATGAGTCTAAACACACACTGCAGAAGCATTTTCATATTACATTGATACTGTTTGGGCACTGAGAACATTAAATCTAAGGAAATCCCTTTTTTCTGATTTCCAAAACTCAAAAGAATTAACTCAAGGAGTTTGTTTCACAAGGCAATAAAGGAATGAAACCTCTTCCCTCCATGCCAGCTCCCATCAGGTCCATATCACACAGATATTAAATAAAGTGTTACAACTGTTCTCCCTGGCCTCCTGTTAAAGATGCTTGAGTACAGCACTCAACTCAGACATTTATCACACCAGAAGTAATAATTTCTACAACAGACCTTGGACAAGATAAGTCAAAGTAATCATGTTGCAGATCTCTGTTGTTTACAGAAATAAAGCAAACGGTACCTGAAGGTTTCCAGAAAAAGGAACACGGGTGCAATGGTCAAAATGCTCAAAAAAACCTGACCTTTCAATGTCAGTTTCCAATTCTAGGACAGATTTCCTCTACGACCCGGGCAACTCACTTGGACTTGACTTTAATGACAAAAAGGTATCTTGCTTCCACAGAATACATGGAATTTGTCTCCACATGACTGACAATCTACGTCTTGACTATTTTATACTCCACTCAGAAGACAGTGAGGATACTACCTCCTCAAGGCAAACAAGAAAAATTAATGTGAGGGTTCCATATCAATACAGAATTTTTGGTTTTTTAAATAATCCATCAGGACCACGGCAAAACAGCTTGTGTGATGCACCATGCCTGTCACATGGCACACTAGCAGAACAGCACTGAATCACAAAGTTTCTCAATCACTCAGCCACCATGATGCAATTTCCCTTCCCCCCAGGCAGCCCCCACACTCCCCTGCCAGGCAGCCAGGACCTTTCATCCCTCTCTCTCCAGGCCAGGGATGAATTAGTACCTGCTCAACTTAGGAAGTCCTCCCCAGAGCAGAAAGAAATTAAATACAGGAACAGACACTTGATTCTAGAAGACAACCAATAAAAACATGTAGGGGTGAGAGCACAATGAGCTCAAAGCCTGGAGAGCACTACTGGAGGCACCACTGCTCCTGGGAGGTGTTGAGGAAGGTGGCAGCTGCTGTCCAGCAGCTCTGCTGGAGACAGTCTGCAGAACTGCTCACATCCCTTTCACTGCTTTTGCTTCCTGGTGCCATGGACAGTTACCTTTGCCCAAACCCAAATTTAACAAGATCTCTCTTACTCATTTTCTGAAGCATTTTAAAAGCTGATAGCCTTGCATCACATCAGTTTTTCCTTGCTGACCTAGGTGCTCACACTGGAACAATGTTCTGCCCCACAGGTGACTACACCAACAATATATAACATTTTGGTTTCACTAAGTCATCTTAATGATATGCTTCCTAGAAGTCAGGAGAGTTAAATCAGTAGCAATAAATTTCCAAGTCAATTATACAGTTCAAAGTTTGCACAGTATGTTTTCTTTAAACTTTGTAAAATTGCATTTGTAATTAGCCAACATGAAAAAGCAGCTTACAAAACTAGCAGTAAGTAGCTGTCACTGGCATGCCACATACCAAGATAAACATTTCCTCAGTGTATGTGCAATAAAGAACTACTGCTGTCATTCATGACACTGCTATGACATTAAGTCATAATATGGACATTAAGTTTATGAGGATCTGACTTATACCATAGAGTAAATATAAAAAATGCCAAAAAAGGCTGTTTCTTCACAGCTTCAAGAAAATCAATATTCTACAGGACATAACAGTGTGGTACAAAAAAACAGGGTTACTTTAAGAAAAGGTAAAAGTAGCAATTCTTTCAGACATGATGGAACTCATGGCAGAAAAACACTACTAACCTGTCTGAAGAGCCAGTGTGTGGACCAATCTCATACATACAAAGTCTGAGTCACCTACAATAAAGAAAATAACAGTCAGAATAATGAATAGGCTAAATGAAACATAATCTTGATTGCTCAAGCTAAGAAAACATTGTACAGTTCTAGTGAGTGCAAACTGCAAAGAAAACACATTAATGAATTCTGAAGCTGGAACAAAACTCTCAGCAACATCAAATGAAGAGGAAGCAGCCAGAGACCTCTCAGCATTCATGTTTGAACAGTTTAGAGTTTACCATCTCCCACTACTGGAGGCTACATTATCTCAGCTTCCTGAAGGGCTCCAAAACTGTCTTCCAACCACAGCACCTGCAGGGAACACACTGATCCCAGCAGGCAAGCCAGGGCACTGGTGCTAGCAACAAGCTTTTAGAGCCAATACTGCTGATACTCAAGTTCTTCTTCCCCCTATGTATCGATCTTGTTTCAATCCCCGGTGTTTAACTCACCTCGTAGCTGTTTATCCCTGAACAAGCACAAACAGGCCTCCTCTCTGGGATGGCGCAGTGGCTGCCGGAGGTGCGGGCAGCACGAGATCCCCGTCCCCTCCGCTCAGCCGACAGAGCCGCGCTCCGTGACCTCTGTCAGCAGCAGCACAACGCACCGACTCATGGGCTGCAAAAAGGATGAGACACCCTGAGTCCTCATCTGGCACCGGGAGTTTCTCTTGGGCACACGAGCACCGACATTCCCCACCGACCCCGCCGCACAACAAACACGCTGACGGGCGCCCGGGCAGCTGAACGCGCGGCGTCCGGTCCCCGGGACGGCGGGCACCGCTGAGAGCCCGGCTGGGAGCGCGCAGGATGCGCCACGGGAGCCCTGCCCGAGCTGCCG
>WEIV01006682.1:82086-114336 GCA_013390005.1 Calyptomena viridis
GGGGGACATGACTGTGGGGACAGGGCCATGGGGACAGGGCCATGGGGGGACATGACTGTGGGGACAGGGCCATGGGGGGACATTGCCATGGGGGGACATGACTGTGGGGACAGGGCCATGGGGACAGGGCCATGGGGGGACATTGTCATGGGGGGACATGACTGTGGGGACAGGGCCATGGGGACAGGGCCATGGGGGGACATTGTCATGATGACAGGGCCATGGGGACGTGGCCATAGGGGACAGGGCTATGGGGACATACCTATGGGGACAGGGCCATAAGGCGTCATGGCCGTGGGGGGACAGGGCCGTAGGGGGCTCTGTGGGGCAGGACAAAGGGTCTCTGAGGCAGTGGGGCCAAGCCTGGGGCTCCCCGGGGGCACACGTCAGTGGGGCAGTGCCAGAGGTCCCAGCTGGGGATGGCAGCGGGCGTTGGGCTGCAGAGCCTCACCCCAGGGTGGGACCAGGGGCTCACAGAGGTGCCCCTGGCCATGGGTGTCCTGCAGACAATGGGGGCTGACATTGCCCCTAAAAGCTGCAGGGCAGACATTCCCATGAAGTCCGGGCCAGCTCCCCCAGTTACCATCCACCGTTACCTCCTGTGCTCTGTTGCCAAGGGATGGGGAGCGGCACCAGGCCAAGGCCTTTACAGCCACTGCTGGAGGAATTTGCTCCATCCAGCACCATGGCGGGATTGACAGCCAGCTGAGGCACCAGAGGAGCAGGCCACTGTGTAATACATGTGCCAGAGTGAGGAGAAAGCCACTGTGTAATACATGTGCCAGAGGAGCAGGCCACTGTGTAATACATGTGCCATAGTGAGGAGAAAGCCACTGTGTAATACATGTGCCAGAGTGAGGAGAAAGCATCACCCCATGGAAATCCCTTCAAGGGATGGGTGCCCTGGGGCACCGCCACAGAGGCACCACCTGCCCAGGAGCTCCATAGCAGACCCCAGCTCAGGTGTGGGACACAACCCTGTCCCCACAGGTTAAAAAGCCAGTGGGTCGCTCAGCTCCTCTTCCCCTCAGCCTGACAGAAGTGCCGAGGAGTCTTTCTTATTGTCCAATATGTATCTGCTTTTAATAACCCATCCCTGCTTCTGTCAACTGCCTTCGCCCTCTGCTGATAACACACTTCTCTGGAAATGAGACAGTGCTCAGCAGCCAGCTGTTTGCCTCATCAGCAGTCCTGGGTGCACTTTGCTCTCAGTGCCTGGAAGTCAGGGTTTAATTTTACAAAATTTGCATTGCTGAGAAGCACTCAGCCAAGAAGCCAGCTGGACTGGTGTGGCCAACAGCACACTCCTCCACTGTCCCACTGATGCATCTCTACAGGCACTGTGTCAGAATTTCTTTTTACTACTTCCAAGTAACAAATAATCAATATTGTAAGGACAAGAAGGGACACCTGTGTGACTTCACTAAACAGGCACAGAAAGAAGACATGTTAAGTTTTCAGATGCATCAGTTAAAGCTTTTGAAGAGCACCATAAATATTTTAGGGGATCTGTAAACCACAATAGGTAGGATCTGTATTTATTTTCACACAGTACTATTTCTCCAGTGGTTCTCCTCCACTGCAGATGAAGGGAGCCATTGACTGTTACATCTCACTGCATCCAACCCCAGCAGTGACTGAAAGGGAGTTGCCTCCTCCTGGCAGAGCATCACATCTCCTCGGCAGCACTGTCAGCACCAGTTCAGTGACCCCATAGCTGTGGGGTGAGTCAGCCCAGCACGGGGATCCAGCAGGAAACTCTGACAGTAATTCTGTTGGCCCAGTAAGCTGAACTGATTCACTGGGTAGGCATGTGACCACTATTTAGGGGAATGAGAGGAAAAGAAAATGAGAAACAAAACTGCCCCTTTTAGCAGCCACCCACAGATCACTCATAATACTGAACTGCTCTGACTCGAGTCAGAATGGTTGCCTTCTTCTACAGAAAAAAAATTAAAAACGTATATTTTCTGTTAGTGTGCTCACTCTAGTACTGTCACAGTTCAATTTTCTGTTGATTGCACACTTGATTGACCTCCTCACAGCTCTTGCCAAAGACTGGTGTCAGCCCAGCCAAGCTTCTGCCCCTGCTTACTCAAGACACATCAGTTATCAGGTTTTTGTATAACAACTGAGCAGTTCCTTCCCCTGATTTTCTGGAAATTTAGTGATTCAGTATTTTCCGAGAAATCGGTACTAAGGGTTTAGTAATCTCAGGCAATCTTTAAAATACTTTTGTCTGCAATGTTAAAGATAGGTGTTAACCAGTGGTTTTCATTCACTCTGTTTACACGTGGAAAACAAAAACACCTCCAATTAAATATGGGGACATTGTTCCATCCATTTTCCAAACAAAGAACAGAAAAAAAATTACTGAATAATTTCAGCTTTTTTAATTTAATTGTAATTTTCATTGTCCGACACCCAACCTAAATGATTCTTAGGATTTTCTTTGTACATTTGTGATTCCGTAATGGTACTGGCTAATATATTTTCACTCTATTTCCCTAATCAGTTACCCCTTTTGCAAACTGCTAAACTACCCATTGCTATTAGCTTGCCAAATTTCCATCTATATATGTCTTTCTTGTTGCCTATTCATCTCATTTTCAGCACAATGTTTTGTTTGAAAACCAGAAAAGCTTCCCTTGATGCCACTGAAATTGTGAGCATTTGAGTCATTTAACAACACACGGATGAAGGATTCTCCCAGTTTCCATTTGGATCACACTGAGGTATTTCCTCAGGCTCACTTTTGCTCATAACTGCTTTTAGCTTTGCAAACTTTCTACTGTGTCCCCACTAGAGGCAGGGAGATGGAAATGGCTACCTGGATATACGTGGGAAAACAGGGTAAAACACATAAGCAGAAGTAGTTTTCTAGGTCATACAGACCTAGAAATTACTATGATGAGGAGAAGCCATGGAGATTTTTTTTGAGGTGAAGCATTGACTGGTAAAAAGAGCCTATACCATATGACTCAAAGGAAAAATATTAAGAAGTTATTAGTGTTATTAAACAGAAGCTCTTATTCTGTCATTCCCTATTAGTAAAAAGAGTTAAAAGGTTTGCTTTGATACATACATTTCTACTTCCTTCATCAAAATTCCTTTAGTAATTTTCAATTAAAGATTAATTTCTCATCACATTTTTCAGCCCATTGCATATTCTAATGTATTATCTTTATCTCCATTAGAAGGTTTCCCTTAACACCTAATTGCTTTTCTTTTTCAGTCCCTGGCAAATTTGAACCCTTTATTGCTTCACAAACCTCAAACCATGCAGGCTTTTATTAACTCAGAGATTAATTTTTGTGGCTGGCATGTTCCTCTGCTTTTCAGCTCTCTTGGCACCTCTCTGGTTTGTACTGCTGGAAGTGCCTGGCAACCTCCACTTTCCTGCAGCTTCTCTAGGGAAGGGATGGGTCACAGGGCTTCACAAGTTATTTCTAGGTATACACTTAGAAATCACAGAGCTTTTCAAGCATCAGGTGTCTAACCTGGTAGAAATAAGAAAAGAAAATACATTACAAGAGAAATTACAAGAGAAACAACAGTTTTTCTCTGTTCAGTTCAACTTAGTGAGACTGGTTAGCAGGAAATGAGCCAGAGCACACAATCCAGCATTGTCACTGCTTCTGGAAATGTTATGGCCATTCACAGCCAGTGTAAGTCCTCAAGACTTTGCTCAGCACTGTGAGAGGATATAAACAGTTTTGGACTTGAGTACAGAAGGAGCAATAAGTTCTGCAGCCTTTCTTAACAGACTTCCCATGACTATTTTGATTGCATAGTTACACGTATTCCTCCTGAACTGCCTACAAATCCCACAATAAAACTTACAACTCTTTTACAACTGTCTGTGACCAGAACATTTTTTACACATGACAGTCTTGATTTCTCTGTCCCACCACCTTTTCCCCAGTGATGAAGTTGTAAAACATTTTCCGTGTCCGGATTTGCCCCACCAAGCCCTGTGCTCTCCCAGGTGAGGCACAAATGAGCTGAACAATGCTCATTAAGTGCATAGCATTTAGTGAGTCTCAGACTGACTAATCACATTTTATATGCCCTCCCAGTCTGACTGTACCCACTGTTATCTCTCATCTATAACTGTAAATCCTTCAGGGCAAAGAAGAGCATTGTTACCTGTTGTACATTACCTTGCTGATGGGGGCCAAGGATTTTATGTGCTTTGGCAATAAACAGCGTAAATATCATTCTGCTTTAAGAACATTTGCAAAGTTTTTCTCCTTTGCACATGATTTCTAAATCAGTCAGGACAAGAACTTATCTGGAGATCATGTTTCTGTATGAAACCTATCTTGTGCCAAAACTAAGATACCCAAGTAGCAGAGAAAATAAATCAAAACCTACTGTTTATTTATTCAGTCTCTTTCATGTGTATATATTAGCATGTTTCACCCTCCCTTTTCTGGTAGGGCTGTATAAATATGTGCCTTAGCTCAGAGGAGGTTATGGACCCACCTCCACAGTGCAGAGGTGCCCAGCTGGCCACATCTGGTCCCAGATGCTGCAAACACACCTTTGCTGGCCCTGTGCCACCAAGCCCACCTCGGGGACAACGTCCTGTGGGGCACCTCTGGCTCTGTGTGTTTGCCTTTCCTGGCAAAGGTGTTACATGCTTAAGGGATGAAATCCTCATGACCCACTCTCTCTAATCCCCATGTATCCTTAGGCAAACAAAAAGAGCCTCATGAGAGAAAGGGCTGAGAGTGGATAAGGCTTCATGCCTTGGCTGTTTGGGGACATGACATTCCTTCTCCTACCTTTATTTGTTTTCCCTGACCTCAGTTGCTTTCAGGCTGTTCCTAGTTCAGTAGGTTGGCAACAGAAGTGGCAACTCTGCTGTGCTGGGCTCTCAGACGTGGGCATGGGATCTGCATGGGAATATCTGACTCTTGAAGTGAGTGCCAGAGCACATGAACACAGACAGGTATATGGGGATGACCCACGGAGTGGTGGCTAGCAATCTGTAATTACAGTCTCACTCTTCAACATGATTCAAATGCAGTTGAAAGCCATAAGTCTTTGAAAGTTTCCTTTGAAAGCTCCTTAAAGTACTTTGGCAAGCCTGAGCTGTTGAACAATTTATTATCACTTCTCTGCCAGATGAGCTTGTGAAACAGCTTAAAGAACAAATTGTACAAAGGGCCCAAGATTGCCACAGATGAAGTTTTGCTTGTGCCACCCAATCCTTTTTCCCTTATTTCCCAGACATTGAGCTCTTCTTGGTTTAAAATAGCCTGGCTAGTTATTTCCATTGCAACAGCAACATATCTAATGAGCCACATGTTTTCTGCAGTAGAGGGAAAGGAGAATTCATTGCTCCATTTACTTGAGGAAGATCTTAAAAAGTCACTTTTTATAGTAATTAGATAAACAGTACTGTGCTTTCCCATTCCTCTTGCTAGCCCAACCACCACCATGGGAAGCAGTAAAGGAGGTCACATCTGTCTCCAGATTATTTCTCGGGTCCTTTGAAGACTATTCCCTCCCCAGAAGTTATCTTCCACTCTCCTCTCCTTGCTCCCTGCTGCCACAAAGCTGTCACAGAATCACTGTGCAACTACTTGGTGCATCCTTTTTGTTGCTACTTGTCCCTTTCCTCTCTCTCTTCACTTTTTAAAAATAATTCAGAAGTCTTTCAGTCTGTAGGACTGTCAGCCTCTGCCTAGCCCATGTCATACCTAAAGAAAAGTGGGGCCTGAGTGCCTTTATCTGCTTTCCTGCCTCCACCATATTATTTATTAATGCTGCCATGCAGCACACACACAAAAGCTCACTGATGGATTGCCTCTACTGAGGGCACCAGTGTCCTTGTGGCTTGCACAGGGTTTGTCACATCAGCCCACAGACTGGGCTGAAATCCTCAAGGAACCACATTGGCACCAGTGGTGGTAACAGCAGAGCAAAGGCTGCCACACCATGAAGGAGGGTTGAGTTTGGTAGCAGTTGTCCCAGGCACAAGGAAAAGTTGCCAAGGGGATGCAGTAGGTACCTGCAAAGCTGTTGACTTCACTGGGGAATATTCCAGTATATGCAGGGAGTTCCACCCACATCAATGGACAGCATAAACCCTATACTAGATAACCTATATATAGCTAAACTACCCTAGGACAGATAAAAACAATTAAAGCAAGTATCTAAACAGAGCTAAAAAAAATACACATGCAAATCTTGAATGTGAGACTCTTGAAAAACCAACACTTCCCAGCAGAGTACAACTGGGAAAGGCCAAGTGCTCGTGCATTTATTATTCACCTGCAAGTATTTTACCGTGAAATGAATCTCCCTCTCACTGTCCACCCAGCACAGAGGACAGAATCAAGCTCTTTGGCAACTTTCCTAGTTGAAGAAGGCAATATTCTCTCCAGCTGAAGAATGCACATACACTGCTAATGGATTTCACCATCTAGCAGCACAATATTTTGATTTCATCTTAGAATTGCCTGAAAATAAGGACTTTAATATCTCTATTGTTGTACATTTCTCTCTCAAAGTATGTTTAAAGGACTTAATCAGACTCATTTCCTTAATTTCAAGCATATCTCTGAAAATGTATTATCCCAGACTGATGGCATCAAAGAGTGAATTAGGAATAAAGCCAAGTGAATAAAAACAAAGATATTTCCTTTCAGTTACTGTGCAGCCTTCACAGGCTGCAGAGCATTAGAGCTGCTGAAATACCACTGTCACATTCTTCAAGATCTGCAAATTAGTGCCTTGCTCTTTTGCCCTCGCCAGGAAGCAAGGACATGATCCCTGTTACTCTTTGCCCAACAAAGCTGTGCTGTGCTGAGCAACTTTAGATGTGTGGCACTGGAAAAATGTCTTTGAACTATCGCTCTTTGGGTTCCCAGTTTCTGAGACACATTTATCACAGCAAAGTTCCCCTACTGAACCAAAAAAGAAGCCCCTGGATTTGATTTTTACAGCATATGCAACTCTAGATTTCACCTTATGTCCTTCAACATCACTTGCAGAGAAACAGCAGATCTTGCAGCCATCCTGGGCTGCTGCAGTGCCAGCCTGGGTGGCAACAATCCCGACACCTTCTTCAGCCCTGGCCAGTGTGGGCTGCCACGCCAAGGGCACCAGACAGGTGTGGGTCACCCGATGGCACAAGGGTCCTTCCCGAGGAACAGCAGCCACCAGGGGACTAAGGCCTCCCTAGACAAGCAGTACCCCCTATCCACACGTCCTCTGCAGGGACTTTGTGTGTGCACTAGTTGCCCTGACCTTGCCCAGGAGTCCTTGTCCAGATGGTGTGGGTGCAATGGCTGTTGGAGGGTAAAAGGGTAGAAAGCGACTCACCCTCGTTGGGGCAAAACCCAAATATAGGGTAGGGGGAACAGAACAAACCATTACAGTAAAACAAACATAAAGAGCACACCACCACACTGGGCTGGGCTGAAAGCCCACACAGACCACATCTCTGATGGCACTAAGGAGCTGAAATGCTCTGAAATCCGAGGTGAGGAGACAGCTTGCATGCCCTCCCATCAAGGAGTCAAACACAAATCTCCCTATTTACTGCCATGCCGCTGGAGACTGCAACATAGGCAGGACAGGGTGCCTTTGGCATTCACAGCTTCCCCAGGTCTTCATCACAGATCCCCAAAAAAGTTGCCCCTGTCCTGCCAGATTAAGGAGCAACTCCTAAACCCTGCTGTGCCTGGAGATTTGACACAATTTTAGCAATGTGGTCCAGGGCACAACAAGCAGAGTTATTGGTGAAATGACTTATGCAACCTTGATCTCACAGCACCTCCTGGGAAACTGCCCTGCAGACTGGCAGTCGGTGCTGTTACAACAAAACAGAGAGCTGGGAAGCCTTTCTTCTGCTTCATGCTCTCCAGAGCAAGGCTGGGCTGTGCCTGCTTTCAGAGAGGACAAAGTCTGCATGCAGTTCTTCTCCTGGAAATGGCGCCTTCAAGAACGAGGCAGGTTACGCTGTCTGGTCATTTGGCCCACCTTCAGTCATCCTCAATAACCTTTTCATCTCTGTTATTTCAACCAAATGGGCAAAGTCCACTGGTTTATTATGGTGTAAGAAGCTGTGCTTCTGCAGTGCTCCCCATTTTTCCTGCACACTGGCAGCATCGCCGCCACCCAGACTGGCGTGTCCTGCTCGCATGGCCCGGCACCAGCTGGAACAGAGAAGGAGAAAAATGTGCTGATGGGCAAAGAATGACTTGCACAAGGGCCAGAGAAGACCAGCTCACCCATAAGACACTGAAAAGCAGCTTCTAGGGCAGGCAGAAAGTCTTAGGAACACAAACAGCACCGTCTGATAGTTCTGCACAGGGGATGTCTTGACTAGGGGTACCGGGATGCTGAGCACAGCATCCCAAGGTTCCTGCTTGTGAAAGGCTTGGAGAAACTCAGGGTTACCTGCCACAGAATCCAGGTCTGGGATTGCTGCCCTCACATCTCCTCCCTTTCCAAGCTTCTCAAGCGAGGTAGGGGAGAGAGAATTCACAGTGTGGGAGCCCAGTTCCCCCACATTGGAGAGCCTGGATTTGGTGGTGGGCAGAAGCACCCCAGAGTCTCAGGCAGGGTGAGAAGCAGGCAGAACTGGGCAAGCAGGGAGCCCCTAGACTATAGCCAGTTCAATGCATAAGCCAGCTTTACAAAAAAAAGGCAAGATCATGTTTGACATTTATTTTGCTTTTCTGAAACTACTGACTTCAGAAATGTTTCCTTTGCCCTCTGCTTTCCAAGCCACACTGCTTAGGCTCCCTCCATCTCTCCAGCCTTTCCTTGGTAAGAGCCAGGCCTTGCCAACAACACTGGAGACAGTGTTGTGAAGAAGCCAGGGAAGACAGTTACTTGCTGACGGGAGCCAGAGATTCCATGCTCAGCTATGGCACCACCGTGACAGATCTCCCAGTGCTGCAGCTTGACAGAAATGAGCAGCTCTGGGCTTTCTCCTCCCCCAGTCCTTGCCAGATGTTTTCCCCATACTGTCCCTTCCACAGCTCTGGAGTGGAACTCCACAGCAACTCCAAAGCCACAGCTTCGAAGTAACAGCTAATGCCGAAAGAGAAGCTGCTGGATCCTTTCCACCATCTCTTGCCCTCTGGGAACCCTTTCTTCTCTGTCTGTAAGGATTAGCGTAAGAAAGGACTAATTACTTTTGCAGCTCCACCCTAACAAGCAAGCTCATCTGCCTCCTCAGGACAGGTCATGCCCTGCAAACGCCTGGCTGCTTCATTGCTCAGACATTGCCCAGATTGCCCAGACATCTCTTGGGCCTCTTCAGACACCTCGGGCTCCCAAGCGTGAGAAGACAAGTGGACGGTGAGCAGCTATGAGGTGGCAGCAGCTCTCCAGTGCCTGCCCCGGGCTGAGAGGGTAGCAGCGTGCTCTTAGTGGCTGAGAAACCCGGAGGAGGGACTGTGCAGGCAGAAGGGGTGTTTGTGTGACAGCACGTCCCCCCTGCTCACACAGACGTGCAAAGGAAAGCACACACGTGCACACACCTGTGCCCTGCACTGGGGCGTCCTGCAGCCTTCCCTGGAGGACACACAGCACGTGTCCATGTGCTCTTGAACCCCTTGAGAGCTTCGTCCAAGACACTCCATCAGCAGTGCCTGACATCCAAGAACATGGCTGGATCCTCCTTCACAGCTGTCCACAGCTACATAAACAGCAGAGATGATCTACAACAGAGGTGTCTCCTCCAAGCCCAAAGCAGGCGAGCTCCAGTCACCCCATAGAGCAGAGAATATCCAGCAAACATACTGAAACTGCTAGGTGTGCCCAAACCTGATCTGGTGCCAGCGCTGTCCCTGGTGCCCTTGGCTGAGCACATTATCCCCTGCACACCTCTCTGGGAGGGGGAGCTGAGGAGGCAGATGCAGCTGCAGCCCCTCAGGAAAAGCCTCCTTTAAAACTGCACCCACTCAGAGCATTCCCACCCTGGCCATTGTTTTGGGAATGGCTGGAAAATGTCAGCAGGGCACTGGGTGCGGGTGGGGAGGGGGGTCAGGAAAAAGGAAAAAGAGATGATTAGGGTTTTTTTTTTAAATCGGCCAATAAATTATATTAACTTTTCCATTGACCTTTTGTTGGGTCACATTATCAGACTGGTGAATGTGGTTCACGAAGATAATACTATGCTCAGATTTCAAACTGTGCAGAAAGTGCATCCCAAGCAATATGCCAAAATGGAAACATCAGCTCTGCCAGAGGGGTGTGCTGCTCACTACCCTCCTGAGGAAGGCCAGACCCAGCACCTACACATATTGTATAAAAAATGGTCAAGTTCCAAGGAAGATCGGGGGTTGCAGAGGTTCCAGCTTTGTCAACGTGCCATTTACTCCTTTCCTTTTGAGACTGTGATGGCACTGGAGCTGCCTGAAGATGGACTGGCTTGCAGCAGCCAGCCAAGGTCACTTTCCTGCCAGTGCTTGGCCATGGTGCAGGCAGCTGGGAATGGGCAGCTTTCCTTGGCCAGGGCATAAATACTGGCCTCACATTCTGGTGCTGCCTTTGGGATAGGATAATGTTCCCAGCACGGGAGGAAAGATGGTGTGAAGTTGCAGCTACGTGCACTGAGTGGCTGCAAGGATAAGGGACAGCACTGCTGACCCCGGCTTCCCCAGCCTCACACAGGGTTTACTGGGTGTTGGCAGGGCAGCAACGCTGTGCCACATCATAGCAGCTCCGTGCCACGCAGCCAGCGGCAACAGCTCCTTGTGCAGGAGTGCCAGGAGTGCCACAGGGAGCCAGGAACGTGCCAGCCCCCAGGGACACTGCCGCTGTCGCTCCCAGAGCTGCTCTGGTCCTTGGAGTTCAGACAGTTGCTCTGTCCCTTGGATTGTGGCTCAGGCACAGACAGAGGGCTCCTCTCACCCTCTGGCAGCCCAGCACAGCCAAAATTAGCTTCCCCCAAGTGTGTGCCGGGAAGAAGAGCCGCGATTGTATCTTGGAAAAGCATTATTGTACTCCTATCTTATCAGGGAAAGGAAAACGGGACTTTGACAAATTGTCTCGGCCGCAGCCGGGGTAAGCACATGATTTTCGGTAATCGCCCACCCTGTGGTCGCCAGTGCTGCGGCCACTATTGTTCCCGGCCCCGGCGCTGTGCCGTGCCGAGCCCGGGCAGCCCTGACCCTCCCGCAGGCGACAGAGCACATGGGCCCCGGCCACGTTCAGCTTGGCTGCACCCCGCACATTGTGTTTGCAGGTGGGGATGCAGCCGAAGTTAGATTGATCTCCTTATCAGGAGACTTCAAGAGCTGATAAGGTGACATCGCCCGGCTGGAGCAGGGACTTGAACTCTTTTGCAAGGGGAGATGGTTATCAGCGGGCTCTGGCAGGGCTGTGTCGGCTCTGCAGCCTCGCAGCTGGAAGCAGAGCCGCCCTCTGAGCCTAGGACAGATAGGAAGGGTTTGTTTTGCTTTGCACAATGGCTCCTCAGATCCTGTCCAAGAGCAGTGCATGGAGCACTGCAGGGTACTTCAAAGACACTCAGCTTTGTGCTGTCACCACACAGGGGATCCAGCGTGGCCAGTGGCCGTCCTGCCCCTGGGACACTCAGCCTGACCCCAGGGACAGCTTGGTCCCTGAAATACCAGTTGCAACAGGACACATGTTGTTCCCAATTCCAGGGCAAAGAGGATCATCACCTGAAGAGCTTATGTCATCTCACCAGGAAGCCTAAGAGCAGCCCAAGAGGCCACCTCTGCCTGCAGAGCATTGGTACAGTGAGGGGAGCAGGGCACTCCTACTGTCTTTCTACTCTTCACTGCTGCAAACCCACCTGGGAACCCTTCCCAGCAGTGTCATGAGGGCCAAAAAACCTCTTGAGAGGATCTGTATACCCCACAAACCACATTCCCTGACAGAGCAGGGAGCAGCAGGTGCTTGGCTCCCCTTTGCTGCAAGCCAAAAGACAGGAGAAGACATACAAGGCAACTATGATGGCTGTTGGGACATCCAGCATGAGCCTGCAATGATGTCTCACAGGAACACTTGCCTGGCCCACTCAGTTCACCTGGCACTGGGGCCATGTTGGATATCTACAACCAACCTCACTGCTTGTGCAACTCATTTCTGCAGCAGGTCTGGTCTGGCAACAGTGCTGGGATGCTCCAGTGCACTCTTCATCCCCCTGAGCACAACTGGGATTGCTGGTGCAGTGATCTCCATCACAGGTGCTGGTGCTGTGGTAGCTCACCCAATTCCTCAGCAGAAGCAGCCACTGAGGGCTACTGGGAGTAGGCAGAAAAGTTCCAGCAAATTGCACAGATGTACCACACCTGCCTGATGTTATGGTGCTTTGTGCCATTTTTTGCTCTGCTGCTGGGAGCTGCTTCTCCAGGCAGAATGGAGGGACAGATTGCCAGGTGCTGCGAGTGTCACAACCACCCCACAAAAGCTGCCGCTGATTCCTGCATGTCTCTATGCCTACAGCTCAGCTCTCTGCTTTCCAGAACTGGCCATCAGTGTGAAACCAAATGGGAAAACCCCAGGTGGACTAAATATAAGATCTGAAGACACTGAGGCCACTGACCCCCTTTTGCTGCTCTCAGGGGAGAGCAAATGTAGCTGCTGGAGAGCTGCAAACCACAGTAGTCTGTGATGTGCCCAAGCCCCAGCACCCTCCTGTGCAATCCTCCCTTTGCAGAGTCCCTACAACATCCCTTCCCACAGCCTGAGCAAATACGGGTGCCCCCTTGTACAGCTCCATGAGAAGGGGCCTGGCACTGCCCACTGCTTTCTGAAGTTCAGCTGTCAACGATGGGACACCAAAAGCAGCCTCTGGGACCCACCAGAGGCTCCTCTCTTGGGCCAGAGAAGAGCAGGTCAGCACATGGTGACCTCCTGCAGCCCACCCTGACGCTCCCAACACCACAGCCTGGGAGCTGCCAAAGAGCCCTGGCTGCCTCCCTGAACTCCTCTCATCATTCATCCCAGTCTCGCTGCCCAAAATAGCCCACAATGATTCCCACAGTTAATCTGGGCCTGCAGGCTGTCCTCTGCCTCTGGGCAGCTTCATTTCAGACCTCCCTGTCCCTGTGCTCTGAGACAGAGCAGAGGTGCTCATCTTTTCCTTTCCTCTGATGTCCAGATGGTATCCACCCCATCACATCCCCTCTTTGGGACACAACACTTCTTCAGAGGCTCACCCATCCTTACTGAGATGCCATCCATGCCTCTTCTCATGGCCTCTTTACATCTGGGCACTGGGGGGATGCCCAGCACTGTACACATGGCATAAATTCCCTTGCAGCCCTTGTCCTAACAGCTCCCACACACCACTGCACTCCCATGGCCAGCCTCCTCCTTGGCAGCAGCTAATCCTGCTCCCAGCTCTGCCCACATGGACAGCACTTTGTCCCTGTCCCCACCACTCTGAAATATAACATATAACACATACAATGGGTCACTCTGTTCCTCGGCCACTCAGCAATGCTTTCAACACCTGCCACCAGCTGTGGGATGTTCCCACACCCAAAAGTAACATATCACTAGCAAATGTTGTGGCCTCATTTTTTCCAGCTCTTCCAGAGCAGTTAAAGCAAGATTTAAAGCAAGACATCAAGCTATGTGATTCAACTGACACTCTTGAAGGATGGGATATCATCCAGAGAGACCTGTACAAGCCTGAGAAGTGGGCCCATGGGAACTTCATGAGGTGCAACAAAGGCAAATACAAGGTCCTGCACACGGGTTGAGGCAACCCCTGATTTCAGTACAGAATAGATTGAGAGCAGCCCTGCCAAGGACTTGGGTGTGCTGGTGGATAAGAGGCTGGACACGAGCTGCCAATGTGTGCTGGCAGCCCAAAAAGCCAACTGCATTCTGGACTGCATCAAAAGCAGCATGGGCAGCAAGTTGAGAGAGGGGATTCTGCCCCTATAGTCCACCCTGGTGGGATCACACCTGCAGAGCTGCATCCATCTCTAGGGTCTCCAGCATAAGAAATATGTGGACCTGTTGAGGCAGGTCCAGAGAAGACCATGAAGATCTCATAGGATCTCATAGGAGAGCATCTCTCCTATGAGGAAAGGCTGAGAAAGTTGGGGCTGTTCAGCATGGAGAAGAGAAGGCTTTGGGGAGACCTTAGATCTGCCTTTTAGTACTTGAAGGGGTCCTAAAAGAAAGATGAGGACAAATATTTTAGAAAAGTCTGTTGCAATATGACAAGGAGTAACGGATTTAAATTCAAAGATGGTCAATTTAGGTTGGATGTAAGGAAGAACTTTTTATGATGAGAGTGGGGATACACTGAAACAGGTTGCTCAGAGGGGCAGTAGTTGCCTCATCCCCAGAAACATTCAAGGCCAGGTTGGATGGAGCCCTGAGCAACCTGATCTAGTTCAAAATGTTCCTGCTTAGAGCAAGGGGTCTTTGAAAGTCCCCTCCAACCCGAACAAGTGTGTACATGAAGGACACAGATGGTCCTGTGGGATGGAGCAGGAGCAGGCCAGATTACCTGCTGCTCTGAGACTCCCCAAGAACACGTCAGCTCACTGCACACCCATGCACAGCCACACACACCCAGCTCAGACACATCCTCCTGTGCTTTAGAAAGCAGCCCAGGTGCCCACCCTGCCTCTACAGCGGAGGCTTTTGTTTCACTTTGGGTTATCTTATCGCCATAGGAAAGGCAATACAGCAGAAGAATTTCCTTTCCTTTATGTTTCCAGCCTTTCCATTGTCTGGCGTCTGGATTTCTGAGCCTTGCCACTCATCAATTCACTCAGGCCTTTGGAAACATGAATGCAAGCCTTCCTTATCAGCAGGAGCTCTGCAAAGGCTCCTTTTGCTACTGCAAGCAAACCAGGCAGGGTCTGGCTGCTCCAAGCTCCATCCTCATCCCATTCATGGGCCGTGCATTTTCCACTGCCCAAGGCAGGTTCCATCTCAACCGTTCACCCAGGGATGGCAATGCCAGGCAGCAGAACTTGATGAGATGTGACCAAGGCATTGAAACACCGTGCTCTTCCATTTCTTTCTTCCTTAAAATTTACAGAGCCTGGAGGCCAGGGCAGGATGCATATAATTGGGAAGAAGGGACAGCTACAAGTCACCAGCACCTCAGAAAAGACCACGGGAGACACAATTAGTCTGGGGCTATAGCTAAGGCTCTTTCTATGATGTGCTCCTTATAGGAGCCACCACCACCCATCCTGGAGGAACTATCTAAGCTCCAGTTCCAAGGACCAAACTTGCTTCAGTTGTGTTCTCCACTACTGTCCTGCATGGCAGGTGTTCTTCCATGTGCTCTGCAACAGTGAGGAGCAGAAGAGCCAGGCAGGTATCCAGGTCCCCATCCTGGATCCTCTTGCTCCAGCTGAGTGCCCAGAGTACACAGGGCTTCTCTCCCAGCATACCAGGGCTGGAGCAGTAGAGCACAGTCCATGGATTTGAAAGACACAGACAAGACTTGAGAAAAAGCAACACTTGTGCAACAAACCACACACATCATCCCAGGGCAGGAAATTCACCTCCCAGCACAGGAATTGGCAGTGTTCTCCTTTCCAGCACCTAGCACCTGCCAGGCAGGCTATGAGCAAAGGGTCAGTCCCCCACAGACAGACTTTAAGACATATATAACCTGCTGGGTGGGTTTCTATCTTGCTGGTCCATGGCTCGTGGTGCTAGTGGTCCACAGATAGAGATGACCAGGAAGATTGGTGGCCACCAGCAGGGAGCCACAGTGGGGACTGTCCCTTTTTCCTGCCTTGCTGGGTGGATCAGCTGGCTTCAATTCCACTGGGTATGACTTGTAACCCCCAATGCAGGGGAAAACACCTGAACAACCAAAAGAGGAGACTGCTGGGTTCGAACCCAGCCGTGAGGCTGCACATCTCCCACATCCCCAGTTCTAGGGGAGGAAGCCACCAGGAGTGAGAAAGGGGGACCCCCACACCCTTTTGCAGCAGGACAAAGGTGAAAGGAGATGGTAGAAGCTGTCACTGCTCCACCAGGCAGTGCTCCAGGCATAAGATGGCATGACAGCCTCTGGTGACACCCCAGAGCTTCTCACCTCCCCCCAAGGAAGAACATTCTGCTGCTTACTGCTTGTTTGGCTGGGAAGCTCAGGACATCCTGGAGGGCCTGCAGGTTGTCTGAAGGTGCCTGGGCACAGCACAGAGCAAGGCTTCAAGGTCCCAATGGGAAGAGAAAGGAGCAGGTAGTGCCATAGGAGGGTGTGAGGGAAAGAAAGGGGAACTCGCTGTGTTTCAGAGTATTTGGTTCTCCCTTTCTCCATGACAACAAAGGTCAATGCAGAACAGTGCTGATTTCAATTTTCTTCACACACTTCCCTCCCTGCACAGATAACATGAAGAGAGGGCTCAGGAGCACATAGGGAAGAGTGTGAAGAAAAGGAGAATTCCTTTTCCCTGGGACCCACACAGTAAGATTCCCTGAGCATTCATTCCCCTGCACTACCATGAGCACAGCTGGTTCCAAGAGCTGCCAAGCAGAGATATCAGAATTTGGTGAAAACACTGCAAAGTCCCAGATGAGCTTGCAGTGGTCCACCAACACTGGCCAACATAAAGGGGCTTAGCAGAGGCTTCCAGCTTCCCTTTACTCTGTGCAGGCAGCAAAAGCCTGCCTGGACTGCAGAACCTTCCCCACATGGACATGACAATGTTTCTGCTTCTTTGCTTCAACTGCTGTAACTCCCAAGTGACAAGGGGCTGAGGACATTTCCAGGAGGACAAACCCAAGCCTGCTCCACCCAGCACGTGGAGTCCTGATGCCCTGACACCACCCATGGGACAGACCCTTTTCCCACAGCAACAGCACGAAAGAACACTGGGGCAGAGTTCCTCTGACTCAACTGCAGTTTCTTTTCCTCTTGTCCTCACCCTGACCCCTCTTTATGTCCCAAGATATCTTGGGCACCTCAGGCATTTAGCCCTTAGAGATTATATTCTGAGGTGCACTGGGGAGCTGCTCCCTGCCTCTCTCCCAGCAGCCTCATGGTATTTTTCTTTGGTATTTTTTTCCTTTTGCAGAAAAAAACCAGAAAAAACTCGGTAAAAATCCTGGACTAGAGTCACCACACAGGGAAGGTGGACAGCACAATGCTGCTGCTTGCAGATGTGTAGGGAAAAGGAACCTGCTGGGGCCAGGCAACAGCCCTGAACCTCCTCACAGAACAGGGGAAGATGTCATCCGGGAGGCAAACAAAAAGACCACTTCTTACTTTAAAGCAACAGTGTCTCAGGGCAATCAGGAAAGAGTTGCTTAAGTTTCATAGAAACAGCCTGAAAGGCCCCGGATCCAGCTCCTGCCTTGCTCCACACTTTGGTCCTCCTGGCCATCNTGGATCCAGCTCCTGCCTTGCCAGGGCCAGAGCTGTAGCTTCACACTTTGGTCCTCCTGGCCATCTCCTTGCCAGGCTGCCTTAGCAAGTTCACACGCCGCTCCACAGGGTGCACTGTGGGGTGAGGAGTTCCCCGAGATCTGCACTTCTGCTGAAATCCTGAACTGGAACAGGACCCAACACTGCTGCTGGGGGTGCCAGGGCTGCTCCTCTGCCTGGGAAAGACTGGCCCCTAACGGCAGGAGAGAAGGAGTTCAGTCTCCTCGGGAGATTCATGGAGTATTTTTGGTCCGGGCAGTGACTGCAGAGAACACATGGCAGGCCCTTGCTGCAGACTCCCTCCTGCAGGAGCCATCACCCCTGAGCTGAGACGTCGGGAAAAGATCAGTCACCCAATCCTGGCACCCCATGGCACGGTCTGCAGTGGGATGACTGGCAGAGGGCTTATTTGTGTAGTGCTGGCTCTGCCAAGCTGAGGGGAGCAAGGCTTCTGTATCACCTGCAGTTAGAAGAGCCACAGCACCCACAGGGCTTAGAGGTTCACATCCTTGCATCCCACTCCCCTCACTTGCTCACCCATGATGCTTCAAGTTTCAGGGACAGAGTGAAAAAATATTGCTCTCCCTCAAAACAGACTCTGCAAAGTACATTTTTCAGTACATGGATGGCCTAAGCAGCAGCTCAGACACACAATGGCAAATCCTGCGAGTAAAGGGCAGCCCCAGCCTTCTGGTCCTCCAGGGCAGAGAGGGTGGTTCCACCAAAGGCTGCCAGTGCTGTCCTGCAGGCCTGGCACCTAGCACCACCTTCCACCAACAGCACAGCACCCAGCAGCTCTCCCAGGACAGAAAGCACCACGTGCTGCAGGAACAGACTGTGGGCTGCTCTGAAGCTCCCTAAACTGGGCAGAAGAGACTTGCAGGAGAATGGCACCTGCAGGCAGAACTGTAGTTCACAATGCAAATACCATAAAAGGGCAGTTCGGTTTCAAACCATATTCCCAAACCAGTTCTGTGTTTCTGCTGCAGATCAGTGCAGCAGGTAACAACATCAGGCAGGAAAACAAACGGGCTGCATTATAAATCAAAGCCCCCTAAAAGGAGAGGCAGATTGCTGGGGTGCTGGAAGTGCTGTGGATCCCAAAGAACAGAAGAGCCAGTTGCAGCCTGCACACTCCCTCTACATGCACAAGGCACTTGAAGAAAACAGCACTCCACAATGGAAACTGGCCCTCTGTGGAAAGCAGTGAAGCAGCAGAGGCTCAGTCACAGGTGGTGAGGGCAAAGCACAGCGTCTCCTTTGTGCTGGCTCCTGAAAACTGAGTAGTGCCCACATTGCCTCACGCCTGCCAACTGCTCCCATGAGCTGAGCTGTCAGCAAGGCCCAGCTGGCACTGCCCGGCAAGGGATGTGGTTCAGCAACACACCAAACCACCACGGGAAAGCATTAATTCAACCACAGTCTGCCCACTGCTTATTAACAGCAGAAATATTAACAGCATGAAATAGTAACAGGTCTTTAGGTCCCCCTTCTATCAAGGCAAGAGTCCTTTAGCACAGCAAGGAGCAGCTGGGATTTAACAAGCCTGAGCAAACAGCATTTGCTTGGTTGTATTTACATTATCCTCCATTCACTCACACAGACTCTGCAAGTCACTTGGCAGGTCTCATGGCCAAAGGTCTCTGCAAGCAACAAGCAGTTGGCCCAAGTCTCAGGCCCTGGGGATTTCTAGCACCCACTAGATTTGGAAAGGTCTGCATCAGGACACAAGCCTGTCCAGCAAGAAGGCTCACAGAGACCCAGCTAACAGGAAAGGGCAGAGAACACAAAAGAAGAAAATTCAGGTAGGTGTAATATGAGCTAAAAATTCAAAATGCTTTGAAAAGAGAAAGACAGAATAGAAAAAACTATTTTAAAACTTCAATAAAGGATACCCCAACTTAAGTTTGGCAGATAATTTGATAGGCATTAGCTTCACACAAGACAGGACAAAAAGAAATGGGTGTTTCTGAGCAATCAGGTCCCTATAAAGGACAAAAGAAGGTATTTTTCGTGCAAGCAGGGTGGAGAAGTCAGATCACAGTGATTTGGCTAAGGCACAACCTCTTCAGGAAACAAAGGCAAAGATCACCTTCTCTGGAAGAAACAGATTAAACAGTCTCTTCTAAGAATTTACTTTCCATTACAGAACACTGATTCAAAACACCACTGCCCATATTCATTCAGTTTAATTATGCTCTGATTTTACAGGTGGTAGGGAACTATCTTCCTTTCAGTAATGTAATTAAGAACTCAACTCCAGGGGAAGCAAGAGCCAAGGACAGGGGACTGACCCTCTGGACACAAAGTGCACACACTTTAACAAAGGGACACACAAAGGGTCACAAAGCCAAAACCAGCTTGGTTGCACACCCCACATCTGCTGTGGCTTTGCTCAGACATTGTTTTCATCTCTTCATCCACACTTAAGGCCTGGAAGGTACAAAATTACAAGACAGCAATCCCTTTGTTAGTATCAGAGGCCAGCATCATCTTTTACTCCACCATCTAGAAACAAGGCACATCTCATCTTTGTGAGCCTTTCCAGCTCTATCATTACTCCCTGTGCTGCACTAGGAATGAAGGGCACTGACCAAGGGCACAAACATTTCCTCAGCAGGGCAACTAAGAAGTAAATCTCACTTAAGTCTGACCCCAAGTAAGTAAAGTCTTTTTAACATCAAATACTCATGTACTCAAAATCTGCTAATAGACACTTCTGTGACTAGGTCAATGAGACAGAACATGACACCATATAGGAATTAAAATCTCAAATATATTTAAGGACAAATTAGCACCAGATTTTTAGCCAGTCACATGGAGCTAATGTTTTAAAATACCAATGGGAAGTCACACAGAAAAACAACTGATACCAGCTCAGCGTGAAGGACATAAAAGCAGCATTATCCTTGCATGGTCTGCTGTCCCTGCTCAAGCTGGGAAACAGGGAGTGGTTTCAGTTCCAGATTCTACAGAAGAGGGCTGGTACAGCAGAGAAGGAAGAGGGCAATAAAGATCATTTTACGTCATTTTTCACCACACTGAAGTGTTCTGTCAAATCAACAAACAAGCTTTAAAGACAAAAAAAAAAAAGAGATGAGCAATAGTGTCTCATAATTTAACAAACATCACTCATTGAAATTCAACTGTTTATAGAGATTTTAGTCAGTTTTACAGGGCTTGCTTTGATCACAAACAGTCATAAAATACATCCTTTATGGAAGGAAAAAACATTCCCGCATGGCTCCATCTGCTCCCATTGAAAAGGATGTTTCAGCAGCAGTCAAACATCTGGGCTGGCTTCCAGATAACATGAACAGCCAGGTCTCTTTTGTTCTCAGAAGGGATAAGCTCCAACTACCAGAGCCCATCCTTACCCCTGCCCAGGCCAGTCCATAGCAGAGAGCTACCAGGTGAGCTAGTGATGCCCACTTAGCCCTTTTTTCCCCCCTTCAATTAAGGCCTGTGGGGCAGTGCAATCCCTGCCCTGAAAGGGCCCCATACTGGTGTCACAGCTACGCCTCCAGGTGCTTGGTGATCCTGCGAATTTTCTCCTTCTTGTTCCTGTTCCCATGTTTTTTCCACGGCTTTCCCACCACGTTGCCAGGACTGGGTGCAGCCACAGGCACGAGGCCGCTGCCAGGCCTGTATCCCATCGCAGCCCGCACCCCTTTCATGAGGGCACGAACATTCTCCTGCAAGAGGACACACAAACACCAGTGACCCATGAGATTTAACCACAGCTTAGTAAAACCAGAGGCAGGCAAGCTCAAACCCAGCAAGACCTGCTCAGCCCTGGCTCCAGAGCTGCGGGAAGGTCATACCAACATCCAGGCCAAAGCTTGCCAGCAGGCTCCAGTTCTGCCTGCAGCTGTGCTGGATCCCCAGCATCTGCCACTGCAAGCTCAGGCAGAGCACTGAGGAGACACTGAGCTGTGGCAGACATCAGCTACAGCACTGGAATGGATTCTCACTGCCTCTGCTTTGCACACAAAAAATTGCCTTTGCAAATAAATCTGGCATCTGTGAAAGCCACAGACTAAAATAATTTTCTCGAGTCTGGAGCGTGGGTAGCACTGCTAGGGCTCACAGCTCGTGCCAGCACTTTGGGCAGACAGAGGAAGTGTCTGGTAATCCCAAAAATTCTTTCAGGTCATAGTTTTCTGAACCATCTCACTGTTTTTTTGAAAAGAGCCTGAGTGCTTGTTTTCAAAGTGCATTGTTATCTTCAGCTGTGATGAAACAAATAGTGTTCATATCCAGCTAACCAAACAAAATGGAACATGCTGTCTATGACCCATCCTCTTCACTGCTGAACACCTGTTCTGATCTTTGTCAGGTATGCAGACCTAATCACTTATGGATTTCACATTTCATTACAAGTCAAACTGATGCACAGGAAGTTCCACCTAAATAGAAGGAAGAACTTCTTTGCTGTGCAGGTCACCAAGACTGGAATAGGTGGCCCAGAGAGGTTGTAGAGTCTCTCTTACTGGAGTTATTCAAGAACTGACTGGACACAATCCTGTGCCATGTGCTCTGGGATAACCCTGTTTGGGCAGGGAGGTTGGACCAGTCAACCCACTGTGGTCCCTTCCAACCTGATCCATTCTGTGATTAATACATTTTTCCAGCAGTGTAGGGGCAAACCAAGATCCCCATGGGACCTAACAAGAATCATAAGTTAAGAAAAAAATCCCATTTTCCACTTAATTTTGAGATTTCTCAATTGGATTTTAAATCACCTTGTATTCTTTTCACTTGCTTTCACATTCTGAGACAAAACCACCAGGTAGTACTAAACAATTGTCTTAAAGAACCTTATCACATCCCCTAAATGTATCAGCTTGAGACGAGAATGTTAGTTTGAAGGACCTGTTAGTCCAATACCATGTTCCAGGTCAGTTGCTGTGTCACTCCACCCTCCTTGTCTTTCTTCCCAGTTACTCTCCTGTTTGCTAAAGATTGATGGCATAATGACAAGGGTCACCCTGCTGACCTCTTAAAGTCAGCTATGCACACCTCATTAGCAAGCTTTCAGTCACCTAGGACATTCCCAGTGATTTAGGAGGTAATAAAAAGAACAGAGAGTTCTTGGGTAGAAATTACATGCAGATCCCACAGCATCTAGCACCATTAACCCATCCCAGCACACCATCCTCAAAGGTGGGTTTTTCCCCAGTAACTACAAACAAGTGCTGCAGCAAAAACTCCCCGAGCAAATTTTCTCCAGAATTTACCTGATGGAAAAACGTTTTGTCCACCACATTTTCAATTTGCTTTGCTTTGCTATTCTTCTGAGGCTTCACCTGTGTGGTGGCCTGCATGGTTCTGTTCTCCAGGCATCTTTGATGCTGGTGCTGAAAGTCATTGGGGTCAATACCAGGAGGTGGATGGCAATACAACAGCTTCCCCTGTGAAAGCCATGGGACACAGTTATCACCAAAGAAACTCAGAAACCCAGAGAGGAAAGAAAACAACTCCAAACCTAAGAAGGGCCCAGACTCCAGGGGCTCACACTGGCAGACTGTAAGTACACTTTATTTCTCCTCCCAGGCAACTGGCTTGACTTCTAAATTAAAGTACCATTCCACCTCTACTTGAAAGCACCATTTCCAGCTGCAAACAATACAGTACAAAACTCTCAGGAGCAATGGAGGATCCTATTAAGAAATTCTCAACAATAAGTTGTCAAGAGGTGTTGCAGAAGCACACAGTATTGCAACACTCAGAGTTACAGTCCTTTGTCCCAAATATCAATCCAGCTAGAGAATTGGGTTCCTTTCCTGAATATGTGCTGGCTATTTTAGAGATATGATTATTTATTTAGATAGCACCATATTCTTGAGAGGTTCATTTTATTCTTTTAAAATATAAAACCAGTACAATTTAAAGAGTATTTTGATATACGGTGATTTAATCCAGAGAAACAGAATTCACTTTATTGTGCTCCAGTGAAACCTTTAATTCACCTCCTAGCAGGAAAGAAAATGCAGATGCAGGAAGCACTTACATTGACATAGTCTTTTAAAACATATCGAGCTGATCTTGGCTGGTCTGGCTGTCCATGAGCTGTCATAAAGCCTCTCATATCTGGAAGACAAATCCAAAGCACATTTTTTATAAGTACAAGAGAACTATGTCATTCTCTGCTGCCTAATTGCAAATTTGTACCTTTTCTCAAAAAAAAACTCCCTTAGAAAGAGGCCTCTGTTGGGGAAAGCAGGGGAAGAAAGGGAACACTGCTGATTGTAGAGGTACTACAGAAGCATCCTGACCTAAAAGGAACTATGGGAGCTGATATCTCCCTACTAGCAGAAAACTTGCTGGATTTTTATTTTTGTTTTAAGGCCAGGTAATTTACTGCATTTTCCAGTGTCTAATTCAAGACACAGTTGATGGGAGGTATCTGAAAGGGTAAGAGCACCACACTATAGACTGACAGGGCATTTCACCAATGTCCTGCCCCTCATCACTACATCTGTCAGGTGAGACTGGCAAAGCACACCCAGGAGATGAGCCATTAACAAAGGCCAAGCTGAGAGGAGGGCAAGTCCCACCACAGAGGTTTAACACAACCACTCCAAGGTGGGCCTAATTTTAAAGCAATCTCCTAAGGCCCTGTTCAGGACCATGCACACAGTGTAGGTGACAGTTTCAAAAGGATCATCACTCACATCCATATGCTGTCAGCAGCTCTTCAGCTGTTGGCTTTCGATCTGGATCCTCATCCTCTCTTGGCCTTATGATATTTATTCCATAGGTTGCTTCCAAAATGTTCCGTGGGATATGCTGGCAAACGTAAGCTAGTGAAGGAAACCACCTGGTGATTTTCAGCTACACAGGTAGTCTTGCCCTTGTCACTCTAAGCATACACGTGAAAAATGACTCCTGGATTTTGCTGCAAACCAGAAAAATAACACAAATCTGACAAGACAAAGTTGAAGTGAGGTGGGAAAAGAGCAACACAGCAGGGCTATTTTACCCATTATGTCCCACCACCCTCAAAGCATGAGCACAGGTGCTGGTAGCAGGGCTGGAACACACTACTTGTTCTACTCCAGATCCAACCTCACAGACACTCCCAAGAACCCCATGCAAAGGATATTAGAGAAATAGGTGGGACATGGTCCCTCATCTGGTCTATAGGCAGAATTCCAGAACAAATCATTTCTGCCTTGGTAGAGATGAAAGATGGCATCACCAGACCAGGGCAATCACAAAGGCACAGGCCAGGCTCCACATACAGGGTCTACATGACAAATAACTAATTAGTTCACTATGGCAAGTCAGTGTCCATGGAGAAAAAAGGAACAAAAAAGAAATCAAATGCATAGATAAAATACAGATGCAAATGAGACTATGCAGAAATTCCATTAACACAGACATCTGCCCTGCTGGCCCCAGACAATGAATTAAGAAAATGAGATGTGAAAGAGCAGCACTTCCAAAATTCCTAAATAAGGTGTCCAGATGGGGGCAGCAAGACCTTCAACTCTCCAGTCTGATGGGAGAGAAGCACTCCAGAAACCTTTTTACTGTTGGACGTTTTGAAACAAATACAAAGTACAAGAACAAGTACAAATCCCACAGTGGTCCCACATTATAGCACTGGAGTTGCCACCTCAAAATTAAAATTTGATCGGTATGAAAACAGCAGCAAAACTAGACTCATTAACAGCAATGACATGAACAAGAAGAATGGTTCAAAACCTTGACCTTAAGCTATTTAAAGTGACTGTTCCTCTGAAAAGTGTCTCTCCTCATGACTGATGTTGAAAAAAGAAGCGACAAGTTACCTAAATAAAATCAGGAGATGAAAAGCATCTTCCATTGCACAGTGGCTCTCATAAGTGATTTAAACTGCAGCAAGAGTTTGGAAGCCATGACTAAAGTTCCAAAATTATATACATCAAGACCACCCCTCTCCAACATATTCTGCTGGTCAGAGCTCAGGTTGGCAGAGTTCTCAGTAAGTGCATGTGGCTGCAACTAGTTCATAATGAAGCTCTCTTCCAGTGGGGAAAAAGAAATAATAAAGAGATTGATGCTGTTGTTAGCAATACCTGAAAGTGTTTTGTACGGCCTGGTGTAGCAGACACTGACACCTTCTTATTTCCAAGGATTGTGTTGATGGTTGAACTTTTGCCAACATTAGGGTAACCCACCTAGATGACAAAGAACTGGAATCAGGCAGGGTGGTGCCAGAAGAGTGACAGAGCTCTGACACAAAAATATATAAAATATACCAAAAAACTAGGGCAAGCAGTGGGGAACACTGAGCTGCAGGAACTTTGCACAAAATTAATCTTAGCACAAAACTTTTGCTTGTTAGTTTTTATGCTCTTACAGGAAGCCAGGCTATGGCATGAATTTTTCCCGTGGAGGGCACATGGAATCAAAATTTAGATTAAGCAAGTTCCATTTAAGCACTAACTCCAACTCACCAGCCCAACATTTACTTCCCCATCCTTCACCCTTGGTCCGTCATGCATGGTTTTGAATATCTCCAGCAGCTCATTTCTCTGCACCAGATGGCTGAAGTTCCTGATGTTCCTGTTCTGCTCCTGCACCACACACTGCACTGCAGCACCATCAGTCCTGCTTTCCATCCTCTCTGGAGCAATAGCATTTACATTGTCACTACCATCATCTTCAGAACAGGTTTGCCAGGCCTCCTCTTCATCTTCTTCACAGTCTTCATATTCATCACTGCTGTCATTATCATATTCATCACTGCTGTCATTATCACTAACCAGAACTTGGTTTCCAGTTTGCAAGGTGTTGTCTGTGGATGTGCTTCCTGCACTACCTTGTGCTGTGTCTTCTCCTTGACTGGAGCTTTCATCCTCATAATCACTCAGGTGCTCTGCTACCCCTTCAGCATCCACTTCCTGTGTGAGCAGCATTTCAGAGGTGAAAGGCAAAGACAACACTAAGCCCTGCTGCTGACTGCAGTTGCTGCAGTGCAGGCAATTATACTGTCACCACCCAGCTCCCAAGGGCTGACAATTCACTGCATACACCACACAGGGGTTTTTTAGGGGTCTTAAGTAGGATGTAGACATAACTAGTCCATTTCGGGAGAATGACAAAAGTATTCTAAGAGGGACTGTTCACAGCTGCTCTGTGAACTCATGAAAAGGTTCCTCTCCAGGAGCACAGCTCTGAATGCCACAATAATTTTTTAAATTAAGTGCTCTTAGCAATACGAATGAATGTTATTTTTTTTAATATTCAGAACACAAAGCCATTTTGTTTCAGGTCTGAATATTTCATTGAAATAATTTCAAGCTGTCTTGTTTTCAGTCCAACTCTACATTTCTTCTCTGCAAAGAGTTCACATTCAAAAAGGAATACCTTTTCATTACAATAGCATTTTGACCTTTCTTTCCAAACAAGAGAACAGAACTAACACTTGAAGTCTCACTTTTAAATTACTATGTAAAAATACTCTATGGGATGTATTTATAAGGAAAACATTTACAAGGATTGTATACCAGCTGAACACACTAGGTATTTTTGGAAGGAAATATGGGATATTCCATAGCCAAATGGCTGTAACAATAAAAGCTGAAAGTGGGACATATTGGTAACATGTAACTTGGGGCAACAGCTAAGTTTGCTTCACTGGCCAAAAAATGCTTTTCAGTTACTTTAGGTTCTTTAAGAAAACACCCCTCTCTAGGGAAGAAAAACACCTCTATCTGGATAACCACATCCCTCACAGTGTTCCTCTTGGAAAGGCTGCAAACTTTTAAAATTGTTGAAAGAATTGGAAAACAGGTCTACCAGGGCTGTTTGTGTTCTGCAGATGGTTCACCATTTTACCCTTCTCACTTTTGTCTCCAAACTGATCATTCAAATGCTGTTTTATGGCTGCACAGGTCTCTAAAATAATCCTTCCCTTAGACAAGGCCTTTCCCAGAAAGGTGCTCAGGTTTATCACAAGCAGTTACAGAGCAAGTTACCAGCAGCAGCTACACTCCAGCAGTCACCTGCAGTACCTTTGCTGCTCCAGAGAGCCGCTCACACTCTGCCAAAGCTGACCAGAACACCACCTTAACCCCCTGGTTCTCAAAGAAGTGTGCCCAAGCAGCCCGCTGCTCCTCACTCAGCAAGTCTGCTTTGTTGATCAGGATCATGTTCTCCTTGTCACTGCTGACCTCCTTTACATAACTTTCCTAAAGAAGAAAACAAGAGAAGGATCAGGTCATACTCTGGTTTCAACTCCTCCTGCCCTCAAGGTAATATGAAAGCAGCCAGACAAGTCACCCCATCCAGCTCCACACCAGTGTAGCCAAGGTTAACATCCCATGGGATAGGTGGAACTGCTGCTTAGCAGACAGTTACAAGAACAAATTGGGGCACTCAGCTACCACAATACAACTCGTTGCTGGCCATATGTGCCAACACCTTGCCTGCTAGAGCTATGACAAGATATCAACAGAATCCTGCAGCAGGAACTCCTCAGATAACTATGTGAGAAGTTTCATGTCTCATTGATGCACAGTGTTCTATAATCCATCATTACAAAGCTGTCACTTCAGCAATTCTTGATCCTTTGGTTTCAGTGCAGTAATCCTCACACACTTTGTGTGTGCTTTTCACTGTGCTTTTACACATTCCTGTTCCTTTAAGTGAGGGCACTTCCAGTAGGTAATGAGTAACATAATATCTGCAATATAACATCTGCAGCACTGCCTCCAAATCCACAACATCCTGTGTGAAATATCAAAGGACATTAAAGAAAATTTCCTGCCAGAATACTCGCATAAATTAATAAGATATCCACTTAGGCACAACAGCAGAACAGTTTCAAGGTAGATGAATGTGCTAAACAAAACACAAATCATTTAAACTTCAAGAAATAAAATGAAGACAACATTCAAGAAAGTGATTTACTTACCAGATCTTGGCATCTAAACAGAAGGGGGTTTCTAGCATCTACTATCTGGACTACAATATCACTGCAAAAGCAAAAGAAAGCCCCATAAAGTACTCCTCCTTTGAGTACTTCCTCAAAGGAAGCAGCAAAGCACAGCAACTATTTGTTTCTAGGTTTTCCTTGGAATTTTAATAGTTTTAACTGTATTATCCTACTAAGTACCTTTACTGAATAGCAGAGCATCCCAGCAGCCCACCTGCCCAACAGAGCCATGCCTGTGCTACAAGCCAGGACTGATGTACAGTATTTCCTCCTCACGTGGCTCACTCTTCTGTACAGCTGGCAAGGAAACATGCTAGTCTTGCCAATCCATCTACCCTCCAGAAATGCTCAGCAGGCAACAAGAAGTGTTATTCTATCCTTCAGAATGGTACTAAAAACTGTGACAACACAACTTTATTTCTGCCTATTCTCAACTCCAGCTGTAGCAGGGTGGTTACAGAGGTGGTTTTCCTACACAGTGAGACATTCTGGAACATTGTTGTCCCTTTTACATGGAACAAGCAACCACAAACAACCTCCAGATTCTAGGCATTTGGTATCAGGCATTTTCAAAATTTCTTTTGTGCTCTTCTTGTCACAAAAAGCATAAAACACTGAAAAAATAGCATTAGACTCCAGAAACACATGGTGCTCCTGCACACAAGGTGTTCAGCAATACCTTCCAAACTCAGACACCAGGGTGGCACCACATATATGAGCAGGACTCATTAGTTCTAGACACTAATTAAAACACAATGGCTTCAGATCCAAAAGGAATTCATGCTTCTTTTCTCAAAAGGAGGGGGAAAATTTACCTATAGCCTCTTCCACTACAACTTCTCCAGGCAGATACTTTAAAATACTGATTGCCACACGCTGATTCTATTTGCTTGACAGGGATTTCTGTTAACTCAGAACAGCTTCAGAACATCACAGGTTGAATGGAAGAATTTCAAGCCTCACTAGGCAGTTGGTCACACATACAAAAGAAATAAATCAATATTCCCTCAAGGGAGTAATTTAATAAAGCCACATGGGTACAAAGAGGTGCTGCACAGCTACAGAAATTCAAAGATCAATACCAGAGAAAGCTGACACCATGGTACTGGGATGGGATACAGAGAAGTTATTGAATCACACTGCTGGGAACTAGTTTGAAGAGAACACATGAAAAGGCTGACAACAGATGAAATTATCTGGCAAGGTAAGGGAAATGACTTTTCCATTCACTTTTGCAACATTGTCCTCACTCTACATGAAATAAAAAGCTTCAACAAGAGCAGAGAGACATTAATAACACATTCCAGTCACCTCAAAACACTCGATGCACTTGCACTGCCTGTATGACACCCTACATGAGCACTGTCCCAGCCAAAGGCCCAGCAGCATCCACCACAAAGCCCCTTCTGTGAAAGGACCAGCTCATCATGACCTCACTGGTGAAGCATTTTTCAATTTTAGAAAAACCAGATGAGATGATCTCAAACTTAATTACTAGTGAAATTAAATGCCCCCATTAATGTAACAAATAGCACTCTTATTGTACTACAGCTCAGCAGACCAAACAAAGCTATTGCTGTGATATGACAGCCTCTTGTCTTTTGTGCACTGCTGCAACTTCTCTGAGTGCCAAAGAGACTCCTTCTTTCCCAATATTTAGTTCACCTCCCTTGTCTCCTGTCCCTCAATGTCAGCTGCAGCTTGTGTGGTTGGGAAAGAGGGGAAGGGGTTAATCTCAGTGAGAGACAAAGACACAGTCTCAAAAGAGACCTCCCACTCCGAGCTGCTGGAAGAGATCAAGAGTAGCAGCATCTGAAGAATCTTCAGAGACTCAGAGCAAACCACCTGCAGATTCCAGTGCTGAGAACTAGCAGGCACCACTAAGCAGCTGCCACTCTTCACGTCACATTTTGATCACTTCAAAACAAAATCACTTCAGTGCTGATAACAAAACTTAATTGTTTTACTCATTTGTTTTTCCTGTGCTCAGACACTTGATGCCTGACTTTAAAAGCTTCAATTCACAAAACGTTAAATATTACTTTTTTAAAAGTGAACAGTGAAATACTTTACCTTCTTTCAATGACTCTCCAAAGCTGACGCCAAAATTCCAGGTTTCGTTCAAATGGGGTTAGAATTAACTTTTTCTCTTCCTCAAGGCTAAGGCAAAACAAACAAAGATGTCACATTTGGTCCCTGTCAGGCAGTAAGCACAGTACCATTTTTTCCTTAGATCCAGGAAGCTTTAGTTTCAGAGAGAGCTCTCAAACCAGATTCATATATAGGTTATTATTTCTGCTGGTTGGAGTCGCAGATCAGGCATCCAGGTAAACTGCTGTCAGTGCCACTAGTTCAGCAGTGACACATCTCCTGATCACACCAATGGAGAAGTGGTAAACGATGGAAAGAACAAAAACACAGCCAAAGTCTGCCCGTAAAATTTCAGAGACAATAATAAATAAGAGAAGTTATCACAAGTGCCAGTTGAATACCACCTGGAAAAGGTAATGAATTTGAGCATGGTACCTGAAATGGCTCTATAAAACCTCTAACTTGCTCTTACCACCACCTGAACAACTTTAACCAGGGCAAGTGCAGATCTGCAGAGCATGAGCAGATACCACCCAACTCTCCAAGCCAGCAGAGGCAGCACCAGACCACCACAAGCTGCTGTACACAGGCTGGTAGCACTGCCTGCTGTTCAGACTCCTGCTCTTAGGAAACACATCCAGCATTCCTCTACTTAACCAGCAAAGCAGAACATTACATGCCATCCTGAAGAATTTTAAAAGAATATGCACACACAAGGCAGCTTTGCAGAGATCACCACAAAGACACCTCTGGACTGTGGCTGGGATGTTCAGCCTTGCAGAAGCACAGGGAGCTACTCAGGAGATGTTAATTTTATTGGTCCAGCAAGGATAAACACAACCCACTGCTTTCAGGGCCTCTAAATGCCACCAGCTACTTACCCAGACACAAGCAGCATACTCACTGGGCAAGCTGTCGCCTCCACTCGAGAAAGCTCTCCCTCTCTGCTTGCTTCAAGTCCTCTGCACTGGTTGTCCTATCCCAGCGTGGCCTGTAACAAGCATATTTTGAAGTGAGTGGTTAAAAAAAACTAGTCAGGCCAGCTACATTACTGCAGTAAACATAAAGAAAGCAAACATCACACATTCAGCTGTGCCAGCATGGTTATAGTTCAGATGGGAGTGCACTTGTTTTCAGCAGCTTTAAGTACACCTTCTTCCCTTGTAACCTTCCAAACTCCATCAGCTGAGTGTATGTACACCACGTCTCACAAAGCTGCTTTCTTGAGCTAAGATTTCTTGGGCCTTTAAGACAGGGGGTTAATCCCTGTTTGTCCTGCACAGAGCTCTGGAAAGGCTTACCAGGCAACCTGGATGCACCAGCTCCTGCAGTGCCAAACCGTGAGCAGGAAACCCTCCCAGTCAGGCCAGATGGGCTGGCACTGGGAGCACTCACATGCCAGGAAGGCACCTGTGCTGAGGTTACAGCAGCCCCATGCAGGCTGGTGAGTGGCTTCCCCAAAAGCAGGGTATCCAGAGAACTGCGGGCTGTGCTCAGGCTTGCAGCTACCGAGAGGCTGAGCCCACTCAGCCGAGGGGCATCCAGCCCTACAGGACTCGCCTCCGTGGGATGCGCAAGAACTCCTGGTTCTCCCGGTGCAGCTGCCGGATGCGCTGGGCCTCCTGTGCTGTGAGCAGTCCCGTGCGGCTCTCAGCACACACGATCTGGGCGTTCAGACGCTCTGCCGCGGGGAGAGACAGTCACACACCCCCTGTCCCAGCCCCGCCGCCCCACCCTGTCCCTGCTGCCCCCCAGCCCCGGCTCAGGACCTCATCCCCCGACCCCCAGTTCCCTACCCGGCCAAACCCATTGTCAGCCCTACACACCGCACGAGATACACTCCCCCATCCCAAAATCGGTCCCGGCG
>WEIV01006682.1:124184-209878 GCA_013390005.1 Calyptomena viridis
TTCCCGTGCCGGTGGCCGCCGGAGCCGGGCCCCAGCCCGCCGCGGCCCGAGGAGGGGAGGCGGCCGCGGGCTGTTTACCTCCGGCTCAGCCCTTGAAGATCTGCCAAATTCCTGGAATAGCTTTCCCCGGGGAGGGCGGCGGGAGGGAGGTGTTGCGCCTTGTTTACAGTCAGAAATCTCACATCCGAGAGGCCCCCCCGCCGTTTTCTCCATTAAAGTCACTCCATCGTGCTGTCGTGTCCGAGAGGTTTGCACTGTTGTGAAGTTGGGGGGGGGTTATTTTTAAGTTAGATGTTCTTTTTGGGCCCTGGTCCTGTCCCTGATCTCAATGCTCTAGATCTTTTGCTGTGCAAAAGAAGACTCTACTTGTGGCTGTTCACCTGTACATAGGGAAATGTATGCAAATACATTTTGTTATTTTTAAGAACACCACCATTGCAATCTCCTCTGTTTGCACATATGTGAAGAAAATAAAGATGATGGTAATTTAAAAGAAACTGGGGTCGCTGTCCTGGCAATTTGGCCTCTGTGTGTGTGTGTGTGCCTGCCTGTAAGGAGATGGAGGGGAGAGATCCCTTGGGATGCGTTTTAGGTGCAGGAGGGCAGCGCACAAAAAGGCTGTTTTAGGCATCCAGCGTGATTCAGGAGCTCACTGGAAATGTTACGGTACAGGGAGACACACCGGGTGCCTAAGGACCCTTGTAAGACACAGGGATGAGGTTTTCTCTCTGCAGCCTCTAACGATGGGCAGGAAGCTCCCTGTCAAGGCACTCTGGCTGGATCTTAGTTTGGAGAAACCCAGTTGTGGAGCTGTGAGGCTGTCGTGGGGCAGGCTGCCCTTCGCCTGGGCGCCGGGAGTGCCTGGGCGCCGAGAATGCCTGGGCGCCGGGAATGCTGCACAGCCCTGGCGCAGGTTTGCTCTCAGGTGCTGCGGCTGCAGCCGATCCCTCACCGCTCGAGGTGCCAGCCTGGGACAATTTCGTAACCTCACCCAGGGTAAGCAGCGCAGTTGATTAGCCAGGGACTGCCGCGGTATTTTTAGCTGTAAATCTGGTTGTAAGTGGCAGGCTCCCAGGACAGTGGAGATATTCCGGTTTCATTTGTCCCCAAGTGGAGGTATCAATTAAGAGATAATTAATCTGGCATTTCTGATGTCTAAATGTTTTCCACTGTGCCTGTGCTGCAATCGGGCGAGTTGCAGGAATGTCAATGAAAAGGCCAACCAGCTGCCAGGGCCAGGCCACACTACTCCTTGTGCAAGGAGCCTGCCTCAGAACTTGTAAATACCTTATTAAAACCAATTGCAAAACCTGCCACTGCACCAGCGAGAAGCTTTTCCTATTGCCTCAATGTGAGTCAGTCAGAGGAGGGAGGCATGCTGGGGTGGTTTTCATGGGAAGGGGTAATGGGGAGAGTGGGGATTCCCCTTAGAATGGACACATTCTTGCCTAGGTCACACTCAGCCTGTGACAGGCAGTGAGATGCAGCAGTTGACAGTGGGTGCTACTGGATTTGAGCACATTCAGGCTGCATTGTTGAGACACACCTCACTAAAGACATAGTGTGTCTTGCTGCTTTTCCTCGGCCAAAACTCCCTTTGCCTTTCTCGGGGAGGGAAGGGGCAGGAGAACTGGAACACCAAGGAGAGCTTATCCCACAGTGCTTTCCTCAGGATGAGTGCTTCCAAGACTGCCTGGCTGGCAGCAGGGGACTTCTGGTGCTCTGGACTGACATGAGTGCCTCAGGTGTATTCCCAGAGATCTCTGTCACTGGCTGCTCTCTCTTGGGACAGAGGGAGAAGGGTAGTGATACAGCACCTGGAGATCAGTGCGGGGTGCACTGAAAGATTCACGGGCTGGTCTGAGCTAACCCTGGTTGCCGAATGACTGGGTGGTGTTCCCTTTACATCCTCAGTGTGTGGTTAAACGTGGTTAATGACATTAGCTCAGTCAATGCCTTTCCTCTCTTAAGCAGAGCCATCATGTCTGTAACACTGAGAAAAGGTTTTTATCACATGCCAGAGCTAAAAGCACAATTCCCTGAACAGCACCAGCAGCAGCCAGGGCCTGAAGCATTTCCCCTTGAAGCCATTAGCAGGGCTACTGTGCAGTTTCCTTAGAGGTCTGTACAGATCATTAGCTGTAAATGTAGAGTCCAAATTCCCTTGTGCCTGGGATATTTTGGTACTAGAACCATTGAAAAAAATTAATGTGTATTTCTGCACTGCTAGTGTGAGTACTTAACTGCTCTGCCCTGCCCATAGCAGCATGCATGGGCCTGCAAATGAGAACAAGTGCATGTGAAAAGAAAAAGGTCACTTCATTTTCTGCACAGCAAATTTGAAGGAGTATCTCACTAGGAAAAAGAGAGGAGGAGAGAGCAAGACCTTCTCTCCAACAGGTTTGAGTAAAAGTTTGAGTTGCTGTTGATTTTCCTTTGAAATAAGTAGCTTTTTGCTGAACTGAAAAGCCTACAGCTTGCTGATCAGGACTTTGGGAAAGGCCTGCTTCCATAGGTAGAGGACAAGCTGTTCTGTGGTCTCTGCTCAGTGCTAGGGCTGATGCTGACAAGGTGCAGCACCTACCAAGAGTGACACAGCCCCTGGCTGGGCTGTTGGCAGAGATGCACTCCCCGTCGATCAGGCTCCATCCATCAGCACTAACTCAGCCCTACAGCTGGGGACAGTGAATCAGCCCCTGACGCAGTGGAGACGTGCAGGCTGCGCAGTGAGCAGTGCAGACTCTGAAACTGCTCCCCAACAGCCAGCAGCCCCATCCTACTGCTGCTTTCCTGGAGACAGGCAGGCAAAGAGATAGAAAAGGCAGCCTGATTGCTCTGCTGGTAGGTTTGAACTGTGTAGGGAGAAGTCAAATGTGGAAACAGATGTTAGCAGAATTACACTGCTATCTGCCCCTGGTGCGAATCACGTCCTTGCCTGGGATCAGTGAGCCAAGCTCCTGCCTGGCTTGGGCAGCCCTTGGAGGTTTCCAGCACAGCAAGTTTGAACACTGAGCTCCATACATTTCTGATCTAGTAGGCAGCGTGTGATGAATTGGCCAGAAAATACCTATAACAAACAGCACAACACTAGGAAGGGCAATAATCCTGCTCTGCAGGCTCCAGCTGCTGGTCTGAGCCTGGCACATGGGGCTAATGCCTTGGCAAGTGAGCTTAGGTACTGCACCAGGTACCTGAGATTCCCAGAGTGTACTATGGCTAAACAGAGCATGTGATGATTCCAAGCAACAATGATGACTCCCAGAATATGAATAGATTAAGGGGGAAAAAGCCCTTTTTGCTAATTCTGTTTGTTGACTGTATATTTGCTGGTGTGCTACAGACTTGTTCCCGCACACAGAAAATGAGGCTGAGGGAGGAAAACAAAAACGTGGAAGTGTTGGCAGAATCCCATGTGAAGCTTCTTGTTTTTCTCTGTCCTTAATATGCCCTTCTCCTGTCCTTAGGTCTTCCTCATCCACAACAGGAAAAAATATCATGTACAACCGGAAAAATTATCCAGGGTCAAGTAGAGTGAGCCAGGTCATGAAATGACTTTTATCCCAGAGTGTAGCATTGATTTAGATCCAGAATTATTTGCATTTCATTTTGGTGACGTACCTTGCATGGGGCACGGGGCACATCCAGTTTTCCTGGCCAGGGCAGATGCTGAGAGAACTGCTGGCTGAGGGGCTGCTTTGTACTGCTGGATGTGACACCTGGTTGAATGGCACCAGGTCAGTAGTGAAAACCTCTTCCTTTTTGGGGTCTACAGGTAATACTCTACAGGCAAAATCCTGGGACAGTTCCAAGTCACCTTCAGCACACACACTGTGACTCTCACAGAGAAGCAGGAAGGCATCAGGGTTTCCTCCTTGGTGGTGTGTTGGAGAAGAACAGCTGTTCCACTGCTGTTGGTCTTCCCCAAGGCACCACAACCGCCCCATTGCCCAATTCTCAGCCATCACATCAAACCCCATATTACTCAACGGGGGAAAATCCCCTCAATTTCAGCGGGCAGAGAAGGCACAGAGCAACCTACTGTCAAACCATGCAATGGGTTGTGGGTAACAGCACTGCACAGCCCCTGGTTTTCTTGTGTGAGGGTGGGCAGGGTGTGCAGGGTGTGCTGCAAGTGGGGGCAGTGCCAGCCAGCTATGCCTCATCTCCCGTTTCTCCTGGAGCTGGGAAGAAAAAAACCCCTGCATTTCCAAGGTCAGCAGCAACCTAACTCCCGCAGAGTCCATGTGCCATGAAGGCGTCTCCCCCTCCTCATCCCAGCCGCTGATAGCAGCAGGGGCTGTTTTCCCCAGCAGCTGGAAGGAGATGATGTGTGGGGACAGGAATGCAAGGGCAGGCAGCCAGGGCAGCACATGGACAGCGTGGGGGCCCAGAGGCCAGGCCTGGTCAGTTCATCTGCGGGGCTTGAAGAGCCCCATGCATGAACAGACCTGACCTGGCCTCTGAGATTCTATTTCTCCCCACATCTCCATCACCCACCCCATGCAAAGCAACACATCCAGCTTGCTGGCTGGTGGCTTGTCGGGGTTTGCATCTTGGTTAATGTCCTGCAAGGTGCATTAGCTGGGGGGAGCAGAATTGTTCACTCCTATGACCCAGCATGAAATCAAAGCTATGCATTCAAAAAACCATGACATTCTCCCTTGCCAGTGGGGCTCTGCCTGGCGGGAGGGCTGAGCACTACAAAAATACTCGGAGAAACAGTTATATAATGAAGGACGAGGTCCCAGTCCAGCCCTTGGCTTGACAAGGCAGCTCTGCAAGGAGCTGAGCTCCAGGCTGCAACTGCCCAGCAGCCTCCAAGATCCAGCCTTGGCCACTGAAGTCCATGCAGCTGCTGAGGGATGGAGGTGGGAGAAAGGCTGCAAAATGCTTTTTTCCAAGCTGGGAGGTGTTCTGCATGCTCAGACTTGGTAAGCCAGAGCACAGGTGCCATCTGTGGGCTTAAACCAAGCCCCTTTGGTGGTAGGAACTGGGCAAGGTCCGAGATGGGATAGTCCAGGACCGACAAAGGGCAGGGGCTGATTGCTGCAGGCATCTATGCTTTCATACCACTGCCCAAGTGTCTTGAACTCAGTGGTGGCACATCATGGTACACATCATCTGTCCACATGCCCCAAACATGTACTCAGCTCTGTGGAAAGAACCCTGGAGAACTCATCACAGCAAAGGACTTTGCCTATAGAGCTCCTCCCATATTCTCCTTCTCTGAAATGGGGGGCAGCTTGCCTCCTGCAGCTGGTCCTGCTGCCGCCCCACATAGAGGGATGACATGCTTGGTGTCACTTCTGGATCTGAAGATTCCTGGTGCTCTGGCACAGTCAAGCAGTGGGGGATGCAAGGAAAAGGCTCTGGGATGGGATTCATGGCTCTTCCCACGACACCCTGAAGTTGCATGCAGTCTGCTCAGATGCATGAGCAATCTAGACTGTGACATTAATTAGAGCTGACAGTGTTCCTGGAGGGAGCTGGCAAAGCAGCAGCACCAAAGCTGCTGCTGCTGGGGGTGTGGGCAGAGCCAGGCTCTACAGCAGGCTGGCCTGGCTGTGCCATGGCCCTTGGCTCCTGCTACACTGAGATCTGTGCTCACGCCAGCTCCAAAAATCACAGTGGGAGGTACCCCCTCAGCCCCAAGGGACAGGAGAGGCAGTGCCTGAATCCAGCTCTGCTGAACATCTTCCCAGCATTGCTCAGTCCTTTCCAGCCAGCCCTGACTGCATCTGCCTTTCCCAGCTCTGTATGCTCTGCTCCCCTTTGGCTCTCCCCTCTTGTAGCGGCTCTTCACCCCCAAAGTGCTCCAGCCCTCGGTGACACTGTCTCTTTCACACAGCTCTTCTCCCATCCCAATTTCCTGCTGAGTAAGAACTGCCTCTTACTGCAGTTTCAGCAAATACCATTGAGGTTGCCTGCCCTGGCACACAGTCAGGCAGCTCGGAGTGGTGAGGGCTCCTCCTCCTCCTTTGGGCAACAAACAGTTAAGGGAATTAGGATGAAAAGTTGGTATAAATAATTCCGTAACTCCTGTAGGAAGATTGCAATTTAGCTTAATTATCATAATTGCATTTTCAATCTCTCTGCTAATACTTATGAAACAATAGAGTCAAATGTGAATGCAGCTACCTGCTTTTCCTACCAGTGACTCCTCATTCTGCTGCTTGAAACAAGTCAAGGGGGACATCAAGCCAGGCAGCAGGGATGGCAGGTAGGGATGTGGTATTTCCCCAGCACCTTGTTTTGGGCATTTGGAAGCCTCATTCCTCTCTGTATGGCACAGTGATTTTAACTTCAGCTCCAGGATCAGCAATGTGATCATCTGAGAGTAGGTCTCTTTGGTGTAAAAACATCTCTTTCTGGAAGTGGAGGAAAATAGTTTGGAAATACTTCTCTCTGAGCAGGGAGACCTGTACTTTCTCTGCCCATGCACACTGTGGTTGATGACCCCAGACACATCTCCATCCATGTCTGTGATGGCCCAGGAGATGAGACTAGTGCAAGTGGAGGGCCAGCCCTAGGCAGCTACTGGTAGCAACTTTCATTAACAATAGCTAGTTAAAGCTGAGTGTTAGCAATTATGCCTTCTGAATATGTCCAATATCATATTTTCCCTGCAGCCTGCTTCTCCCTCTGCTCACCCAGGAGGAAATGGAGGCTTCTCAGTAGCAGAGTCAGGTCCTGGGGTCCATGCCCTGCCCAATACCTTCTCTGGGGGTCCCAGAAGACTCCTGACAGAAGGTGACTTGCCTGGGCCCTGGCAGCAACAGGCACCATGGTCAGGAGGCAAATTAGCAAGAGGAAGATGCAGCCACAGAGAGCTGAGTGTATGCTGTCTCCATCATGCACAGACTCCTGAAGAGCAGCCAGTTACATGGGTAGTCCTTCCCCATCCCAACATTCACCTTCATTTGGGATGTAGCCTGACCCACCTAGAGAGTTCCACAGGACAGGAACAACACACAGATCTCTGCCCAGCTCTGATCAGTGCAGGACTGGGGCAGGTCTATGAGCTCAGGCTCCCCCAAGGCAGTCTGCCCCTGTCTCTGCAGGTGACACTGTGTTCCATCCTGCCTTCCACCTGCCACACTGCTCTGGCAAGTTGGGGGATGAGAACTGAGCTGCTTATCTTTAGTGCTACTCTGATCTAATTTTACTTTCTTAAGCAATGTCCAGGCTTTAAAAAGTGTCTCATAGTGCAAAAGCTCTTCATGGTAAGGAGGGGAGTCCCTGCACTAATATAGCAGTTATCCCACACGCACCAGTACAGCATTATCCCACACACTAGCACAGCATTATCCTATACACCAGTACTGCAGTTATCCCACAAACCAGTACAGATGACTTTGCTGGCTGGAGCAAAAAAAACCCCAAAACCCTGGCTGGAGGCTGGCTCAGCAAATTTCTAGCAGAGCATCTATGGTGCAGTTGTGCAGGAGACCCTAAAGTCTCCCAGGATCTGCTGGAGCTGGCTGCCACTGCAAGGTTTGCTTCTCCCTCTTTGGACTCCCAGGCCAATCCTGTAAAGACCTTTTGGTTACTGCTGCTTTGAAGTGAGCTGAACCTGCTGCCTCTTCCTAGCTCTGACTGCTGTTACCAAAGAAAGAAATGCCAAGGAAACCAGACCTTCCAGGCTGCCATGAGAGAAGCAGAATGAGGACCCCTGCATACACTGGGTATTGCAAGGGCCTGTTGTGCAGCAATAGAAAGATCAAGAGTCTTTATTACACCTCTGGGCTAACCTAGAGGTGGGGTCTTTACTTCTGCTCCCTAGTTTGGGCTTCCAGGACTTGAGATGTGACATGACCTGAGCTCAGGTGCTCTCCATGGCCATGCAGCATCCCTGCAAAAGCAGCTCCATGGACACTTACACCCACGCTGCCCCACAGCACCTCTGCAAGTAACGCTCTGCAGAAAGCTATTTCAGGACCCAACATGATTCTTTCTCCCTGATGTCAGGTCCAATTAGTTATATCCTGCAAAGGAAAAAAGTCCACTAAAGCCAGCTCTGGTGGGACAATGACATTAAGATGTCCCAGGTGCTCATCTGGGTTCCCCGAGCAAACCAGGAGCTAAATATAGCCTGGGAAAGTGGCAGGAGGGGGTGGCTGCTGTCCTCTGCACAGAGGTCTCCTAGGGTGCTTAGCTCCTGCCTGGGCCATCCCTTCTTTTTCATATTCTGACCTTCCCCTGCTCTACTCCTGCAGGATTCACCTCCCTGCACTAGAGCTATAGCAGAGATCAGTTTGGGCTCATCTTGGTGGGCTTGAGTCATGTTTAACCCCACACATCAGGGCCCATCAAATCTCACTGTCATTTTCCAAAGAAATATCCTTTAAAAAAAAAAAAAAGAAAAATACTAATTAGTCAAAATAATGAAAGACAGAGAATTTTAGGCATTCAATATTTTCTTTGTCCTCCTCCACAATGGCATTATCCTTCTCTAAACAGATGGTGAGCTGAAGACATAACAACACCCTCCTTCCCCCAAATAGCTCGAGCGAAACAAATGCAGGAAGTTTGCAGGGGTCAAAGCAGAGCTGTGGCCAGCCAGGAGCCTGGGCACCCCCGGGGACTCCTTGGGGCTGCCAGGGCTTCACAGGGCTGGCAGCTGAGCTGCAGCAAGCCAAGACTCAGAATTCCCTCTCCCAGGCGAGCGCCGAGCCCTGCCAAGCACCTGGGGCTGTGCTGCGACCCCGAGAGGGGCTGTTTTCATCAGGACCAGGGTTTTTGCTCCCGAGGGCAGAGCCCACGGCGAGAGTCACACCGCGACAGGCAGGTGCGGTTCTCCTCCGGGGAGGAGGCGGCACCTCCAGACGGCACCTGCCCGCAATCCCTGTGAGCCTCGTCCGTGTTCAACTCTAGAGCAGGGCACAGAGACGCTGCTCCTGGCAGTTACGGTACTTAAGAGACTTTGCACAATCATCTGTAATGGCAGAACCATCAGTAAGTCACTCGGAGGTGCAGTTAGACTTCCCTCCCAGAGGAATACTGTTAACTGAAGAGAGGCAGGGAAATTGCTCGATGAAGTAGTTTGGTAATTGTGAAAAAAAAGAAGAACTTGTTTTCTTTGTCTTGCAACAGCAAATTGTGCAACGTGACCTGCAGTGGCTTCAGCTCGGCAGGTTTTCAGGAGGAGGCTCTGGGGTGATTTAAAATTCAGACTGTGAGGAGGGAAATAATACCGAGACTGTTATGGACCGTATGGTATCCATAAGGAATGTGGCCGTGAGTGATTGAGGCGGCAGTGGTTGTGTTTGCTTTGCTATTCAGGTGCCCTCCATGGGCATGAGCAAGCTCTCCTCTCTCGTTTTGGGAGTTGGCTCAGAGAGGAGCTGGCTCAGCCCCAGCGCTTCCCCCATAATCCCAGGGTAAGGTGAGCTAATGGCCCGTGTACTAGAGATGCATTAAGCAAGAGGAGCTTTTATGAGCTCAGTTTGTTGGGTTGTCATAAGAACCATTATGGCGATGGCAACTTTTAGCCCTGTAACATAAAAATACTCTTTGTTGAGGTGAAGAGATACTCTGCAGGTCAGCCCAGGGTGGAAGGAGAAGAAAAGCCACCAGGAGAGCTCAATTAGGATGAATCACTTGTCCTGCTGTCACCCCTATGTACCCCAGGCCCGGACATGAGCTGGATGTGCTAGGTGCAGGGCAAAAAATAGAAGAAAAAAATAGTAGTACTGGGAGGAACCAGCAGCAGATACCAGGAAGAGCTCAGGCCAGGAGAGCAAGCCCAAGATGAGGTCCCTGTCCTTCCCTTCTTCTGTTTCCTTCCCTCCCCAGGTGCTGCTGCCTGGTCCTAGCTTGTCATTCAGAGATGAATGGGAGTGCTTCAGCATGAGGCAAAGGCCACTGGCACTGTACATTTAATTCAATTCACAAAAGGCTAGTGGGTGTTAAAAGGAAAACTCAAAAAAAAAAAAAATCACACAAAAATCTTCTAAGTCTGTTTTGTCCCAGTTTTAAATGGTAAAATCTGTACTTTGTTCTCAGCTATTATTGCAAAATTGAACCACTTTCAGCCTCTCACCTTACAGTCTGCCTCCACGCAGAGCTGCTGAGTACAGCACGGAATGAAAGATCTTGCTTGGCCTAGAAACCTGAAGCGTGTGAACCTCACTAAAATGCACACAGGGAGCTGGGCTTTGAAGTGGAGTGAAGCCAAAAGCCAGTGAGTCCCCAAAGGACGTCGTGTGGTTGCTCCCAAGATGAGGAGTGCACCTCCAGCTGAGAGACACTCTGTACCTAACAGTCCTGTAATGCCTCCCTGAAAAACACAGCCCTGACCTAGAAATAGCTCCGTGCTGGATGATGCTCTCAAGAGACTGATGGATGTCGCTGACTCTCTGCAGCATCCCAGCATCTGGCTCCTGCTCAGCCCCATTGCCCCTTGGCTCACCAGGACCAGGGCCTGCCTGCAGCACCTCCAGCACCTTTGTCTGATGAGCACTGAGCTTTGCTTGGCTGGGATGGAGGGAAAACATCTTTGGTCCTGCAGACATTGCAGGTGCATTGGCCTCCCCCAGTGCTCTGCCCTCCTGAGCAAGTCCAGCATGCAGAGCTGCCAGGATGGTGTTTCCCTTTCTTTTTGAAGATGTGACCGTGGGAGGGGACTGAGCTCTGTCACCTCCTCCAGTTGGGAGAACACCATCGTTCTGCAGGAGCATCCCAGCAGTGCCAGCTGGTGGTGTCATCACTTCCTTCTCAGCCATGGGCTGCACACCCACTGAACTCTGCAGAGCCAGGGATGTTCCAGCAATGAGACCCGAGGACACTCCAGCCCCATTCTCAGCCCTCTACATACCCTCTTGTTGCTGCCTTTCCTCTGAGCTAGCTGTTTATCAATGAACAAAGTGAGCCCTTGTCCATGTGAGCACCACTTGCCAGCAGTTCTGCACATCACAGTGCTGGAGGGGTGCAGTCCACAAAGCCATGCTGCCATCCATCCATCCATCCATCCATCCATCCATCCATCCATCCCTCCCAGAGGAAGCAAGGATGCTCCTCCTTTCAGCAAGTAATACAGGCAGGATAATTCACTCATGAAGTAATTTAGTGCAATTCTTAGTTATTAATACTGTGCTTTCTATTTTTTTTTAGATTTTGTGTAATCTCTCCTCTGCTCTGACTTGTGCTAGCCTGGGAAGTAAAAGCTTTGCACTGCTTTAGCACTGCCTGTGAGATGCATGAGCTCCTTGGCCCCTGCCTGGCCTGGCCAAGGGGATCCTCTCCCTTTCTTTCCACACCAAACCCTGACCTGTCTCTGCAGTGCAGCAGGAACAGTCTGTCCTCTGTAACCTGTCCCAGCTCATGACCCCGGGCTCCTGCAGCAGCACTGGTTTCTCTGCAGTCACTCTACAGGGGAAGCAAAAAGCTCCTGGTATGTTTTATCTGCATCCATCTTAATCACTGGAGAAAAGTGTTATTAAAGCTCAGCAGAAGGGTAGGTTTTTTTACACAATTGAAACTAGAATTATATGTGCAAAGCCATAAACTTTGTCTGATGCCTGTCTGCTCTTCTTCACCCACAGTAGCTTTCAAATAGAGTCATGGATCAACACCATAGGGCCTGATTTGTACCCACAGATCTTCAGAGACCCCAAAACAGGCTCTGGGTGCCTTTCCCCTCCCTGGTTTGCTGTCCACAAGGTCTATTGCACTGCTCCCAGAGGCTGGGCAGACAAAGGCTGATGTGAGCAGCCTAGTTCCTGATCCAGGCTCCAGCTCTCTGGCAGGGCTCCCTGTCAGTCTCCCATTCCAAGAGTTTGTTGAGTTGCCACTATCTGATCCCTTCTACCCTCACAGTGCATTTTGCTCACTTGCAGCTCTTATATCTTCGCTACAAGTGATGCATCTCCTACTGGGGGGGGATGTGGGGAGGGTGCTATTGACACAGGAGCTGACATCTGACATCTGCAATGAGATGGCAGTGTTTCATAGAGCCCAGCACAGTGTGTTTGGCTCACTGCTGGGGCTGCCTCAGTTTCCCTTCTAGATGGCTAAGCCAAGAGGCAGCATCCACATCCCCCTGTGCTCCCTCCATGGGAGTGCAGCAGAGACCCTGCTGCTCATGCATGTTCCCTTTGGCTCCTGGATTCCATCACCTCTGTGTGGGTGGGGAACCATGACCCACACCAGTCTCCATGTGAGAGCCATCAGGACTTGCAGGGATGTGCGTGGAGGCATCCAATAGTGAGACCCATGTCATCCTGCATTGCAATCCTCTGCCAACTCTCTCCTCAACAGAGCCTGGAGGCAGGGAATGCTCTGCCTGGGGCAAGATGCCCAGAGCTGGCATGTGGTGGCAGCTGGAGCTGTTTTAGGTAGCTGGCCAGAGGTTCTGCTGGGCAACCAAGTTTCATGAGTTATTTATAAGCTATGGGAGGGAAGTGGTGATAAATAATACATTGACACTCTCACATTCTGCATACATGTGTCTTCAGATAAATATTTCATTCTCCAGGAATACACATAGATGCCTGTTGATAAATAAAAATTGGAAAATGTTCTATTGGATGGCTTTAAATCTGACTCTCAACTCGCATCTGAAGAACACGGTGTACCTTGTGTACAGCACAAAGATGCTAATTTCCCTCAGCAGAGGCTGCCTCAAACGTATCACTGCAGCATACTGGGCATAGTGCCTAGCACAGCACACACACCCCAGAAACATACGGCCTTGTCTTTTCTTTCCACATCATTATTTTAACATCACTTTTATAACAACACTATTCAAGCAGTTTTTCTAATTATACCTTGTGCTGGCTGGGCTCAGGACACAGCTGTCAGCCTTCTAAATATTAGCAGAAGGCACCACATTTCCTCTTCTAAGTGTCATTGGAATTTGTAGTGTGCACAGGCATGGCTGGCAGTGCCAAGCTTGTTACTGCTATTTAATTAGGCAGGTGGTTTCTCCCAGTGGAAAAACATGAGATACTGAGCAGGATATGAGCAAACCCATGGCTCCCACCACCCCTGCCACCAATATGGAGCCACCATGTGCTGCTCCCTATGGCAGCCTTGGGGACTCTATCGACATACTTGGAATTTTTCCAGTGGCTGGGTTTGGCCACACTGGCTTGTGATTTTTTTAAATAACTCTTTTTTGTGCCCAGGTATCACAGCTGCACGCAGGCAGCTCCATGCTGTGCTTTGTGCCACCATCCAGGGCAACAAGAGGGGATTTCCCACCTGGAAATCCTAAGGATGGGGCCAGGCTTCAGCGGCAGAGCTTGGCAGGGAGACTTTGATCATTGGCCAGGGCTTGTCCCCATCAGCGGTCCCAAGCAGTGGATTCAACACATCAAAAGGCAAGGAGGAATAACTCCTGCTGAGCACAGCAAGGCTCTGTGCCATGAGAGACTGCTGCAGGCCCCAGGGAAGGGCAAGGTGAATGGAGCCTTGGAGGAGCTTCGGGGCAGATCAAGGCTCAAGGAGAAAAAGCAAGTAAAAGGATCCAGGTAAGGAAACAGAGCAAGGAGACAGTGGTGGGAAAGCCAGTCAGGAGCATGTCTTGTTCTTTCTGTAGCCATAAGACACCAAGTCACTGGGGTTTGTCTTTAGCAGCCCTTCTCCTCATCCTCAGCCAGGTTCCCTCACCACAAAGGTGTCCATCCAGTTGATGATGAAATCATAGCCACGTTTCCTTCTCAGTGTTCCCTGATGGGCATTTTACCTGGAGTCCCACAGAAAACTGCCTGCCTGGTGCCTTCAGCCAGAGGAGGTAGAACACATGAAACTCCACAGGGAGCAGAGAAGCCCTGAGGGGAGCAGGACTATTCTAAAGGGTGCTGTAACTCAGGTTTTGGAAACTGGACTGCCAAGGGGACACACCTGGGTGTACCAGGGCATGCACAAAGCACCCCAGAACCTGCCTAGGACCTGTGAATGTGGTGGTGCAGGATTGCACCCTGCAAAACATGACTTGGCAGGCAGTGGGGAGAAATGCTTTGATGTCGTGTCAGCCAGCTGGAATTACAGCTCCATCCACTCTTCCTTGAGGGAGATCTGCGTCCCTGGGAAGAGGCTTTGTGACAGGAGGGCACTATGTTGATGCTAACAAGGGTTTCACTCCCTGCTTGCTCTGGACATGCACTGCCATCCCTGCTCATGCTGCACCTTCATCCCCTGGCACTTTCTGCCACTCACCACGTGGCATCACTGCCAGGAGGGGTTCATTTTCCCCACCCTCCTCCTTAACAAAGCTATTTGTGTGGTGGCATCTTTTGCTTTTCCCCCACCTGGTACTTGCACGAAGCACAGAGAAAGAGAGGCTTGTTAAGCCTAAGAAGTCTGAAACCACAGTACTCACACCTCTAATGGAGGAAGTGTGGGAATTTTATTTCTAGTCTAATCTAATCCCTATGCTACAGGTTCCATTTCTTCCAGCTCCATTAGAACATTCCCAGGCAGTGTAATATGGCAAGAAATAGGTTCAGAAGGAACTTACATCGCTCCCAAGCCTCATCTCATCTCACTTCAATACTGGTTTATTGTACTGAATAAACTGGAGTAATTGTGCAGAAAATTGCTCCATCCACACCATGCCCATCACACATGAGGATTTTCTGCTCTAAGTAACTTGCTGTCACCAGTGGCCAGACCCACCACAGACAGCAGTTTCCTGGGAACATCAGGCAGTGTAAGGGTGCTGCAGCACCCTTTACCCCCTGAGACAGCAGGGCAGGACCTTCCAGTAGGCCTGTCCCACCATCCCAGAGCAGGACACTGGGGGCAGCCCCAGCACCAGACAAGTCCACGTTGAGGTCAGGGTGGGAATCCCATCTGCAAGTTTGGACCAAAGGGTGCTGTGGCCAGGCAGGCACAGCATTTTGGTGCTCTCCTTGCTGCTGCTCTGGAGAGTGATATCATCACAGAGGTTAGTAGGGGCAAAACCACCATCTCCCTGGAAATACATGCCTCCTCAGGCTGGTGTCTGCCAGCTGAGTGAGCAGAGCAGGCTCTGACCACTGTCCAAGCCCAAAGCTTCACTCCCTCCAGGACAATGACCCCACATCCTGTTCCTTCTGGTCCTGTTGTGCTGGGATGGCAGGGACAGTCACAAGCAGGGCACAAGGACAAGTGACTGAAATGTCCTACATAATACTGTGGGGGACGAAAGACTCCCCGCCAAGGACTCTTGTACCACCTGTGACAACCAGAAAGGGAATAAAAATAGTGCCTATTGTAGTGTGCAGGCAGCAGCAGGGTTGTGTAATGGGACCAGCCACCACGAGCTGGCTCTCCCAACAGCATGCTGGCTGCTGGGGGAATGTGGGTCAGCTGGGCACAGCCCGGCACGGGGCCAGGTGACAGTGGTCCCTGGTGGAGAGGAAGGGTGTCCCAGCCACTGTCCTAATGCCCAGCTATACTTCTCCAAGCCCCCAATCTGGGGCTCCTGTCTCTTGCTGCCCAGCTGCCGGGAGTAGCTGACACCATTCTCTTCTTCCTGAGTCTCCCCAGCCTGCCCTTTCCTGGAGCAGACCAGGTCCTGCAGTCTCTCCTCCCCACACTCTAGCCCTGAACAGCATGCTGGATCTCCTCCGGATGCTCCCCGGTTCCCCTGCCTCCTCCCAAGCCAGAGAGCCCAAAGCCAGCCAGAAGCAGCCTCACTGTTGCCCAGTGGAGACACTCCCCACCGTGTCCTGCTCCACACAGGAACATTTTCCCCTAATGCTGGTCTGCAAAACTGAGATTTAAGAAGGGAAGGAGCCTCCCAGTAGCCCACATGGCATCAGCAGAAGCTGGACAGGCTGGTCCTGCAGCTGTGCCAGGGCAGCTGTGCTCCCATCCTCACCCCGTGCATTGCTGACGTGTCAGATTTTGCAGCTGGTGAGCTGCTGTGTTTTCTGATACCATGGTCCTGTCAAGTGCTTTAGCAAAACCCGGATTTTGCTTTTTTATGGATTAAACACAGGTCCATCAACACCAGCAGGAGCTGGTCTGTGGCCAGAGGTGTGGCTGCAGGGTAAATGGGTCAAGGAAGTGGTTTTCACAGACATCAGTCAGAGCTCAGAGCTGCCTGCCTGCTAGAGATCAAGCCTGGCACTCAGAAATCACTTGCAGACTTGGCTTAGCACAGACAAGTGCCAACCACTCAGTTATTTCTGGTTTTTGATGTACCATTATGTCTTAACCTGGCCAGAAACCCACAGATGTCAGTGGGTTTTGGTGGAAGTCAGATAAGGGTCCTGGAAAGGGTGCAAGGCAAGTCAGTGTGACTGTCACAACCATTGAGCACCAGCCTGACCTGTGTCAGGGACTCAGAGGGGTGAATACACACATCTGCAAGGCAAGGGGAGGTGGTCTCCCCCATCCCATGCAGCACAGTTTGACCTGACCCCACATTTGACTCCTCTGCTCTCCTTAGTGGCAGCAGAAGGCAAAGAGCACAGGTGATAAGGCAGAGACTCCAGACATTTACCCCCTGCAGTAACTCCCATCTCAGTACTACGACAGCCCTGGGCACAACTTTTCTTATGAAGTGCCAGAGCAAGACGATCCCATTCATCACTGTCCTCACCAGCACTTGGAGTTTGTCCCTACTAAATCTGTGTGGCTCTCTCCCTCCTTCTGGGGAGCATGCAAATACTTCTAGAGTTGACAAGTCCTTCCTATGTCAACTTTCAGGTTTATTTATACATCAAAATATCACTTCATTATAATGCAAACGGAGGAGTCCCTGGGAAGCAATCAAAGCAAGCAGGGAGGTTTGTTCCAACCGTTTCATGTCAGACAAGCCAGGATGAAAGAACCGGCTGGCAGGAGCTGCAGCCTACAAATGCCACCTACAAGTACCACCGTGCTCTGCCTCTCCTGTGCTGATTGTGCTCAGACAGCCCATTGCCTGTGGGCTGGAGCAAGCTAGGGCTCCTCTCCATGCTGGCTCTGGCAACCTTCCTTCCCTCTCAACACGGCTCCTGGCCATTGCCTGATCTGTCAGTGCCACCATTGAGTTGCAACCCATGAGTTACACCACTTTCCACAGCAGACACCAGCACGCTGCCCAGCTGGCTCAGCAGCTGCTGGCATTGCCTGGGCTCTGTGCAGCCCTGCACCCAACAGCCACCCAGCCCATTACCCTAATCCTGCCCACAGCCTTATGCTCAGTCCATGCTCCTGCATCCCTATTGCCACTGAAAGAGCAAAGCCATCTGAGCAGCAAACTGGTGCCCAGGGTGGGGAAGGGTTGGGGGCTGTTGGTCCCCTGCCTGCACATGCAGCAGGGCAGCACAGTAGCCTGTGGAAAGGAGAAGGACAGCAGGAGCAGCAGCAACAGTGAAAGAGCAGGCACAGAAAGGCATAGTGCATGCCAAGAAGCCACCACAAGCACAAGACCACTACCTGTCCTTAGGGGAAGGAACGGGGAGCATGGCCACCACTCCCCAGTGTGAGAGTGCCCAGGTCCCCTCTGGGCACCTCCAAGAGTATGCTGGGGCATGGGGACAGCATCTTTCCCCCAGAGGCATTGTCACTGCAGGGACACCCTGTGAGGCTGGGGGTGGTAGCTGAGGTTGGTAAAGCAGGTTGGCCTGTAAAGCAAGTTAGCTGGTTCTGTCCTGAGCAGGGAGGCAGGACTGTGCCCGCAGCCCTGGGCCAGGCACACATGGAGAACCGGGAAAAAAGGGCCTTTGCTCACCCTCTTCATGAGCAGAGAGACGGGCAGGATCCGTGGAGAGGCTGCTCGAGGCTCACAAGCCACAGACTTTTCGTGCTTTAGAGAGCCGGCTATTTGCAGTCCAAGAGAAAAGCCTCTACTACAGCTTAATCCAGCTGAAGCAATTGTGCTTAGATAAAGTCACTAGGTGCAAATGGCTCATAATGAGGGAGTTTAGCTGGATGAATATTTCTAGAGTAATTGCAGCTTTGCCTGATAACACAGGCACTATCCTCCATATGGGGAGCAGAGAGCTCAGTGCTGGTAAGAGTGCTCCTGGCCCAGCTCTAAGGGGGTGCCTAGTTCACACCCCCAGACAAAAAGGGCTGATTTTCCCCAGGACCTGACTGTCCCTGCAACAGTGCCTGCATAGGCAAGGCTGCCACCTAGGCAGCACCAAATATTTAGCTAAATATGGTCCTGTGACACTGGTCTATGTGTCTCCTCCTCCCTGAGGGGGCTGCACTCCCTGCACACTGCTGGCACGAGCTTGACCTCTTTCAAGAGCCTCCCCACAGGAATATGCCGACATTGCAGAAATAATCAGCCTATTTCTAAAGGTTAGGAAGGCTCCTAGCAAATCCTCCCTTGGGTTTCCTTCCCCCCAGCTTTTTCTCACCCTCTGCCTCTCCCGAGATAGCAATCAGTGATACCGCAGGTTTAATTAATGTTTTTGACTTCCAGCACAGGGATGTTATTTCTCCTCTGTGCTTGTGCCAGAAGTCATCTTATCCTGCCAAGCAGGCAGGTAATCTGGGCAGGCAAGACTGGCTTCATACCTGCAGCTGCTAACAATGCCAGGGGTTGTGCCTTTGGGGATCTGTGGCAGTGCTGCCAAGGCAGCAGATCCCCAGTGCTTGTGCTGGGCATCATGTGCCACTGCTAGAAAAGCTGTGAGCTGAGGCAGAGCAATGCCAAGACCTCCACTGGAGGGGAGGAAGAGAAGGCACCCTGGGCACAGGGACAGTCAGGCTGGGTTTCTCACCCAGGATGCCCTGGTGCAGGGATGACAGTGGGCAGGATGCTGGCTTCATCAAGGGACACAGGACCCAGTATGTTTAACTAGATAAACTTTGCTTTCAAGCAAGAGCAGCCTCAGCACTGACCCTGCAATCCTCAGGCTTGCAAAGCCCTGGAATTGACTTCTGCCAACAGCAAAGAGGGACAAGCTGCTCCCATAGGACCCCAGCCCATCACCTTTGCAGCCCCTCAGCCCCTGCAGCCAGACTGCCACCATGCAGCACTGGTGCCAGCATGGAGGCACTCAAACAGCCCTGAGGACAGCTGGTATGTTGCTGTCATTCAGAGCTGTTTCAGGTCCCTTCTAGTTTTGTCCAAGATACTCAGACAACATAAAATTAGATTTAGCCTTGGTACTAGAAAAGAAATGCTAATAACATTTAGCTGAGGGCTAAAGATGGAGGAACATCTATTAATATCATATCATCTTCATCCTCCAGAGTGCAATTTCAAACCAGCCTGCTCCAGCACAGCTGAGGACTCACTGTTGCTCAAGAGCCACCTTTAGCCATGACTCCCCTTCCACGGAGGATGGCAAGAACACGTGATTCAGGTGGCTATTCCTAATTACAGGGAGGGCTTTTTCCCCTGGTGTTTAATTAGTGCTGATCAGCAGAGATGTGCCATTAGAGCCAAGGCAATCTCTGTAGGTCAGTGTGGTCTGGAAGACCATCAGGCAGCTCTGGGAACAAGGCAGCAGTGGAGGCAGGATGAGTGGGGAGCTCATGGCATTGGGTGCACTGAGCAAGCAGAGGCTGGTCAAGGGGCAGTGGAGGCTTCAGATCCTCAGGGACATCAGTGCCAAGCTGGGAAGGCAACCTGTGACAGCCTCAGCAGGGAAAGGGAAGAGGGCCCAGACAATGCACAGTGCCATAGGCCTCCTGTGCTCATGCAGTGCATGTTGCAGATGGGGAAGGGAGAGCTGACTTGCTCCCCTCCCAGTGGCACCTGCCCTATCTCAGGTGGAGCAGGGAGACATCAGGTAAGAGGAGGTGATGATCCTGTTTTTCCTGGTCCTGACTGCATTCTCGTGTTACTGCACTCCCGAGAGTCCCAGAAAACAAACTCCTAAGGTCCATGTGAGAGTTAAGTCTATTCATCAGTTATTAAAGTTTTGAGTTCAAAGCTTCCCAGAAAGATGCTGACTGTATGCAAAGCAGGAGATATCCAGTTCATTTGTGGCTGAGCAGGAGTACCTGTGGGTAAAACATACCTCTTGCACTGAAACAAAAGCCATGGGTGGATAATCCATGGTGGGAGCAGAGCCTTGCCTCTTCTCAGCCATAAATCACCCATGAATGGGCTGCGATGTTCTCTGCTGTGCCTGTTCTCCCCACGATGTGTGAAACTCCCCTGCAAACACTCCCAGCTCTGCAGGCAGCATGATGGGATGAGCAGGCTGCACCCTGATTGGCTTTTTTTACTGCCAAAATCCCCAGGGTCTCTGGTTTCCTACAGCCCCTTAAGGGGATTAGCTGACCACCAAGCCGCCCCTATGCAGAAACAAGGATGATTTTCCTTGTTTTGCCTCAAAGCGTGTCCCATGAACATGACAAACACCTTATGCCCCCACAATAACTACACCTCTTCCCCATGGACCCTCCACTGCTACAATGCCCACAGGAATCCCATGGCACATTACTCCCAGCTGCCTCTTGCCCCCCAAACCATGGGCTGGGCAGAGGGCAGCTGGTGTCCCAGGCAGCCCATGCGTGGTGGGTGAGTGCCAGGCACCTGCCACAGCCTTGCTGGGCATAGAGACCCTCACATGGTGTTGCTCCTGCTGCTTCTGGGGCCTCAAAATGAAACACGCTAGCAGCCCTGGAAGGGGAGGAGATGATCAGGCAGACACCCATGATTGCACAACCCCTAGTTTCCTTGGGAAACCAGCACAACAGCCACAATATTTCTTGTCTGAACAGATGAAAGCAAGGATGAGGCTTGCTGGAGGAGAAGAGCAGTGCCAGAGGCAGTGACTTGGTCCCACAAGGACAGCCTGGCTGTGGCAGGAAAGCCATGCTCTGCAGGCTGGAACTAGCCAGACTCAGTCCCTGTGGATGCACTTTGGGCACGGCTGTTCTGCACTGCAACCCCTGTCTGCAAGGAGGGGGCTGGCAGCTCTTCCCCAAAGTGGCAGGAGCCATAAACACTGGGTTGTGCTGACAGCTCTGCTGCTCGTTTACCTACCTCTGGTGCTGCTGGTGGCAGTATGTGTGTGCTGGAGCACAGCATGTGTTGCCCACCAGCCACCTTCACACCTCTGATGAGCAAAGGACAGGAGGGACAGTGGGTTTCTCCATCCTGTCACCAGAGCATACAGCCATATCATGTGTGCCCAGGCTGCTGGGAGCCATCAGCCTGGCTGGGGGGGCTGCAGCTGGGGCTGCAGGGTGGCAGGGAAAATTTGTCAAATGCTTGCCATGAAATGTTGTCTTTTCTGTGAAACTTCCAGGTGCTCCTGCCTGGGTGATCAATGCACACTGACTTGGTGCTGCTCAAGAGGCTGTTTGAGCAGTGAGCTCAACCCTAGTTCTGCCTTTTTCCTGTTGCCTACTTAACTATTTCTCTGGAAGCAGGGATGCTGCTTTAGCAGGAGCACTGCCAGAGCTGTGAGCAGCAGACAGAGTCAGTGATGCTGTACGGTCTCCAGGCTGGGTCTCTGGTGCACTACAATCAGACTGGCTCCATCAGATCATTGCAACATTCAGGAGCATCCTTGGCCCTTGCTCCTGGTGGTACCCAGTTCTTGGGGACTTCCATGGATTCCAAAGGCAAGCTGATGGATAGCATCATCCACTCCCTTGCTCTCCAGCAGTCATAGGGTGGTTGTGCCACAGGTGTCCCTGGGGGAACTTGCTCCAGCCTCCCCTTCCAGCACAGGCAGGGGAGCAGGAAAGCTGTGCCACCGAGCACAAATCCCATTAAACGCTCCACAGCGCTGAGCTGCAGCTCCAAGCCCTGAGCCTCCCAAAGGACATAAGGCTGCTTAGGACACCCTAAGCTCCTCATGCAGATGAGTACTTGAGGCCATCAAAGAGGTCTTAAAAGCTTAAGGCAGGTAAATGTTTAAACTGCTCTAAGCCCTCAGTGTCACAGCCGGGCCAGAGGGAAGTCCCCAGCTCAAAGCCATCTCTGCAGTCACCCCCTGTCACAGCACAGGAGCCCTGGAGTGCCACCAAACCCTTGTAACCTCAGTTGCATTTCTCTGTCAGGTCTGTTCTTCTGTCCCCATTATTCCACTGCAAACACATCCACACAGCAAAGGCTCAGGCTGGGATGTCTCTCCCAGCACCATATTTATTTTCTGTCTAGACACTTTGATATGCAGCCCTCCAAACCCCAGCTGTGCATTCTGCTCCCTCTCATCAGGAAAGTAATAAAATGAATGTTTTTTTGTGGACAGTTACACACTTAATTTAAGCTCTATCCACTGAAAAGCCTGAATGAAATTGCACAGAGTGTAGCTGGTGCCCCAGGAGTGTTTTCATAAATAAATCTGGAGGTTTCAGTGGGATCCTTAATACACACTAAATAGAAGTCTGTCACAAACTTGTCCTCTTGCTAAGAGACAGCAGAATATCTCTCATTCATAGCAGCAGATCAATCCGCTCAGATTTTCCTCAAGTGGTTTCTCAGTGTCACTAATGATTCGTTCCTTCTGATTGCAAAGAACTTTTTTGCAGAAATGGGATACCACAAATTACTTTACTTGCTTCCAAGATGCTGAAGCTGCCCTTAAGCTTAATACCTGCAATAACTTGCAGTATCTATGCCTCTTTCCTCTGAGGCACCATGAGAAAAGACTTGCTGCTTGTCTCCCTCACAGGACTTGTGTTCCTACATGTTTACTGTCAGTGTGGGAACAAACCGAGCTCTCCAATTTGGGCCATGCATGTGCCCTGGAGAGGTCCCTGGGTGTGGAGCACTCACCAGCTGAGCTTGCATCCTGCACCTGCAGCCATTTCCCTCCCCAGACTCCGTTAATTCAGCAAGTGCCACCAGAGCAGCATTTCCAAACATGCTCCCACAGGGCATGAACACCATGCTCCTTCCCAGAGCTGCCTGCCTTGGAGCAGAGCTTGTTTTCAGTCTACCTCCTCATATTTAGGAATATTTATTGTGCCACGTTAAAGGCTGGATTTGATGATTTTTGGAGGTCTTTTCCAACCCAAACTATTTTATTCCTACAGCACCATCCTTCAGTTTGCTATTTAACTGTGCTGGAATACACACCACCTGCAACACATGGGCATTGTGAAATCAAAGCAAATTAATGTTTTGTTTTGACACAAGAAAAATTTCATCCAGTCCAGAGGTTCAACACCTGCACACATCCTTTTCAGCATCCTCCCCAACCCAAGCTACCATAGCATCCTATCCAGTGTACAGCACTGCTGCCATTCCAGTCTGGTCCCAGTCTAAAATGACACCATAAAGGACATCTTGTGACCTTTCTAGCTTTTGCAAGGAGATGATACAATGACCAGTTGTGACCAGTTTCCACTCTGAAGCTCTGCTTGGGAAGTGCCCAGCAGCCACATCCCCAGCACTGTGCTGGGAAGGATACATGGCCAGCACATGATGGATCACCACCCTGTGAGAGGCATGAGAATCTACTCGAGTCTTTCATAGGTTTTATCTCGATATGGAGCCATAAAGAAAGTGGAAAGTGCAGCCAAGCACTTTGATGTGGATCAGCACAGAGTTCCCAGCATTCAGGCGGTCACCTCAGACTCCCCAGATCACCAGAGGACATTTTCTTCTTCCAGCTAAGGGCACAGACCTCTGAGAAAACCCTGCTCCAGCCCCAGGAACCTGGCATGTGTGAAAATACATTTGGGGAAGCGGGGAATTTCCATATGAAAGGAGGACTTGACTTGGGAAGAAATAGGGAGACTGCAGCATGATACTGACATGAAAAGCACATTCATGAATATGGACTGGGTAGGAGAGCCCAGAAACACCCCTTTCCACATTTGCAAATGCAGATTTATTTTGCATGCAGGACAACTGCTGGCATGTCCCAGCAGTACCTGGAGCTAGAGGGGCTGCAGGTCCTTCCAGCAGAAACCTGCAGCAGCATGTTTGGGATGCTCCTGTGCTGCTGTGCCATGAGGCTCAGACTGCACATGGGGACACACTTGCAGGTCTCAGCCCAAAAAACACTGCTTCCCCTGAGTCCCACTGCTGGAATAGTAATGAGGAATCTTCAACAACTGCTCATGACACCACTTGTTCCTCCTCTTCCCCTGTATGAAACCTTGCTCCCTAACTCACAGTTGCAGTCTGGGAGACTCCAGGACCCCAGCACAGCAAATACTGGGATAGAAGTTCCCTTCAACAGAAAGGGTAACTCAGCCTTAGGGTTCTCATATGTTTTTCAATTTCTTTAAACAAAATCCAAGCCAGTCCAGGAAATTGAATCTTTTACCATGGTGCTAAATTTCATACAAATTTCTAAACCTAAAAAAGCAATTTATTAGCATGCTATAACTGTGTGATTACATCATGGAACAGGAAAACAGTGATAGAACTTATAAAAAAAAAAGACAGGCTCACTCAGCTCTCAATGTAGCACAAGTGATCAATAGCCAAACCTTGGAATGAGAATTTTGAATTAAGGTTGATGAGAGCCTGAAATAATAACCTCCATACTGTCTACAAGGCATTTATTCTATTAACTCAACCAGGATGATAAATTCACTAATAGCCAAACAGCACTTTTTCTCATAGCTTGTATTTTATTTCTTTTTTGCAGATATTGTCTGTGCAATCCAGCCTGTGCCAGTGCTGACAGCCCTTGCAAGAAGTCTTTCTATTCAACTGATTTCTAATGGCTGAGCTGCTTTGCTGCTGGGGAAGTTTTGGTCCCTGGGATGAAAATAAGTGGGACAGGCCTTTATGTCGCATTACTCTGTGCTTTGCCAGTTCTTTTTTTGCACAGAAATATCACCCGGGTCCCCAGGACATGGATGAGCACATTCACAACCCCAGTCCTCTAGTCTCTGCTGCCTGGTTCAGCCTCACTTCTCTCTAGATCCAGACCCCCTCATATTTTTTAGGAATATCATGATCCCCTGAACTGTCATTTATATCCCACACCTGATCTGTCAGCAAGTTTGTGTCAGAATTACTGTAAGGGTGACAAGGACCCTGGTGGTGCTGTGGAAATGCAGCAATTAAAAAAACCCCATGTTTAAATACTGTGTTTAAATACAGTGTTTAAATACTGTCTATGGACAAGGCAGGCTGCAGCCAATAACTTTTTTGATTTATACTCAGGACACAGGTACAATAAGCAATTTGGTAAATAAAATGAAATGCCAGCTGGGAAGGTCTCAGGCTCTTGGGGAATTTTCCTCTTCAGAAGAGCTGATTATTCAACAACAATCTGACATTTAAAGTGTCCTAAATTTTGTAAACTGGACTCATAACTGGAAAATGCAATGGTGGCTATCAGCTCTGTAGTGACAAAGGGGAAAATCTGAGTCCTGATACCCCTGGCCCCTTCCCCTGCCTGGTATTTTTCCATGGCCTGGTTACCCTTTGGACACATCCCAAGTTCCTTCCTGTGGTGGTCTCTGAAATTCATTTAAATCAGGAAATTACTCTGCCTGTTTTTCTCCACAGATTACATGTGTCCAGGCCGACAAAGCACAGCAGGATGGATGTCAACCATGATTTAACCCTTTATATTCAGGACCAGGTCCTTCCAAAGGACACTTATCCTTTCGGCTTAGTGCACCAAGATGGCAGATTCTGAAAAGTCTCATTTTAGTTCCCCTTATCCGGATCCTCCCTGACTCCAGTTCACCATCCTTGGGACTGCTCACAGCCCCTGGGGTGCAGGCACACTGTGGTTCATGCTCAGCTGCAGGGTGGTGGCTGATGCACAAAGCAGCACATGGATGCCATGGGTGCTGCAGACAGCCCTGGGACCCGTGGCAGTGGGACCAACAGCACTGCTGCCACGAGCTGGAGCACAGGGGAAGGGGCTTTAAGGCACAGAGACACAGGGTTGTGCAGAGGCTGTTTCTCAAAGAGACCAGAAGTGTTGCAGGTGTTGCTACAGGACATGATATGGCAGGGGTTGTTCTGCAGTCCTGTGGGGGCTAAGCATGTCTCATCTCCCCAAGAGACAGCTGAGCCACAAGTGCCTTCAGTAATTAACTGAAATTAATCAGTTTCTGACAGCCAGATCAACCTTTCTCGTGCATCAGCTCTATGGGGAGGACCAGTGACTTTTCCAAGTCTGGAGAATACCTGGCACAAATGCATATTCAGTGACCAAGCAGAGGTGCCACCTGAGCTCTTGCTGGGAGCACTGGCAAGCACAGAGGCCATGCCTGCTTAACAAGGGAAGGATGGTCACTTCTGCTTTTTTTAAAGGACTTTTTTAATCTCCACATGGGAAAAGATCACACCCACAGTGGGGCATAGCAGCTGTGGCAGATAGCCAGGTATAGATTTGAGGTTGACTGTAGCCTTTAAATTCACATTGGGAATGATTTGGAGAGGTCCCAGTTCCTCCTGCAGTGATGATTCATTTGGCAAGCTCACGTACATGGGAAACCTTCTGACCTAGACATATATTCCAAGAAGAGCAAATGGCCTGTGCCCAGTCCTACTGCCAGCAAACTGCCCTGCCTGGTGCCACCCATCCTGCCTGGCACAGCTTTCTACAGCGGACCAGGGTCAGGAGGAGGGAGCTTAAAGAGCAAGGCTAGACCAAGGCTAAACCAGCCCAGGTTCCATATCTCCATCTCAAAGAGCCAAGCAGAGCCTGCTGCTACAAGACAAGAAGTTGGAAAAGATGATAAATAGAGGCTTGGGAACAACGTTAACTTGATTTCTTTTGATATGGAGAGCAGTTCCTCAGACAGCAGCTGCCATGAGCCTGCACAGCTTCCAGAAGGAAGATAAATGCTTGCCTGGACAGAGTCCAACCCAGTGTGAAGGGAGATGTATTAAGGAAATAAATGGTTCACAAACAAACCTGTGCCTCAGTCCCAAGGTGCCGAGATGGGCTTGAAGGACCCCAGCTTGGGCAGGGACCACCCCAGAGCACACTGTCCCTTGCCACTATACCCAGAGGCAGTGCCAGGCAGCATGGCCTGGCCACAACCACCTGCAGGACAGCCACATACTCATCCCTGCATTAGCAGAGGCTGTCAGGAGACAGACCCTTCCATCTAAGCCAGCTGGGCCAGGAGATGTGGGAAGCTGTTTTACAGCCCCTGGCAGAAGTTCCAGAAGTCAGCCAGAATGGAGAGCAGAGCTGCTGGTTGTGTCAAAGTCTACATTGCACCGGTCCTATAAATCAAACAAGAAGATGGAGTAAACTCATTGCAGAGGCATTAAATCTATTTCTCACTGGTATTATGCCAATGCCATGGAGTCTTGCTTCATCTTGCTCATTTCCAGGGGCATTACATAAAAGCCTTTTTCCTGCACTTTTTTTGTGGTTAAACAAAGCACCAGCTCCTGGCCAGAGGGACAGGGAAGGTGGCACAGAGCATCTGTGCTGCCCAACACCTTCTGCTAAATGGGGAATAGATAGGGGGAAGCGACTCCAAACCCACATGGGAGTGGAGCTCCAGTCTCCCTCACCCAGCAGGATTGCAAAAGACCTGCTGGCCTCCACTGAACTGCTCCAGCTTGCAGCCATGGCAGGTAGTCCAGACCCAAACCACACAAGCTACAGGAATGATTCTTTTAATTAGAAACAAGCCCCATCTCCCGAGTAGCCTACAACACCTAAAGGGCTGTTTGTGAAGAAACTGTTTTATTCTAGGGAGATGGCTCACTTATGACAGCTACAAAATCCATTAATGAGAGAATAAGAGTTCTAGAGCTGTTACAAAATGCACTGGCTCATTTCTTGCCTTTAGTGTTGCTTACAATTCAATTCACACAAAGGATCATTTGTTTAGCAGAAGTTAATGCAGCAAAGGTTGAGTTAACTACATCCAGCAATCCCTCCCTCCCAAGGCAATCACAGGCTCCCAAAAACCTGTCTGCATGACCCCTCTGCCAGGATGGGGCCAGCACACAGCCTCTCCCCACCACAAGCACATGGTCCCAGCCACTGCTTGCTGGTCTCTTGGCAGTTCCCTCGGGTCACAGTAGGCAGCTGTTCCTCTGTGGCCAACATCCATCCAGGGGTGTTCATAGGTGCCTGGGACAGTTCTGCAGAGTCTCAGCATCGTCTTTCGAGCTTTGCTCCCCATCTTTACAGTGCTCAGAGTATCTTGCAATACCCAGCCCACAAGGACAGGTCTCTTCTTTCAGGTCCTCTCTTGTATGAGGCAGGTTGGACTGTGGTATGACAGCAAAGGGGAGTGGGAAGAATGAGGCAGCTACCTATCCTAATCCTCATCCCTCTCCCATAGGAAGAATAAAAAAAATACATGTATTCCCATAGGAACACGACACAGCTTTGTGCATTGAACAGAGAGTCAATTAAACCAGACAGCCTCTCCCGAAGCTGATGTGTACAGTTTAATTAAACTCTACAGACAGCTTCACACACCCAGCTTTAACAAGAAGGCAGAAAAACCCCATTGCAAAAGCTCCAGCAAAGTCACACCAGGGCAGAGACACGAACCCAGGCAGGTCTGAAATGTCTGGGGCAGAGGGGCTGCTGGCAGCACCAGTCCCAGGCACCTTCTGTCACTGATGCCTTTGTGATGTCGGGATGCGAGTGCACCTCATGTTGATTGCTGCGCTGAATTGCAGTGCACTGTCTCCATTTATTTGATTTGTATCGCCTGAAGGAAAATGCTTTTGCTGTCTTCATGCACTCTAAGCATTTGGCTTCAAAATAAAAGCTCTGGGGACCTGTCATCACATGCTTTCCTTCCCATAAAGGAAAGGCAAGATCCAGTCTTTTTGAGCTGAATTGCAGAAAAGTGCTCAAGCCCACCGCTGCTGCTTGCTCAGGGGTGACCTTGGAAAGGTTGTTTTTGAAAGCAGCTGCCTCCTCCTGCTGCAGTTTTAAGTCAGAACTGTCACATCCTGACTTCTTTGCTTTACCTGGAGGACTTCAATAGCCTTTGGAGAAGTCAGAAAAGTAGCAACATGGCTCAGGCTCTTCCACCCTGAACAAATGCTCTCAGAACTTGACTCGACATATCTGTGCACAAGTGCCTCTGCTCTTCCACTGGCATCACACCAGTGCTCCTGTGCATGGCACAGCCCTCTGCCTCTGTGGGAAGGGAACAGGTCATATATGCTGGGGGTCTGGGTCCTTCCCTTCTGCATCCAGTGAGCTCCAGCAGGATTTCCTCCCCTCCAGACACACAGAGGGTCACTGGGGAGACATGTGATGTGTGTGTGTGCTGAGCTCAGCACTGCTTCTCCTACCCCATACACATATGCATGAACCAGACCAGCTTCCAGGGACAGTGGCATGGATGTGAATGGCCTGGGTGTGTCCAAATGAAAAGCACAGGTCGGAGCTGCTGAGAAAAAGTTGCTTTGCTTTTAGGAGAAAAGATTTCTCCCAGTGCAGGTACTGTTTTCTTTCTCAGATAGTGCATTGCACATATTACAGACACACAGATCATAGGGGATGTCACTGCCTGCAGGGACACCAGACAGCTGCAGTGTACCCTGGGCTCCACTTTCTTCCAGACACCTTCACACAGCTACCTGGCACCTCTACAGCCAGGCATAGCTGGCCACCCACCCACAGGAGCACAGCCTCCCTGCCAGCCCACCACCAGCCAGAGACCTCATTCCTTAGAGGAAGATGTTTTAATTATTTCATTTGCAACTGACTCCAGTCCCTCAGATGAAGACATTCAGCACAGTACCCCCAGAATTATTTCCCTAGCTCTGCATTACTCCGAAACACTGTTTTGCTCTAAAATGTTTAGCTTGCTCCAACAACACCGTTATTGCTGTACCAGATCTCACTCCTCCTGTCTCTCACTTTATCTTTGCCTCTCCTCCCTCCCCCTCCTGTTTTTCCCATCTGCGTTTGGAGCAGAGGAAGTGGAGATGAAACACAGGCTGCTGACTCTTCCTGCAGGCTCCAAATCACCCAAACCGGTCGACTTCATTCAGTCTCTGCCTTTCCCTGCCCACTTCTGACAAGCTCTACAAAGATCACAATGTATTTACTCTTCTCCCGGTGCAGCGAGGAAGATGAAGCACAAGGGCTCATTATATTGGTAAAGAAACTGCAAAGTGAGGCTCTGCAAATGTGATGGTCAGAGGATCCAGAAGGCTCTGACCTGACCTAGTGCAGGGTCCCAGTTAAATGATTTTGAGGGCTGCTGAGGGGCTGTGCTAGAGTCATGCAAGGCAGTGTGCTGCTGGCTGCACAAACTACCTGCTTATTTCCTTTGTTAGACTTTACACACACAGTGCCTCTGAAGGACAAAAATGGGTCTTGAAGGCTCCTCCCAATACTGAAGTGAACTGTGGCATTGGGGATGTGGAGAGAGGTGACCCCACCAGCTCATGGCTCACTCAGCAGCAGCTCGTGGGTGTTGCTCACTAGAGAGCAGAGCCATCTCTGGCAGCTCCCTGCCCTACTTCTCTTTCAGAAATACATAATTGTGACATTGTGTTACATAATTTATCATGTTACATCGAGATTGGGGCCGTCCTCGTTCAGCTTATTCCTCTGGGTGTTCGAGCTGCCAGGGAGGAGAGACATGAAGTGCTTGCAGGGGGTTTTCTCAGCAGGAAAGGCCCCATGCTGCCATCCCACAAACAGTCACTACTTCACAAAAAGCTTTGAGAGTTCATAGCAGTCTGAGACACCCCTATCCCTAAGCACACAGGCAAAAGGAGTTGCATAGAGACCAAAGGTTAAGTTGGGTGCAGACCTGGATCTGACCTGGGTGTAGGGAGATGGTATCTCCTGTCTGCACCAAGTACGTGCACAGCTCCCCAACACTGCTCTAACCATGGGGGTCAGAAAGGACCCCAGTACTCCAGCAGAGACCTCCCCAAACAGACTGCTGCTGCTTTTCCAGTGCTCCCTTTTGTGTTGACCAAAAGCACAAGAAAGAGGGAGCTGTGAATGGGCCAAATCCTCCCCACCACTGCCTGCCTCACTCAAAGTGCCTGCAAGGTCGGTTGTAGAGCCAAGCAAGCCAGAGTTTGCTGGACAAGCATCCTCACAGACACACACAGACCAACCTGGTCAGAAAACCTCTGTCCAGAGCAGCAGAAATTACAGTGCAAGTGCTCATTTCCCAGAAGGGGCTAACACGAGCAGGGGCTCAAGTATACCAGCATCCCCATGGTGGCTCCACACCTCCAATGGGAAAAGCTTCACATGTACCACGTTTCCACCTCTTCCACTCGCCAAAAGGATGAGACAAAGCTTGTTCTGGGTCACGTGCTGACTGGAGCCCTGCTTCTGCATTTCCAGCACAGTCTCAGCTGCAGGTCCCTGTCCTTGGCATGTGGAATTTCTATGCAATAACTCCACGAATCCTGGAGCTGCTACTCTCATCCCATGAGTGGCAGGATGGCCAGCTCCAGCCTGCATCCTCCCCCATGCTGGAGCAGCAGGCACCTCTCGCCTACTCCCCCAGCCTTTGGGGGTGATGAGTTTTTCAGGCACCAAACCACTCAACTGTTTAACCTGGAAATGAGTCTATCAGCTCCAGGAACTGAGACACTGCCCCATCCCTGGAGCCTCCACCCAAGCAAAGCACATCCAGCTACAGGACCTACTCATTGGGAGGGGGATGCCAGCCATGCCTGGGGCAGAGCAGAGGCACCAGTGTCACTGCTCATGACACTTCTCCCAATGCCACAGCAGTGGACTGGGCATTCACATCAGCAGTGAGCCCCAACACGCCCTTGCAACCACTGCCTACCCCAAAATGCCTCACGAGACAGGGATGTTTAGCAAGGCACCACCAGGAATCAATGGCAGACAGCAAACAGACCTTGCTGGTCCCATTAATATTTGTAACTGATGGCTACTGAGTTTTGCTGTGTTGAAGCCTGTCCAACAGAGGAGTCATTGCAGCAAGGTACCCAGGAGCTGTGGGAAGGATGGCTGCAAACCCAGGAACAGGTAGAACCTGGGACCTCAGCTCAGAGAGGCACTAGGCAAGAAACACTCCAGTGCCAGCAATCCCCCAAATGGCCTGACATTAAGGTACAAGGTGGTGTCCAAACACAGTTAGCACCTCATAGTCTCTTGAGAGAGATTCGGAAAACAGAACTGTTCCCCTTTTTTGGAGAAGACTACAGCTTGTCCTGTCTTACAAGCTGGGCTGACGCCTTGCAATCCAGTTTCCTCAAGGGTTTTTAGTGTTGCCTGACATGAATAAAAACCACTGCATACAAACAGATGCTCTGACCAAGTCTGAAGGGCGACAGAGAATTAGAAGTGCCATTTGGCTATTATGAGCAGCTCCTAGGGGATCAGCTCTTGGTGTTGCATAATTTAATACTTTAACCAATTAACTAAATCACTAGAATAGTCTTTCCTGGTAAGACAAGCAGATGACACAAGCTGATTGTGCCATAAACAGCAAGGAGCACATGCTGCTTGTGCCAGTGATCTGAGTCACCTAGGGAACAGCCCAAAATACACCTTGAAACTGTGAGCACAAGGTCAGGCTGGGACCTGAGGGCACAGGTGCTACAAAGGTTGAGAGACTCAGTGTAGGGAAACAATGGCTGAGGACATGACCAAGGGACATGCTGATGAAAGCAACCAGGCTGCCCTGCAATGATGAGGCCATTGATAAATCACTGTTCTATGCTAGACACAGCACTCAGAGAAAAATAAAATACAGGTTAGAAAAGATCTCTGGAGGTCTCTGGTCCGACCTTCTGCTCTCATCAGGACTATTGCAAACACTGGATCAAGACATTTGAGTTTTGGAGGTCTCCAAGAACAGAGAGATCACTACCCCTCCACCCCCAGTGACTCCCAGCAGAAAGAGATAGGGGAAAGCTATCTGACCAACAAAACAAGGTTTCAAACTGAAGGGTATGAAGGGCAAGATGCTGCAGGCATGGCTGGTGGACACAGGCATGTCAGAAGGAGAATTGAACCCTCCAACACAGCTAGGGGAGACCAAACATGCTAGGGGAGACCAAACAGGACATTCAAAAAAGTCACTTGAATCATTACACAGGACCATTAGCAGTTTTTCTGCAGTGACATAGATCAGACACTAACCTGCTTATGGGGAACTGGAGGAACCAACTGCTGCTGTAGGTCTCAAGCTGAAGGAAAAGCAAGTCCTCCCCCCCGAGCAGAAGAGTACTTGTACCTGCCTGCATTGCCTAAATAGCCTGACCAGAACCAGCTGCGTGCACAAAGCCACTGGATGGCCAACAACATAATAATTGAGGTGAGGATGTTCAGGTGTGTTGTGCTGTGGGATTGGGTTGGGTGCCAAGAGAGTTGTCAATCTTATGCAGCCTGTCCTTCCGAGGTGAAGTACCTGTACCAGCTGAATAAACCTTCTCTCATACCTCTGTTAAACCTTTTTTCCCTACTCATACCTACAGGCATCTGCCATCACATCTTCCCGTGGTGTGGGTGTGCCGGGCAGTGGTTGGGGAACAGCACCCTGTACTTTGGGATGCTGCCCTTCCCACAGCCATTTTCCTATTTCCTTCCCCCTTCTAGTGACTGAGTCAGTCCCTGTGTGATCCCAGAGTGGTGACAGCATATCAGGCACGTGAGCTCTTGCATGGGGCCTTCAGCCCTGCAGGAAGTGCCTTGGGGCTGGGATGGGTGGCAAGTCTTTTTGGGGCATGGGGCAGCAAGCTGGGAAACAAGTGACACTGGACACACAGCCCAGGGGCTGCCACGCAATCTGGTCCCCACTCTGTGGATGTGCAGCCCATGGGTGGCATCAGGCACTGCTTCTGCATGAGGCTCTGCTTGAGGAGGTGGAAAGAGGCATTTGGGATCCAGAATAACCCATGCATTTGCTGGAATGAGGGTGACCAAGCAGGGCAGGAGTAAGGGGCTATAAGGGTTATAGCTGGGGGTTCTGCCAGTTAGTCTGGTTAGAGAGCTTGCCATTCCCCAGCCACCAAAAATAGCTGCCACCCAGTTCTTGGGTGATCCATAAGCAGAAATACTTCCTAGCCATGCAGTGACCTCCTTCAAAGAGTGTACAATTAAAAAAGCAAGTTTGTAATTTGATAATTTGTAGAGAAGAAATTAATTGTTAGCTGTATCTTGTCCTGGTCTGCCGTGATGACTGGCACACATGCTGGCTCAGGAGCTCCTGGGAAAGCTAATTAATAGGCACCTGACAGCCTCAGCCTTGACCATGCACACAAGAGTGCATCAGGCACTCCAGCATTATATGTACTCAGGTTACAGCACCAATTTCCTGCAGCAGGGGCAGGACCCTTCCTAGAGGCCTAATGTGGGAGAGACCTCCACTCCACCACAGCTGCTGTGGGCAACTATCCATCTGCTCTGTCTAGCAATCTGCTTCTTTTGGGGCAGGAGGGAGCTGAAACCTTCACACGCCTTCAAAAGCATGTTTCTTTTTATTTTCTTACTGCTACTAGAGCCAAAACGTGTTTTCTGTGTGAAATCCCAGCAGCCGAGCTGATATACTGCCCAGGGAGGAGTGCATGGAGGGATCCCATCCCTGCAGAGCACAGCAGTGAGGAGCCACTCACCTCTCATGGAGAGAGGTGACACCTTGCAGGGTGTCCACATTCCCACTCCCAGAGGAGCCCTCTCCCCGTGCTTTGGGTGTTGGCTCCTGTGCTGCTAATCCTGGGGTAGCATGAAAGGCTTATCTGCCCTCCTGGGATGAATGACAGCCATCACACCCATCCTGCAGGAACCTGTCCAGCCATCCACCTCCACCTCTGCTCTGCTGGGCGCTGTCTTGGTGTGGTGGCTGGAGAGCCCAAGGGGAGCAGCACCCAGAGGTCTGTGCCCACACTGATCAGGATGGCACTGCCCACTGGAGCAGTCAGTGGGTTGGAAAACCCCATACTGTGAAATCTGGAAATGATTGGCCAAGAACAGGGTCTGCAGATAGAAACCTCAGAGTGGAGGCTAAGAACTGTCCCAGCACGAGTTGGCATAATCCTCAAAGCTGTGACCAGGAGAAGGTGCAGGTCTGCATATCACAGGGTAAAGGCAGCTGCAAAAATAAAGACCACAATAAAAAGCATACGTCTATGACAAACTGCATGAGCATTAGGAGCCCATGAGAGTGGTGAAAGAAGCAGTGAGCACAAGGAGAAATCTCTGCCTGGTCAGAGGGTGACAAATCATGTAGGCAGCAACCCAGAAAAGGAGAGGTATTTGATAAATATTTCTGTTCAACATTTACTAAGCAAAAGCCAAACAATACAGCATGTTATAAAATAAAATGTCGTCACTATAAAACACTTTCCATCCTACTAGGGCTTCAGGAAGATGTTAAACAATAGCTACTGAGGTTAGATTTTTCAATCGGCAGGTCTGACACATCAGCGAGTGTAAAAAGGAGCCGAGGAAGGAGCCATCTAATTAGCTCCTGCAGGTCCTTGGGACTTCCCCGGGGTCCCAGCACTGGCACACTGCCCGTGCCTCCATGGAGTAAACAGGATGTCCCACGCCGGCCCAGCTGACATCAGTCCTGTGCTGAGGGGTGAAACGGCCGTGACCGGATTCGGTCGATAAAGGCTTGAAGTGGGGAATTATCATTAGTGGGGGAATTATCATTAGCACCATTTTATGAAAAAGAGATCTTGGCATATCTGTGCTCTTAAGATGGTCCCCATCAGTCAGACTGGTGACGGTGCTGATGTAAGAGGCTTGCATAAGGCGTTTGGCAACTCCCTCTGCTTGGAGCAAGCCCGTGGAGTCAGTGTGCTGGAAATCCAGACACTCCGGAGGTCCCAGAGCTGCAAACACGGCACCACTGCTCAGCCGGGGTGTTTCCGGGGGCCTCTAGCAGGGATTAGTTCTCAGCCTTCTATTATTTAACAACTTCTTGGTTCCTCAGCAAAGGCAGGAGCTGCCCAGGCTCTGGTGAAGCGATGCTGGCACAGGTACTGGGAGCAGGCTGTACTGCTGGCACAGCACACGGCACCCAGGAGAGAAAGCTGCAACCGGGAAAGCTGGGAGACACCCCCACACCCCCCCAAAAAAGATACCTCTCTAGGGAAGAGACTGAACATTGCTGCCCAGGAGGAGTCTGCAGCCTCCCTGCAGAGCCTGGCCCAGTGCGGGATCAGCATCTCAGGAGAAGGCAAGGAAACTGCATAAAGCCCAAACAAGAAGCCGAGGAGTGATGGAGGGATGAGAGAAATTCCTGGGACACCATCCATGTGGGCCAGAAAAAGAGGTTAAAGGGCTAACTTGATCCCAGCTTATTAAAGCTCTTTTTGATGTGATTAAATGTTTGGCAGTGCCTCTGTTTGGCAGACAAAGATGAGAGAAGGCTGTGGTTAGAAATGAGGCACGGATTTCAGTGCATAAAGGTAGCACCCCCTGAAATGCCTCGTCCAAGCCTGCGGTGAGTTCCCCTGGCAATGTTCTAACCGAGGTGTGAGAAGGCTTAGCATGACATAGCCCTGCAGCTCCACTATGGACAAAATCTGTGCTTATGGACCATCCCCTGCCAGGGGGCTCATCCCGTGCCAGCCCTGCCTGGCAGGATGCACCAGGGCTGCAGGCAAAGGCAGAAGCTCTTGATGGGCTTTCGTAAATATTGACATAACAACTGCTTCAGGGAGGGGTCTGGATTTACAGCTGGCCTCTCCCTGCCTGGCTTAGCCCCATCCTTCATAATTTAACTGGAGCAACAAATCATGGTCCCTATGGGCTTGTCACTTACTGGTTTGATGGATGCTTCTCCTAGGTAACTCCAGGTGAAGACAACTGGTTGCTCCATTTTAGAAGACAGTTTGTTGCTGACAAGAAGCAGTGAAGAAAACTTGGCTGATTAATATACTGTCTTCTTTGACATGCATGCTAAAAATGGAGGAGTGGATAAAAAGGTGGTGATGAGCAGTGTGATTACAGACCCATAGGGAGAATTGAACATATACTTCAAATTGGAGGCAGCAGAGCACAGCCCGAGCCACGATTAAAGATGGATCTTTCAATCTGTCCTCGTGTGGAGGCCATCAGCTTCTCTGTAATTTGGTGTGTAATTGGAGTAATTACCGAGAGTTCACCCTAAGGAGTATGGTGGAACATCATGTTGGCTTGTTTCTCTCTCTAGTGATGTGGCAGCTTCTTGTAAATCACTCTGAAGTACCTGGGTGTGATGCTGAAGGAGCTGGGCATGGGCTGAACTGGGCCCTGCACCCACCTTCTGAAAAGAGAGCAAGGGTCCTTCAGCAGCAGCTCCTCTTTTCCCCTCAGTTCTCCCAATAAGCATCACTTGGCAGGCTGGGCTGCCTGTAATCACTGGTCCACATTCAGAGCTGCATCTAATCCCTTACAGCAGGCAGCTGCCTTTCCTGTTTTTCTCTCCCTGCTCCAGTCTCCTAAATAGCCCTCTGCCAGTGGCCACCCCTTCCCTGTGACTCGGAGACATGGCACAGCAGTTCACAGCTGCTGCAAACCACCCACCAGTAGTGAGGTGATGCCCACTCACTTTAATGAGGGCATAATGAGGCTGCCATGGCATGATTACTATGGCAAACCCAGATATCGATCCATGGGCTGCTGCTGGCAGTGACCAGTCCCCAGACAGCCCTGTGGGAGCAGCGAGGCTGCAGCAGCCCCTGCATTCCTGCCCAGCCAGGGCACTCCCAGCTGGCAAACTTCCCTGGCATCCCACCAAGTGAGCCAGCTGGGGCTGGCTGTGAGACATGGGCAGACAGGCAAAGCAAAGTGGGTGAAGCCATGCACCAGCCAAGAGAACACAGGACATTCATTCGCCACCTTGGGAATATCAGCTGAAGAGCAGGTTTTGCATAAGACATTGGGCATCCTGTGGCTGGAAGGGATGTTTGTGCCCTGCCCACAGTCACTGCTACTGGTCTTTGCCCACACCACAAAGTCAGTGGGACAGCAAAGCAAAGGGACTTGTCCCATCTCTGCACATTCCTGCACCAGCACGAGCCAAGACCAGCACTGACAGGTGTGAAGGTGTGGGTGATCCTGAGGGAGCAAGAGGATGCTGTGAGTATTTTGAAAGTCAAAGGGCAGAAGGTTTTGCACTCCATGAGCAACAGGGCACAAACTGGCCCACAGAGCAGTTTCAGTGGCTCCTCTTCCCAACAGAGGAGCTCAGCAGCACTGGAAATCAGACTGAGACATTATGAAAGACCTCTTCCTTATTGCTTATTGCTTATCCCAGCAGGCACACAGCAATCCTGCTCCCTGTGTCCCAGCACATAACCCGCTGGAAGCACATGTGCTACAGACCACGAGGGCTTCCCTCCCCAGGGCCACCACTCTCAGGGGACTTGGGACGTCACACTACAGCAGGCAGGGAGCCTGCTCTGCAAGATGCCCACTTGGCTGGAGCTCATGGTGCTTTCCAGCACCGGATCAAGCACACAGCCAGTTTTCCTGTGGCAGTGCTCTGCCGGGAGGTGTTGATTAGCTCGGCTGGCTGGTAATTGCCAGGAAGGGCCAAGCACAGAGGTCAGGGTGGCTGTTCCCTGGGAAGAGGGAGGTTCAGTCCCTGCTTGGGGAGAAGGGGTCCCACCAGTGCCAGGACTGGAAAAACCCTGCTGCTGGAATGTGGTTCCTTTTTAAACTCCATGGGTTGACATTGGTTTTGAAAAAATACAGCCAAATGTCCATATGTGTCTCACCTCATTTTTTTTACTCACACTGGAGGAAAACAAAGACACAGTAGCTCAAAATCTCCTCCTCATACATTGAGACTGCAATGCTGAGCTGCTGCTTAGCCCTGTGTTTAATAACCACCAGCACCTCCCTCCTCAGTTTTAATGTTTTGGGTTTTTTTTAATTCTTTTTTTCCCCTAAATTACCTGCAACTCTGCCCTAGGGCTCCTGCCTCAGCTTCCCCCAGCAAAATGCTGAGCAAACATCCATGTTCCTGTCCTGCAGCATGGTCCTGTGTGTTGTGTGCCAGGAACAGCACAGTCTCATCCTCTTGTGGGACACTGCCCGGGCTCCAAAGACTGGAGAGGGTGGCATGAAGAACCTCACATACCCACATACCCATGTACAAATTGACACCCACATGTGCTTGCCCTGCCTCAGATACTCGTTCCCCTCGGCCAAATGTCCCGTCACACAGACAAAAAGGATACCCTTCATTTTGGGCCAGGTGTTGAGTGAAGCCGGTCTATGAGAGATGGTGAGGGCGATTAAAGGCTTTGCTTATGATGTCTGCTAATGATAAGCCTCCAAGGAAGATGAAAGATGCCCTTTGGAAGCAAGAATAAGACAGGAAGGAATGCCAGCCTTGAATTACTGTAAAAGCTGACACTACCTTTTAACATTCCATGTGCAAAAAGCCTGTGTCCCACCACATCTTGAAAGAAGCCTCTTGGATTATAAGCATGACTGATAATGACTGGAGAGAATTCATGGCTCCTCCTAGCGAGTGCAAAAGCTGCCACAGATATTGCCTTTCACAGTATCATTTTTCCCATGGAGGCATAGGTTCACCAGATGTGAACGTAAATCCATGGAGAAAGCCCAGCTGATGTTCTCCTAATGCAGAATATATGGTGGATAACAGGAACCCTGGTTATGGCAAGGTCTGGGAGCAAGGCCAGTGTTTGGGGCTTTCACCTGATCAGGCAGAATAAAGCTCTTCTTGATTTATTTTGCTTTTTGATTTACAGTCCCAGACTCTTGATTATAAGACTCCTCGATGCAAAGCCTTCCATGAGACAGACATGGGAGCTGCTTCTTCAGGGCTGAAGTTGTTTACCAGACTTATTACAATCAGCAGCAGGTTTTGAGTTTCCTCTCAGGTTCTCAAGGCATTAAAGATGACATGGTTGGCAGGTATTTCGCCTGCATCATTCTGAAAGAAGAAAAATAGCTGAGGCCTCCAGGATTAACTGTCCTTTCTGTGAGGTACATTTATCACTGTTCATACTGCTCTCCTCAATCTTTGTTTCTACCAAATGCCTGGGACCAAAGACCTTTGCCCTGTCTGAAGCCATTTCTTTCCCATCAAACACAGATCAGGGAACACTCTCCCACACATACAAATTTCATATTGCTAGATAATCAGTTTCCATATCAGCTGGGCAATGAGTTTTCCCAGCCCACTATACTCTATGGAATACAATGTGGTGTTTCCAGAGGCTAAATCCTCCCAGAGGAGAAGTCCTGGGGGCATTAAGGGATGATGCTTCCCTCCACCCTCCTCCGTGGAGCTCTGAGGAGCTCAGCTGCAGGAGAAGGGTCCCCAGTTCTAGAAACTGCCCAGAATATTCTCAGCCTGGTTTGCAGCATTTCCCAGCAAGAACCACACCCCCAGGCCAGAAGGACTTCATGGATGTTCTGGGGACCAGCAGCCTACCTGCTCCCTTTTCTTACAGCAGTGCTCAGAGAGATCCCCCAGGCACCAGAGGACTGGGAATGAGCTAAACGTGCTGAGATCAAATTTTCCCCCCCAAAAAACCTAAATGTGTTTGCAAGGAGCATGGGACAGCTGTGCCCCATACCTGTGCCCTGAGGTGGGACATTGCAGAGCAATGAGAAGTGACTCCACAGACTTCCCCACGCCATTCCAACCACAGGCAACAGAATGAACATGTGGGGGGACCCCTTTCTGTAATTTGCTTTGTTTGATCAAGGAGAAAACTGGCACAAGCAGAGGAGCTGCAGGAGCACCTGGGGACCTTGCATTTGCCGTGGGAGTCAGGCTGGGGAGCCCAAACTCTTGCACACAAGCCCAGCACAAACCCTGGCAGCAGTTTTCCTGTTGCATTGAGCAGCACCCTGAGTCACTCTCTGCAGGGAGAGCCCGTGAAGAAACATCATGATCAGGACTGGGCTTGTCCTGGTTGCCCCAGGTTTCTGCTCTTTGCACTGCCAATCAAGACAGGGAAATGGGATGGCAAAGATTGATGTTTACTCCCATCATGTATCTGCCGTCATCAAATCCTCTCCATTTGTTGCAGAAGTTTAAAGGGCTGGAAGGCAATAGGAAGCCTGGTTTTGTAGCCGTGTTGGTCATGGCTGCTGGTGGCTCTGAGCTTCTTGAAGGTTGTAAGAGACAGTGGAGATGAGCAGCAGACAGAAACTACGTGCATTGGATACAATACCTTGATTCTTCTTTCATCCAGAAAAGAAACTATTGAATATTTGCTTGAAAGGGGCATTTTCTTCTGATTGCCATTGATACTTCAGCTGTAGAAATATCAGAATATTTCCAATGTTTGTTTGCTAAGGCAGTTTGCAAGAAGAAACCATTGCCTGATTATTTCCAAGGCAGCAACGAAATTGAATTAACAATATTTGAAAATGTAAAAAGTAAACTACAAACAAATGGTTTGAACTTCAGCAATATTTGCAGCTGATAATGGTAATGTTTAACTGGTGAGACACTATCCTAATGACACACTCACCGAAAATAAGGAGGAAATTTGCTTCCAGCTGATTGCTGAGCCAGTATGCTGTGTAACACCACAAAGTACATTCTAAATAAATCATTTGATCTCGAAGGATATGAAACAGAACTTTGCAATTGCCTTTTCTCACCATCAAAAGAATTTCAGGATTACAGGGGAGAATTCATTTTTACAGCTCTGAGAACATGGAAAAGCAGAGGCATGTCCTGACAAGCCAGGTACCTGCACGCTTTGCCATCTGCGACGATCTGGGGATGTTTCCCAGCTCAGACGTTTCCTCGTGTGCCAAGTGAGGGCTCAGGGCAGGGGTGGGCAGGGAAGTGCTGCTGCCCAGCCCGTGCTGCACAGCAGCCCCTGCACTGGGCACACTCCAGAGACAGGGCAGGGGGAAGCAAAGCAGCCTTTGGCATTGCCCTTAGCCCAGACACCCATTCACCCACTGGAGCTCGACACAGCTCCAAGGCCAATGAGCCAGGAGCAGCTCCCTGTGCCCCTGCCCCAGGCAAGGGGCAGCATCTCCTCCCGACAGCTCCCACTGCACCCATCCCACTGCTCCCAACACTGTGTGTGAAACCTTGGCAATGGATCACTCCTGTGCTACAGAGCTCAGAATTCACAGATTTATCTTTTTCAGCACAGTTTATCATTTCGTCATAAATGCAATCTCACCTGGTGTTGCAGCTCTGTTTGTACCGTTCCAGGTAGGTGTCCCAGTGTAAAGGTCCCCTTTCCTGGGGCTGGCACCTGCCCCCTCCCCTGCCAAGCTGAGCCTCTTGGCTTTACATGACTCAGCTTCTTCCATAATGCACCATATATTTTTTTTACAAGGATGGTTAAGAATATCACAGTTTGATCTTCCTTATGCAAAAGACTGTGACATCTGAGGGAGAAATTAGAAAAAAGCAAATGAACTTGCTTCTAACTAAAACCAGACAGCAGCAGGGCACCGCTCTGCCAGGGGACCTCCTTGATAGCACCACACAGCTTCCAAGTCTCCAGCTTCTGCAAGCAAAATGAATGGGTTCACATGTGCTCCCTGTATCTGGAATTTGGAAAAATTAGCATGCCTTTTACTGTGTTTTACCAGGAAGGATTCTGTAGGAAGAATGCTGAGAGCTTGGTGCACTGCCACGAGGTGGGCAGGGTGCTGGTGGCCAGTGCTGGTGGCAGTGCTGGGACCCCAAGACATCACAGTTTACAGCTGCAGAGGGTGCCTGCAGCATGGGCCCATGGGACAAATGCCATCCCTGGGCATGTGTGACCACAAGTGTCCCCTCCCTCAGCCCAGCCCTGCTGCTGGCCACAGCACTGATTTAGCTTTGCTCAGCTCCACGCCTGCTCTTGCAGTACCAGAAGGTTGCTGTTCTACAAGCAACTATAAAGGGCTTCAGTGCTCGGACAGTACCAATTATGGTTTTCAGACAATGGAGCCACAAAAAGCAAAGTTATTTTGAGAAGGATAAATGTAACCCAGACAATTATATTTAATTCATGTCTGCCCACAGCCTTCCTGCTCTGCTGAGTGTGGTGGCACTTCAAACTCCATGTCCTGTCCCAGATGTGACTTTGGGGGCAGGGGTTTTTTGCTTTCTAGTGTTGCTGCTCCTCCAGAAGGAATTCTGACTGCAGGAGGTCTCCCCACCACATGCTCTGCCACCCTCCCATGCTAATCTGGGCATGTGTGTGCACCCTACCTGGTGCTCTCCCAGGTGTGTCCCCAGCACCACATCCTTCCCAGCCTGCATGTGGTGCTCTGGGTTCCTGCTGAACTGCCCATCCCACCAGAGCAGGGTCAGCATCTCTCTCTTGCAAGGGATATGAAAAGAAAACAGGGCAAAGGACTCACATCACCTCAGGACACCTGGCTCCCAGGTCAGCCTCCTGTCCGCTCTACTCTGGGACATTTGAGGCTGGCAGCTGAAAGGACAGACAGAAAATCTTGAGATACCTCCAGGCCCCATGTTGGACAGTGGTTTCTCACTCAGCCTCTGCTTCTTTTTACCTTCTAGAATCAGGACAATGTGGTCCCTTTGTAGAGAGGCGTGTCTGAGCACAGGCTGCAGAAACTCAGGGGCAGGAGGAGATGCAGAACTGCAAACACTGGTAGCTTCATACTGGAGACCACAGAGTCATTTTTCAGGATCTGTATATGATGCTACTGGCACCCATTAATCTGCTTGATGCTCCTGCCCAAATCCACCTGATGCATTTATTCATTAAGAACCTGGTACTCTGTTTTTATGACAAATGTATGACTGCCTTGGCACTCCCTACTCAGGAGCTTTATTTAAAAGCTTCCTGTATTTGATCATTTGATAATCCACCCTACTACACACAGTTCTTAAGGGAAGGAGGAGATGAAACACTGTGTGTTTGTATCCTCCTTGTACTTGGCTGGTAAAACTTCACCAGAGCAATGACTGGCGGAAGAAATTTAGCAGCATCTGCTGAAAAATTCTCGAGGTTTACAAGTAAATGACTCATGATAGGATATTTCATTACATTTGCTTTAATAATGCTGACTTCTTATATTTTGTAATTTTGCAATGTCTGCCGCTTTGAAAACATGAAACACTGGTGTGTCAGCACAGGCATGGTGTGCTGGTCTCCAGTTTCTCTTTCACTGTATGGAATTTTCTTCTAGATCTGTTCCTGCATCTCTTCCAGGTCAAACCTTTTTGACCCGAAAAATTTACTATCCAGTGAATCTTACACCAGTTTTCCCATCCTTTTGCCCAACTTGAGAGTCAAGCTGCTAGCTCAGAGTTACCAGCCTTTGAACACTGCCACAGGACTAGCATCCTCCGTGCCTTCTGCATAGGCATTACAGTTAATTCCCATTATTTGACTGGAATACCCCCCAGCCCTGCTGGACTCCAGGCACTGCTGTTTCCCTGCTGTGGAGTGCAGTGTTTTACAGTGCCAGGACATCTTTTCCAATTACCCAACAAAAATTGCTGCTGGACACCTTTGCCTTTTCTGTAGCACTAAGAGTTTCCCAAACCATTGAGCAGAGATCTTGCAAAATTGAAACATTTTGTTTGTTCCCAGGAGAAGGTGCAAACCATTCTTCAACCTTCTCAGTTGCACCACCCTTGTCCATTACCTGAAGGCTGTTTTAATCCCTGGGGATGATCCCCCCCAGATGGTGCACAATGCTCTGCCCAGCACAGCCTCTGCACCAGGTCCAGTGTGCTCATGGAGCAGAGACAGAGGGTGGTTTCAAGGCCAGAGCTGTGGCTAAGTGCAGCTGGCAGGGATACAGTCAGGCAGAGCACAGCCCAGCATTCTGGCCATGTGGCCCATCTGCCTGCTCTGCACCAGCCAGTCTCCTGCCCTGTGCCCATGAACAGCTCCTGGAGTGGGTGCCCCTCGTGAGCCCTCCAGGGCACGGCTTGGCATGAGCAGCAAGTGGAGGGAAATCCCACCTTGGTCCCCTCTGCATGTGGGTGTTTGTTTTAGCAAGGCAAGGAACTGGGGGATGTGCCACCTTCCAGATCACCTTCTTGCTCTCCACTGCTCTTCCCTGTACCCTCAGGTTATGCCTTTCTGCTTCTGCACTACCCAGCATCTATCGGTGATGAATTTTGCTCCCATTTCATTACCTACTGCTCCATGTCAGGCCACTCTTCCTGCAGTTTTTCACGTTGGCTCTACGTTTCCCTCTCCTGAACAGCTCAGCATCAGTGGCAGGTTCTGCCATGTCACCATTATCCCCCATTTTCCAGATAATGGTTTTTGACTGCAGGACCATAAGGCCTGTCAGCTGAACATCCTTTACCTGGCCAGCTCTCCATGCCCCCATTCCATGGCTGAGGATTTCAAACACTCATTCATTTTTTCTCCTACTGCTGCTGGTGTTTTTAAGCACTCTGTATAAAACTTCCTTCTCCCTTGAGCTTGGCGGGTTATGCTGGAAGAGTACATCTTTGCTGGTTTCTCAAAGTAGCCAGAGAAGTCCTCCAGCATAGAAAAGAAATGAGTTTGAAAGGAAAAAGCATGCAGGAAAAAAATACACCTTTTCTTCCTGACACACTGCCTAGAGTTCCTGCCACAGGGCACCTGCAAGTGATTTATTCTCTAAACTGATACTGTCCTTAGGACCTGAAAGTGTCTGCTTATCCTGACCAGCTCCAAGGAGGAGATGTGTTGTGACAAAATCCCCAAACCTTACAACAGCTGTAAAACTAAGAGCAAGATGTCTGTAGGCAATAAATGGAGACACTCCATGCAGTGCCTTCTGTGAACAGGGCTCTGCCTACAGCCCGTGGCTTGCACAGCTTTAGGATTGTCACCAGCAATTGCTGCTAAACGATTGCTAAGCAGGAGCAGAAGCTGGACTAGGGCTCTGCTGGTGAAGGCTGGCACTGAGGACAAGTGCCCTGCCAGGGCTGCAGGGTGCCAAGTCCATCAGGAACGAGCCAGAAGAGCTCCAAGGAGCCACAATAGCAACATCTGCCGCAGGAAAAACACATCTGGCTCTCAGGAACGCCCCACAAACTGCTGAGCATCCTCTCACTGGAGTGCAATGCCAAAGCTCCTGCAGGGCCAGACCTGTGGCTCGTTCTGGCAGCTCCAGTCTCTGCTTTGTTTCACCTTTTTCTTCAGGTAGGCAAATTGTCTAAATTAACACTGAGACTTTAGGTACAATACAGCTAATGCCCATGAAATACCTCAGGACAGTAATTTGCTCCAAGTGCCCCCCCTGGTTAGCAGCTGATTAGTGAATAAATAATTTCCAGAGGAGAACTGCACAAAGCAAACCTCGAGGCACTGAAAAGGCTAACAGGACTGGGCAGCAATTTCTTTGCAATTAGTAATTAAAGCCACAGAGGCTCATAATAGCCAGAGACAGAGCTACTGAAAACCTGCCTGAAATATTTACAGGTGCTGGGGAACGTGTCCCTCCACGGCTCTGCAAGGCTTTGGAGGAAAAGCTCACAAAACAATGCAGCAACCTAATAGAAATCTGCATTAAAAGGAAAAGCTGGCAGTTGCCGACCTGTGTCCCAGGCTTACTGATCTTTTTATTTTTTGCTTCTTTCTGTGTCCCTTGGGGCAGATTCGATGCTGCTCATGGCTCTGCTGAAGGCAGAGGGGTGGTTCTGGCACCTGCCTGCTCTACTGCTGCCAGGCATTTCTCAGCAAAGGCAAAATAATAGGTTGGCTTTTTTGTTGTTGTTGTTTGCTTTTTGTTTTGCAAAGTCAAGAACTCCATCTCAGCGCTGAAGGCCGTTGTTAGGGTTTGTGTTATTCTTGGCACGCTGACCGAAGTGCTCTCGGTATGAATAGCAGAGAGCTGAAAAGTAAATATTGTATCCTCTGGGATCAGCGGAGAGGGAAGGTGGTGATATTGCTTAATGGAGCACCCCAGTGCCTGTTTGGGTTAGGCTCACAGTAATTGCTCCCTAGGTGAGTTTATACCAACAATTGATCGTTTCAAATGGGAAAGAAGTACAAATGAGTAAGAGAATAAACACTGATGGTGTTATGAAATGCAGGAGAGGAGAGCAAAAATCCCATGCAGCTCCAGCACAGGGCTGGAAGCAAAGCTGGACAGCAAATCAGGGATACTGTTTGTTCTACGTGCAATTTCTCATGAATGGTGAATGATACAAGAAATTGAATTTTTTCCTAAAGCTCAAGCTACAGAGCAACTTTTCACTTTTCCTTGATCTTCTACAAAGAGTTCAAGGAGACCCCTTTGCTCTCCCATCTCCTTCTCTGTCCTGGAACAACATGGGGCTCTTGGCATGAACAGCACTTTACTGTGAGTCAATAGGTGAGAAGACAAGGAGCAGGAAGCCAACAGGCATGACAGAGGAGCTCTGGGCTGAGTAACCTTAGTGCAAAGCCTACTGTGCCCTTTCACAGGCCCTGGCTGGGGTCGCTGCAGCTCTCCCATGGGTGCAATGCCCAGGACCTGTGGGGCACAGCCACCAGACTGTGCTGATGAGACTGGTCTGCTCCCCACAGCTGTGTCCCCCAAGCACTGTGTGTCACAGCAGCGTGTCCCCACCTGCCACTAACCCAGGGCTGCCTTTAGCCTGCTGCATCCCCAGAGGGGCTCCAAGCAGCCCCTGAGCTCTGGAGTCTGCAGATGCCTTCTCCTAGGCAGGGGACCACCACTGACCTGGGGATACAGTGCCAGCCCCCCAAGGACCAGAAGCTGCTTGTAAGTCCCAGTGCTGCTGTTGTAGGGTCATCACAGCAAACCCCAAGTGCCCACAGACAAACTGGTGCTGCTGAGTGCTTTCTGGGGATCTTTCACTGTGTTTGGTTGTGTGGGCCCAGGCCAGCATCATAGGGACCAGGAAGGGATGCTCAGGTCCGACCTTGTGTTCCCAGAGCAGCATCTGCCCAAGGATGGGCTGCACAGCAGGAGGGTGCTGGAGGGCAAGGAAGGATGGGGATGGAAAGTCCTCATTCTTCCAGAAATTACCATTGAAGGGAAGGCACCGGGTGGCCCAGCAGTCACCAGCAGCCTGGGCACTTAGTGCAGGAACTGCCGGTGGGAGGTGAAGGCTCCTGAGCAAGTGGTGCCCTCAGGGATGCTGCCACTCCGGCCAAGCACAGCAAGCTCTGCTCCTGCCCCAAAGGAGACCCTGTGGCAGCACCCTTAGAAAAGGCTGAGCTGGCAGCCCCATGCAGCCAGCCCCAGGCTGCCGTGGTGGTTTCTGCAGCTGAGCTCATTAGTGCCTGCAATCAGCAGGGCATGAAGGGGAGATAATTACAGAGGCAGCACGGCTCTGGCTACGTGCAGGGTCTATATATAGCGCCGTGCAGGTCTGCACTGCCCGCAGTGCTTAGTCACGGCCCCGGGGACCGCGCGGGTCGGGGTGGGAAAGGCACTGCTGTATGGGGAGCTGTGCCACCAGGCTGTCTGTGGTGCTTGGGGAAAACCGTCCAAGCTGAATTAAACGTTTCACTTAACTACGTTTTTCCTAGCTGAAAAAATGCAGTGAGTTTCCCGGTGGACTGCCATTTTGAACAAAATTTAAAAAAAGGACTTTATTTTTGGAAGAATACCTAAGCAAAAGGTTTCAGTCTGGGGCCACAGTGGCCACACGCAGGTGTACTCCCTTCACAGCCCCTGGAACCCCACAGAGAGGGAAAAGTGCTCTCAACCCTATGGAGAGCATGCCCTGCCTTCAGGTGGAGGATGCCCAACACCTGCCCCAGCTCCACGGGTGGCTGTGGGGCAGGGGAGCTCCTGGCCCCACACAGCCCTGGGTCCCAAGGTGTCACCCTGTGACACCCACCATGGTGCTTTCGGGCCAGCCTCGACACCCACAGCCACCCCAGAGCTTCTAAGCCCCTGGTAAAGCCCTGTTTCCTCACCACCCCACCACTCCCCAGTGCTACTGGCACAAGCTGCCCAGCCTGTATTTCCAGCACAGCCATTTCCAAACTGATGGCAAGGCCCTGCCCTGGCGTGTGAGGCCTCATGTGTCACTGGTGCCACCAGTATGCCCCAACCAGCAAGCACAAGGCTGAGTCCTCCCAGCAGCATCCCAGGCATGGCAGGGGCTGTGCACATGGGGCACTCTGAGAGCTGCTCAGGGCAATTGCAGGGGCCTCAGAACATGTCAGGATGGTGAGAAAGCATTGATGCCAACTATGGGACTGTGAAACTGCCCAGCAAGCCCAGGACAACAGTATGGCATTACCAGGACAGAGGGGAGGTTGGAGGCTCCTGGCCATGGAACATGGAAATGTCCCTGCCCAGCTGACTCGTAAATGTCAGTGGGCACCAACAGAGCAAAGCCTTCTTCCTAGGAGAGCACATGGTCTCTGGGCACAGCAGCAGCTCTGGCTGTCTGAGGCACTTGCAAACCCCCCTTGTCCTTCAGGGTGTGTCATCAACCTGCCCCAAATCCTGCCCTGCTGCAGCCTCCAGCACCCTGCTGGTTGCCTCGTCTTGCACAGCCAGGCCTGATCGCCTTATTTTTTGGTGAAAATGTGAGTCTAACACAGCAGGGTACTGCTTCTTTCTCTCACCTTTAATCACCTCTTTGCTGTTCCTTCCTCAGGGATGCAAAAACACTCAAAGCTGAGCTTTTGTGCTATTTGGAAATGGATCAGTTCAGCCCATCAGAGAGGGCAGGGTTCAGGCTGCAGCCTCACCACAACCTGACATCTCCACACATGAGTTTGAGAGAGGAGAGCCTCCCTCTCAGTAAGGAGCCCAGGACACCCCTGCCACACACAGTGTGTACCATTATTAGGTTAAGCCATAATTAGGCCCCCATGTCCCTCTCTCTTGCACGTGCACATCACACAGATGCACCCACTGACACACAGGCACACACTGGCTGGGTGTAAAAGCCAGGCTGGAGGTGGGTGAATGTGCTGTGCACAGCCCTGACAGGGACCTGTGCACGAGCTCACACCAGCCAGCCAGGCTCACCGAGGCAGCACTGATTTAGGAAACAGCCATGCTCATGCTTGAAGCTTGCTCATTCACAGCACAGGCACTTCCTAGATCCTTTCAAAACAATCCTGGCCATGGTGGTGATAATGTTTAAAAATCCAGCTTGTATGCCAGCCTGTTTATTTGCATCACCCGCATGGGACAGGTGTGAGGTAAGTTATGTGGGGCACCACATTGAACTGCCCAGCAGATACACATCAGCTACTTCTTAATCATGGTAAGAGCAGGAAACCTATTGCACAGGACTTCAGTTGTGCCACAAAAAACAGCCAAGCGTGTCTGACATCTGCAGCTTTATTCTCATAGGAAAGGCTAAAGGCAAAGCTAGAAAAATGAACCTATTGGTACACGCTCACTGAACGCTTCTAGGACAAAGCAGTAAAGCTTTTATTGCTAAGAAGAACCAATGGACGGCTTTAAAGCTCATCTAGCATTCAATTTTTGTTTGTAAGTAACCCAATTTAAAGCAGCTTTTCAGTCTTTAAAGCCTTCTTGCCTTTCTGGAATGCTTCAAAGGAAGATGACCTGAGGACGGTGTCTGCTCTCCAGAGGGACCAGACCAATGCTCTGCATGAGGTGCAGAAATGGGCCACTGAGGAATGACAGAGGAAACCCAACTGCCTGCTGTGGGCTCCTCCTGACTGTCAGACAAGGCAAGGCTGCACAGCACCCAGGGAGCAGCACCCCAACATGTGCAAAGGCAGAGATCCCTTATGGTTGTCCCCACGCCCCAGCAGCTGTGGCACAGATGGACACCATGGACTTGTCCCAAGTAGAGCCAGAAGCTGAGCCCTGGACACAGTGACTGTGGATGTGCTGCTCCAACGACTGAACCTCCTCCTGGAGGGGTGAGGTTACAGGCTGTGAATACTCTTGGGATCCCTAGAGATCCCCCTGGGATGCAACAGATCAGAGCTGGCCGCCCTTCCTGAGGGACTGTTGGTACAGCCACTATGGGTCTGCAGGTCTTGCTGCAGCCAGAGCTGCTCCCAAGGGTGGTGGGTGCCCTAGTCTTCAGGGATTGGGGTGTTGCAGTTCCCATGGTAAATTTTGACCTCACCCTCACACTGGAAATACTGGTCGAACACGTCACTGTATCCGTGGTCCCTCCACCACGTGCAAAGCTGCCGGTTCCACGTGCAGTCAAGTACATAGAAAAGCTCTGGGTGCTCCATCCCCACCATGGTGAAGAAATCCTGGTCCCCAAGGTGGCCCTTGAAGTGGTACTTCTCTGTCAGCTTCTGCACCATGGTGGGCTCCAGCAGCTGGTTGTAGAGCTTGGACTGCCTCATGGCTTCCAGGTTCAGGAGCAGGACACCACTGTTGAAGCCTGGCAGCCCATCAGGAGGGGGCTCCCCCACTTTGGTTTGGGGGTTCTCGCGGCGATACTGCCAGAAGGTGTGCCTGGAGAGAGAGGAAAAACAGGAACAGGGGAGTCAGGGAGTGCAGCCTAAAGAGCAACCACCTCGAGTCTGGGCATGTCTGGATCACAGCACGGGATCTACCACCCACCCAAGGGATCTCACAGTGCTTGTCTTCTGTCTGGAGACATCCAGCTTCTCAGAGAAGGCAGTGTTTCATGGGCTGACTTGCTCTCCATTCCCCTGCACAGGATATTGCCCAGACCTCAAACCACTCTGCTTCCCATCTCCTAAAGCCCCTTTTGTTTCTACCAGCATCATTCTGGTGAGCCAGCTGGACACAGGATGGTGTGACTGCTCACACGGCTGTGTGGGAAGATGAAACACATCCCCACTGCCTGGGGTGAACCACCAAGAGTGTCCCCATGGCTGGCACACACCAGAACTGCAAGTCCTCCAGTTAATGGGATCTCAGCAGCAGAGTTCACAGCATTATTATTATTTGATTACGGGGAAACTCCAAATCAACCAAGGGCCCCAGTTTGAGGCTGTGAAATAAGACAACTTGAAATAAATCTAAGAGTCAGAAATACTTCTTCAAAATAAAAATTAAAAAAATCCAGTGGCAACATCTCATTAGCTAAACAAGCAGTGCCTTCAGCACTTGCAGCCCTGGGAAGGCTCAGCTGTTGCATCTGCCAGAGCTGCTATCTTCACCAGCTAATTTTCAGCTGCCAAGGAGAGGAGAGCTGTGCAAGTCCAGCAATACATAAAACTAACTCCAGAGGGGAATTCAAATGGGAAAAATTTTGATTACCTGAGTAAGCAGCCCCAAAATATCTTTGGCTCCTTCCTCAGCCCTGTGGCAGTGAATCCACCTCACAATACAAAACTTGTTGCTTCCACTTGCAGGAATCGGATTTATCCCATGCTATTACCCTAGTTCAACCCAGGGTTGAATCTGTCCCCAGAAACTTGCTCCCACTCAGTCTGAAAGTCTTCTGCCCACAAGCAGCATTCTCTGCTGCAAAGCCAAGCACCTGAGAGCTGTCAAGCCTGTGGTTCAGCAGAGGGAGGGACCCATGACCTCCACTACTGTCTGACAGCCCAGGGCTGCCACCACTTCTGTCTCCTTTCAAGCCTTACACTTAAGGTAAAGTTACAGCAGGGTTTTTTTACACCTTGCTGTGAAAATGTCAAGAAAATGTAAAGATGATGCAGGGACATTTGCCCCTGGGACAGCTTCAGAGGCATGGTNGAGAAACATTGTTAAAAAGAAAAAAACAAGCCTGCCACTAGTTCCTCTTTGCATCTGTCAGACACCAACCAAAGTCTCCAAGCAGCTCAAGGCCATGAGAATTTGTTGCTAGATGGTGTAGATACAGAACCCAAAGGTTTGAAGCAGTTCCACGCTCGGAAGCTGAAGTTGGGCTCTCCTTTAGATGTAAGAAGATGCAGGAACATTTGCCTCTGGGACAGCTTCAGAGGCATGGTGGGTACTCCTCTACTGCAAACGTTTGAATTGAAATTTTCCTTCTAAGAAGCTGTGTTCAGCTCCCACAGGCACTTGCTCGGGGATTCCTACAGCTTGTACAGAGATCAGACAATTAAATCAATCCTTCTGGCCTGTGTTCTGGATCCCCAGCACAGCACTGCGAGACTGGCCAAGGTGACAGCCAGGATTCAACAGCCACCAGGAGAATTATCTCAGCAGAAAACGTGGATCTATTAATGATGTCAACCTTTTTTATTTCCTCATCTGAAGAATCACAACCATCATGAAGCATCACCTCCTTACAACTCGCATTTAGATGCTTTGGATTCAAAGCACTGGTATTTCCCATTTCATTAAGAATCTTTACACTGCTCCCTTTCGCCTGATTCAGAATGGAAAGGATTTTTCCAAGTGCCAGTTTCCTACAGAAGGAGGGCTCAGTCTTTGAGTAGTTATATCCACATGAGGCCTCCCATGCCAGGGGAAGGGGACTGGAGGACAGACTGCCTCTTCAGAGCCCATGGGCAGCAGTGCTCATTGGATCTAAAGGGCAGGGAAGGATAAAGGGCTCTGCCTCTGCAAAGAGCAGTTGTGTCTTGAGGACAGGCAAAGACAACTCATGGATGCTCCTGGGAAAAGGAAGGCAAAGCGCTCTCCACGCATCGTTAGAGGGAAGCTCAATCTGCTGCAAAACAAGTCCCAGCCATGCACTAATCAGCTTCCTGAGGTGCTCAGGTCCAGGGGTCTGAGCAGGGACTGGATCAAGCCCACCTCTGCATACTCTGCTCTCTCTGCTTTTCTGCAGAAGTGCCAACAAAGCCATCCCCGTGCCCCAAAAATTATGCTGCAAGCTGACAGGAGGGAGAGGGTGAGCAGTGCTGCAGAGGGGGCACCTTTCCAGCTCCACAGCAGTGAAGCTGACTCCTTTCATGCTCCTACCTCCAAACACAGGCTGCCCAAGCTAAGAGATGAGATTACAGCCACTGCAAGAAGCTAGAATAAGAAAAATGCAAGGACCCAAGCCCTTGGCATTGCCAGGCCATGACAGGGCAAAAGCAGATCGGTATCAAATGACTCAACTTTTCAGCAATCCCCAGCAGATTAGTCGTTGACGACTGATAACGAGAAGGGAGCAGCAATGTGCCCTTTTCTGCAGGAAGAGGAGACAGAACGACAAGCAGCAATTGTTCCGCCCTTCCTCCCAGCGCTGGCGTGATGGGGCCACCCTCCACCGGGGAGTGGGTCTGGGAGGGAGGACAGGGACATCCCCAGGGAGCAATGCTGAGGTGACATCCAGAATGTGACTCCACAGCGCCAGTGGTTCGGGAACCTGCTCACAGCCCCGCACAACAGCCTCGCCAGTGCTGGGATCAGGCCAGCCAAGGGAAAGGTATTCTGGCAGGGTGCTAGCAGCAGATGTTTAGCCTGGATTTTTCTTGGCTTTTGTCCTTCTAACAGAGGGTTTTGGTGCTGTCCTGGAGGGGCCAGGACAGAGAGGAGTGTGGCTGAAAGGCACCTCTACCCAGCTGGAAGTGGAAGGAGTGGAGGGTATGAGAGCATTCTCTTTGGAGGCAGTGGGGCTAAGGAAGAACAGCAACCAGCTAAACAGCTAATCCAGCCTGCACCCTGTGCCACTCTGTCCTGCCCAGCATCATCCCTTGGCACCCTCTCAAATTTTGGCAAAAATTTCGGAAAAATCCCAGGGGCTTGATAAGCATGATGTTAGGATGTGTCCCCGGGACAATCATCAAGGAACTGAACCCCAACTGGACGCAATGGAAATGCCCCATTTACCCAAGCCCTGGGCAGTGGGTGGGATCTCCCTTGGAACAGGCAGTTCAGGCAGGGCAGTGTGCCACCAGCCTTGGCTCCGGGGTGCCCCTCTGTGCCTCCAGCAGCAAAAGCCTGGGCAGGAAGGCAGCCCTGAGATGTCAGTCACAACCAGGACGGATCGGGGCAGGAAGCTGCTCGCTGGGAGAAGGGGAGGAGAAAGGAAGACGAGGCATTTTTGGCTTTTGTTAACTGCCCTGGCTCTCCAGATGGGAGGGGAACGAGGTGACCTGTGGGCCCCAGATCCCGTGGCATGGTGCAGGGAGCTGTGCAGGGTTGCTGCCATGAGCAGCCGCCTGCAGCCCCAACAGGCTTTGCTTTGAGGAGCTGTTTATAAACAGAGCCGGCGTGTGCTAGGAAACATCTGGAGAAGAGCATTTCCAAGCATTCAAACGCCGGGCTCGGGCAGCCCAGATAAAAAATGCTGCTTCCACCAGGACTTCCCTTGCTGGCCCAGCGCAGGGCGCTGCGGCCGCACCGCCCCTGCCTCCCAGTAACGAGCCCCAGCTCACAGGGCTGGGATCACACCCTTCAAACACCTCCCTGGGGCAGCTGCCAGGGCACAGGGGACCTCTCCACCCACCAGCTGTGTTCTGCAGATCATTCACTTGCTTTTGTGCCCAGCAAGCAACAAACATTTGGTGGGGGAAAGATTTTGTCCAAATCCCTGAACTTCCACTAGTTTACTTCAGCTCTGGGCTATGGGATAACTTCCTGAGATGAGCTGGAAACAGCTGGTAAGGCAGCTGGGTGCCTTAGACGGCAGGAAAGGCAGGATGGAGGGGTTCCTGCCAGCCGGATGACCAGCAGCAAGCTCAAAGCACTGGGCACACAGGCAGCACTGCTGGCCTTGCTTTTGAGGATGTGGAACCTCTCCATGAGGCTGCACCTTCAAAATACAGCCAGCCTGTGGGATACCCTCCCCGGCAGCTGGGGAATCGAGGAGCCAGGTCAAAAAGACATGAAGTGAAATGAGGTGCCAGGCTAGACCCAGGGTGTCCAGGGCCAGAGGATGTTCCTGGAAGGCTGTAGAGTCTCTGAATGCCACTGTGCACCATGCACATGCACTTCATAAGCCTATTCAGTGTAGTATTTGAGAAGGAAGGCTGTATGTACAGCTTCTCCCTCATCGGAGAGGGAAGCAAAGGCAACAGTCATGAGATAAAGCCACTAAAATTAGGGATCTGCAAGATTCTGGGTGTCATAAATGTCCCAGAACCAGTAAACTCCTCACTGGAGCTGACTGGTTTGCTCCCACCTCTCTTGCCAAGAACTGGCAGAGTTTGAGACAACTGGGAGGGCAGGATGGGCAGCACACGGAATCACAGAATCATCAAGGTCGGAAAAGACCTTAGAGATCATCTAGTCCAACCCTTAGGACACACTTTGTCACCAAGCCTCTCTTACAGAGGCTGGAGAACCCTGAGCCCCATCCAGCCACAGGGCTCCTGGCACAGAAGGGAAGCACAGGAAATCAGCCATCCCTCTCTGAGCCACACCACCAGCAGCCCTGCCAGCCCAAACACCAACTAAACCAGCAAGTGCATGTTCTTGCTATCTCCAAATACGCTGTTCAGTTCCTGCACCAGAACACTGATGGCTGCCAGTATTATCCAGCTGCAGCTGCTGGGAAACAGCACTGATCCTGTGCAGTGAGCAATGAGGCACCATGCTCTGTGCTGCCTGGGCTACCAGGGCTGCCCTGGGATGGGCAGCAGGACATGGCACCTGGATTACTTGGTCCCACCAAGTGATCCCTGGCCGAGCTGCCCACATGTTAGTGCCTGGTACCTGCTGAGCCCGAGAACAGGCAAAGAGGCAGAGCAGAAGGGAGGCCCAGTGGGAAGTATGTAGCATCCTGATGGGGACAGGGGGATGTGTTTGAAATGGAAGGGGAGAAAGCAAAGAGAAGGGTTCCCCTGACAGCAGCTTCTGTCCCACCTGGAGGAGAGGGTCTGGGCAATGGGAAGGGAAGAGTGACCAGAATGACAGCATGGTCCATGCAGGAGGTGATGGTGGCTTTCCCCCTTAATCCTTAGAAAGAAATAAGAACACAGCCAAGAAGCACCCTTCTCCCCCTGGCTAATCCTCACTGTGGCAGGCAGCTGCCAGCCCCTTGCCATCACTGTGTTCAACAAAGATTAGCCTCAGGAAAGGCCATCTCCCCTTCCTCCAGCTCTTCCTGCCCCCAAAAGGCACTGCTGAAATGAAGGTGGGCCCTTCCAAATTTCTGTCACAGTCAGAGGGAGGCACCCAGAGCAGCATCCAACCCAGCTCCCTCCTCCCGCCCCAGCATTGCCAAACCTCAGCCAAGGGAGCTCAGTGGCTTTGCAACAAAGCAGCCCTTGTTGCTAATTGCTTATTTTCCATGTGCAATTGCTAAATCCCTTAAGGAGCTGGGGCAGCAAGTTCAGTACCAGCCTGGTCCAGAGCACCTTAGCTGAGGCTGAGCAGCTTGTGTAATCCAGGAAATCCCAACTCCACACATGGAGCACCATGTACTCAGTGATGTGCAATGGCATCACAAACAGAGCAGAACCACTTGCTCTGCAGGGAAAAATGTCATCCTGCAGCAAAGAAGCCCCAATTCCAAGCCCAGTACAAAAGGCAAGATGTGTTGGTGTGCACACCAGGACCACCTTATGCTCCATCAATGGATTCAGGCTGAGGGTCCAGCTCAGGCAGGAGCTCCAGCCCTCACACAGAAAACACCGATGAACTGACAGACTCAGCTCTTCAACAAGAACACCAGTAATTCCTTAATAAACTTCTCACATAATCCACAAATTATGTCTGTACTGTGCTGGTGTCTACTACAGCCCAGCCTGCATGCCAAACTTTTAAAAGGCTTGTATTTAGAGCAGCAAATTGATTCTCAATGATGACATTTCTGTATGGACTTAGTCCAAAAATGGGAACATTTAAATAGATGATGAGTGACAACTTGCGAACACAGTTTGTGAGTGAAACCTTTCCTTGGGACACAGATTTTCAAGGGTGGCACTCCTTACCACCTAACATTTTTATACCCCAGGCTGGTGCTAAAATCATCCTCTGAATAGAGGTGGGACCATAAGTCTTTGTCTGGGCCCCATCAGTTTCCTTCCCTCTACAGATCAAATGCCTGTGTCGCTGGCAGTGCTGTAGAGCGATGGGCTGTGTGTATCAGACCATCCTCTATCAGCACCAGTACAAGACAGGGGGCCTGAAACACTGTGGGCCTAATTACTGCCAAAATGGCAGTAATTAGTAATTGTGAGTGAATTCTGCTCTGACGATATTCTCCTGCTTGCCTTGGAAGTGTGGGCTGCCTACTCTAGGCCTCCCTTGCCCATCTAGGGAACAGGAGAGATGCTCTCTGTTCACAGAAGCTCACCTGCTGTTTAATATTATTAATAGTATTTGTGCTAATCAATGCACAGTTGTCCACTTAATTTATTGTTTTTAAATGACATTTCAAGTTTGCTTGGAATGGGAATAAGTGCAATAAGTGCAACGGGTCCTACATATTAATGTTATGCACATACATGAACATCACAACTTTACCTTCTTGGGGAATTTTTGAAATCAGAGGTAAAGTTAAATTCATGAAATTCATTCTGCTGCCAGTTCCTCGCAGGTTCTGCTTGCTCTGTAATTTTGGCTGCTTCTTGGCAGCCACTGCCAAACAATTCCTAGAACCGTTTTCTCTGCACGTCGAACAGCAAAACTTGCTACAAATCAAGTCAAAGTCTTGAAATGGTTTCAAATCCAAAGTGCACAGGGTCTGGGGTTTGCAGGACTGTGGGCAGGCAGCAATGATGTGACCACGGGACAAATGACAGGGCATGAATTTTCCTGGTTTCACTGACTGAGGGGCTTGGGGAACACAGAGCCCTCTGTGGCAGCCAGCTCCTTGCTCCCCCAAGGCAAAAGCACTTGGAAAAGAGCACAGTCTCCAAATCAGGGCAACCTGCCTGCTCGTGGGACTCCACAGAACCAGGCAAACTCAGGCAGGAGGACCTGCCTGTTGGAGATGGTTATCTCCAGTTCTGGAAAGCTCCATCCCAGGCAGCAGCCCACCTGCACTGCTGTATCCTATAACCAGCAGACAGCCAGAGAATCCAGCTGCTCCCTGCTTGCAGCTGTCAGCCGTACTTTGGAGTTTTTTTTAGATCCCAAGAGAAGGTACAGGACGTACTGTTTCAGCCCAGATTCTCTGACAGCCTGGCCTGGCTATGGATTCAGCATTAGCCTGCTCACAGCCCAGGATAACTCCTTTCCTCTTCCAAACATCTGACAAAGTGACTTAGTACTGCTGCCGCTGAGCTCCCAGCAAACTGGAAGTGCTTGTGCCTCCATGTCCAGAGGTTGCACAGTCCTGCTTCCACCCATTACTGGGCTTCTCAGGCTTATTTTACCAGCTCTCAAACAAACAAGATGTGTGTGACAGAGCACACAGCACACCTACAGCAGCTCCCACACAATCACAAGCAGAAACAAAGCTTTTCCTTTCCACAAAATGATGTCCTATTAGAGCTCTCCCTAGTTTTAGTCAGAGGCAAAGGCAAATGGGCTTCCAGCCATACAAGGACCCAAGTGTCAGTCCTTTGTAGTCTATAGCTGTCCCTTTGATGTAGATATCCTTTCCTGTTGGACAAACTTTTATCATTGCTAGCACTGTGGATTCCCAAGCTGCCTCGGGCTTTAGCTTCTTATCACGCCAGACAGCAGTGAAGAGCTCACCCAACAGCAGGAATGGAGGCAGCAGCCACCCTTCCAGCCCCCATGTGCCTCCTTGGACCTGCAAAGCTCTGGGACCTTTCCTGATGTTCACCATTGCAGCAGGTACCTTCCTCCCAGCTGGAGCAAGGGGGTAAAAGCATCCATCTGATGACCTGTGAGTTAGGCCCTCCCTGTTGCCAGCAGATCATTACCCTCCAAGGGGAGCAACACAGGGGCAGCACTGAGGGCCCCAGGTGGTGCTGGCACTGGTGGGCACCCAGAGTCCACCACCAAGTGTCAGTGCCAGTAACAGCACCAGCACTGCTTAGGAAGCAAAGAAGCCAGGATGGCTGTGGGGCTGGGAGCAGGGAGCATGCCATGGCACACTGGCCTGGGGTCAGCTCAAGGCTGCCAAGAGCAGCTGTGCAATCAATACCACTGGTTCTGCTTCCTCTCACACGCCACCAGTGTGACCGGAGGGATCCATAACCAGGAAACTCGGTAAGAATAGAGTTTAAGCTCTGCCTTTAGTAATCTGAGAGTTTTCAGGACGTTTTGTGGAGTGCCACAGTACTTCCCCACTCTGCTCCTCTCAGCCATGGGGGTGTTTTAAAACGGGGAGGCTTCTCCCTTTGGCACTTGGCAGCATTGAGCTGGTCGTGCCCATCCAGGAGAGGAGGCTGACTTGCAGCACCCTGTGCTTCACCCGGTCATCACACAGCCCCTCCACAGCCAGGAGCTGTGGCTAAAGTGCACCACAGGCCAGATACACACCCTGCACACACCCTGAGGACAGTGACCTGCAGGCCTGGCCACTGACTCGCAGGCTGCATCTGCAATGCTTGCCTGCACATTGCCTAGCAGGACTACAGAGCACAGGAGAGCCTGGACTTCTCAGTTTGGCCAGGATCTGGCATGGAAGGCTCAGTGCAACATAAATATTTATACAGACCATCACCACTCACCCTCTGTAGCCTGGTGAACAGGACACTGCCAGCATGGCTGAGCAGCTGAAATGCTGCAGGGGACAACAGGACTTTTAATTAAGGTTATGACACTGCAGAAGCACTTCCTTGCATGGAAAGCCTTTTGGACCATGCAAACTTCAGATGCAGATGCTAATCTTTCCATCAAAATCATTCTCACTGAAGCCAGAGCTCCTGATCTTGTCCTCAGTGTGAATCCTGTGCAGTCAGACACATGAGCAGGCATACGTCAGCCTGGAAAGAGGCTTTGCCTGCAGGCCAGCATCCAAACGTCAGCCTGGCAGGAGACATCAGTGCTGCCATGGGAAGCCCACAAGCATCTAGGAGCCTAGTGCACAGTACCAGCTTCCTCAAAAACCCCACCATGGGGGCAGCCTCTTGTGGGATCAAAGTCTGCAAGCAACCCCATCCACAGGGGTGTTGACCATAGCTTGTGTCACACATAGGATCCAAAAGGAAGGACAACATGCCTGACTCAAGGACCTCTTTCTCCTCTTTCTCCCACCACAACTGGAGAGAAGTAAACCTGACACTGATGGCCTTGGAGCTCAGATCACCCCCTGCACCTAATGTGGGCTCCTGTCACAACCCCCTCTGCATCCAGGACCCTCTGCCAGACACCGCAGGGGGATCCAGGTCCAGCTTCAGCAGGAGCTAATGCTCTCCACAGACCACTCCAACACAGCCTGAGTGATCCCAAAGGACAGGCAGGCCAAGCCCAGACTGTGCAACAGTTAAATCCCAGTGCTGGCCTTGCAGGAGCACCAGGAGATCCTGTTGCTCAGAGAAATGCATTTGTCCAAGACAAACAGTGGCCGGGCATTGTTTCAGCATGAGTCAAGCGAGTGGAAACACTCCCGTGCCATCCTGTTTTGCTGTCTGGAGGTTTCCCCTACCTTCAGGATGTGCAGACAGGCTCTGAGACGTTTCCGACTTGCTGTTCTCTTGCTCCTCTGTTTCCCATGAGTGTCTGTGCCCAGCACTGCTTGGTGCACCAGCACAGCAGCCTGAGCCTTCTGCAGCCCCAACCTGTGCCTAAAAAGTACAGCCTATAGCCAGGCAGCCAACGGGAACAGTGCTGCTTCCCAGAAAACAGGGCATCAGCTATGAAACACCCTGGTCTGCACTTGTTTAGCTTCTCTGATGGGCTAAGCAGGTAACAAAGATCCAACATGGCCAAGTGGACTGAACTCCATCCATCTTCCCCATTGCTACAGAGAGGGAAAGATGGCACCCAGACCCTTCCTGGCCACTGACTTACCCAGCCCCAGGGCTGCAAGTTCACAGCTGTGTGAGAAAGCTCAGGACAGCTCTGCTAACTTGCCCCAAGCCCTCTTAACACTTAGGGACAAGGCTGGTACTGCAGAAACACCCCTGTGGATGGGATTGCTGGTGCTGCGTGAAATGGGTTGAAAATGGAAGCAGAAACAGAGAGATCCCACTATTGCCCTGTAACCCTCCTCCACTCCCACAACCACTTTCCCAACTGATGCTTCAAGCCTGCACACCTGGCAAACCACACAGCTGGAGCTGGCACCTCTTATTTCACATCTATAACACATTTTTATCTTGCTAAAAGTATAAAAATAGCAAAGTTGGGCTTTTTTTATAAAGACATTCATGCTCTGTCAGTTCGTGTTTGTGTCTGGAAACCCTTTTAGGAGGGAGGTGTGAGCCCTGTGGGGTGCAGGGCTCGGTGGGAGGGCACGGCCTGCCCCCCAACGGGTGGTCTGGTGACAAGAAGGTTCAGGAACTTGTTTTCACACGAAGATCAAAACAACACAAGAAGAAAAGCACAACATAGCCCAAAGTGACCCAGAACGTCAAAACTGCAACAACAGAAAGTTCAGCCCAAAAATGCAGCCTGTGAGGGCTGTTATTGCTTGGCTTGTTTGTCCCCACCACAGGCGGCAGGAGGAGGAGAACACAGCTATGGCTCAGGTCAGGTATTCACTGCTCAGCCCTGTGATCCCATGCCTTGTCCCCTGCCATGCTGAATGGCTCTCCAACAGAGCACCCCAAAGCTTAGCTTGGTCCCCTCCAGGCACACCCGGCCCCACAAACACATCCAGGCAGCGGAACACCATCCCCGCTCCCTAGTCACGCATGGAAATAATGCAACACCCCGCAGAGATAAAAACACAGCGGTTCCCCCAGGGATTAACTGCAGGCAAACAAAAGCTTGATTTATCCCGTTGGAGGCTGCACTGCTCAGGAACGGGATCTGCCCTGCCAGGCAGTGCTGACACAGGCTGACAACCCCACAGCCCCGCGGCCGAGCGCGGCTGCGGCTGCTCCTTCTATCCTGCTTTAAGCTCTAACAATTGGATGTGATTAACTGGGGATGGATTTACCATTCTGGGCACCAAAATCCTGCCAGGACACCCAGTGCAGATACCAGAGCCCTCCACGCTCCAAGCACAGTGCCACCCTATGGAGACAAGACCTCAGCATCCGTGTTCCTCTAGTCCCAGCTCTCTCTGCCAAGAGTACAAACCAGGAGGGGAGGCAACACTTCTGACACAGACACAGAGATATTTTTTTCCAGCCCAAGAACAGTGGTGACTTCTGTAGTTTGAGCAACCTCACACTCTTAGCTGATTTAGGCTACCAGGAAGGGATCAGTGGTGATTAATGACCATCAATCTCCTGCTGGTGAACTTCTCTCTGTCTCCACCCTAGTCCTATCCAGATGGACACGCAACAAGAACGCTTCAGATCTTTGCAGCTCAGTCTCTGCCTAAGAGTGCTGCTGGTCATGTCTTAGGAGGGTCAGGAGGGAAGTAGGCTTCAAGTAGAGAAGGAAAGGACGTCTAGAATTCTTAAGCTTTTTTATCTTTCTCCAAGAACTTTTCCATTAGGATTAGAAAATCTAGCCAAGCCATCCCAGATGCTCAAACTCAGCTCATCTGAGATGCCATTAAGGCATCTTGAGTTGATTATCTGATTGACCCTGGATTAAAACAAAACCTGAGGTTCATCCTTGGAACAATGCAGGCTAAATGAACTAATTTCTTTAAGCACCAGTCTGGAAATATCTGTGTCCCTAAAACCCACCAGTGGTTCATGAGTGGGAAGGACTGAGCCATCCCTCGACTCCCATGGTTTAGCTCCCACCAGTCACTGGCAGGTGAACCAAGGGTCTCAACAGCAAGTGACCACGGGGGGTCATCCTCATGCTTGCAAACTCAGGTTACCAACAGAGTTGTCAGTTCAGCCTTCCCTGGGGGAAGCAGAAGGTGCACTGACACTCCAGGGACCCAGAACCTCATTGTTGCTCAAACTCAACTCCTACTCTCTGTAATATTCACGTCCAGAACCTCCAAGCCCCAACACACAAACTGATGCTCCAGAATGCAATCAGAGCACATCAGGCATGGCTGGGCAAGCAACAGCTCCACCAGATGTACTATAGCCCAGGTAGGGATTTTGGCACCAACAACCAGGAATTTGGCTCTGAAAGCCTTGTGATGGTGTGTGAGAACAAGTAAACGAACTACAGCAACACTGTACACTTCACTCTTACCTACCTACAAGTTTCAGATTAAGTCTCCCTGCAGAGATTAAAGCAGGAAGACCACTTCCCTCTAGATTTTCTTCCAAAGACCACTGTGAGTTAAAGAGAAGACACACCAGTGACCCACTGCCCACATCCTGCTACCCACAGGGAGAGGCTGTACCTGTATACTGGCTGCATTTCCCTGGCAATTCCAATGACTGCTCCCTCTGGGAAGTTGTCAAACTCATCAAACAGGTCTCGGATGTTGGTCTTGTACTTCAGGTCCAAGTCCACCTGGATGATCTGTGTTATTTCTGAAAGCACAAAGAGGAAAAATCAGCTATATGAGACAAGACTGTAACCAGTCATTACCAATGGCTACTTGACAAACTGCACCCAATGGGGTTTGGTGCATTTGGCTCCATGGACAAGACTCAGCCAAGTCAGGGCAAATACAAGCCTGCTGCAACCTCTGCATGAAGCTACTGACCTTCAACCACCACAAGAACATTTATGTAAATGTAAATGTATTTTAGGCATGATTTACTTCAGAAATAATTTCTAGTGACCTCCTGCTTCTATCCACTCCCTCCTTCCTTCCAGAAGACTGTTTTTCTCTATGACTGACAAAAATAAGAGGCATCTTCAACACAGCAGCTCCCTTTCTGGAAGTGCTTCTGCAGGAGCAGCCACACAAAACCCCATGCTTACTTCTGCTACCTACTACTGGGAAAACCCATCAACTCCATGAGCGTTTCCCACCTCCAGCCCAGAGGGCATCTATCCCTGGCCTAACATACCAGAGCAATTCATGGACAATGTAAGTCAGCCACATGACACCTTAACTATCACCTGCACAAGCCCATTAGCTCCCAGCTTCACTGAGGGCAGAGATTATAGCTCCCTGTCTGCAGAGAACTGCAGCAGCCTGGAAGACTTTATTATTGGTGGTACTTTGTCAGATACAAGGAGGTTGTGCAGACATGGAAGCATCTTCCACTTGCAATGGGAAATCAAGAGCAAGGAGAGGCTGGAGGACATAATTATCAAGGCCAGGCCTGATCATTAACAGGGTCAGGCCCGTGCCTGAATTTGCCACAGTCTCCTCTGCAGCACATGAGACTGATGGATGGAGATGTTGCTTGGGAGAGAGTGCAGATGTGCCTTGTCAAGACTAGTTGTCTCAGGTAGGTCTGGGGATGCTGTATGGATTGCAGCAGGCCAAGTGCAATGCAGCAGACCAACAGATGGGTTCCCCCATCCCTGGGCAAATCCATGGCCATCTTCTGGCCAGCCCAGCCCTTCTCAGGGACTGTGAGTGGAGTGGCCCCATGGTGTTATGTAATGCCACCGCTATTTATATGTGTTCTAAGAGCCAAGAGCAAATTGGCCAGGTTCCTTAGCACTCAGCACTAATTGGATTGTAAAGACTGTGTCAACCTGTTTTGGCCCCACTCATCATGCACAGGTGCCCTTACAGCTTCCTGCAGGCTACACCTGCCTGTCACCACCACTTCCACAGCAATTAGCAAACCAGGCCCTCATCCTTCCTCCTGCCCAGTAGCTGCAGGCAGGAGGACAAGCCCTGCCTGCCCTCATCTTCTGCTGCCTGCATCTGCTGTGCCTATAGGCAGGGTTTCCCTTCAGGCTGGCATCACTGTGGCAGTGCCAACACTCCAGCTTCCCACCACCATGGTTCCTCACCCTCTCAACCTGCTGTGCTCAGGCTGCTGGCTACCCCTGGGCTCCTGAGAGCAGGAGGCAATTGTTCTGTTTTCAGCCCCCAAAGCCACCATCAGTACTAGAGACCTAGAGGCACCAAGAACAGCCAGGCACCAGCAGCTATCCCCCAGTATGGGAGTGCAGCTTTGCCATGTCAAACATGCTCATCTCTTAGTGTTTGTGTTTCAAGATGGGCTGTACAGCAGCTCTAAATTTTTTGCAGATCTTGCACTAATCTGGGGCTCTTGGCAATTGGTCATACCTACCACACTGTCCTCATTTAAGAATGAAAAGGCCACGTGAGGTTAAGCAAGAAATATACTGCTTACTCTGCGAAGCATCCAAGCAGAAATATAAATCAAGGAGAAACAGTATAAGCTACAACCCAGGCTGTATCTCAATTTAGTTTTTTAACATCCATCACGCTCTATCTGCTAAAGGGAAAGGACAAGTTCCCTTCAGCTGCGAGTACAGCAATCCTCAGGTCTACCTAGTATTTACCATCACCATAATCCTCTGTTTGCAAAGATTTAAAACTCAAGCGCCGTAATTCACCACAGGCTAAAGCAGGTCTTGACCCAAAAGTAATTTCCCCCAGGCTTCCAAATTGCCTTGGAAATGGCCAGTGCAACTCACGCGTGTGAATAAGCAGAGCAGTGGATTTCTGCAACAAGGAACAAGACACCAAACACGACATCCTAAATACACCAAACCTCCCCAGTGGTCCATACCACAGCAGGGCAAACCCCCAGATCCTTAATGCTACTGCACTTGAGAATATTTAGACTGGTCACAAGGGCAAGGAGACCTTGGACCTACAGCACAAGCTCAGCCCTGGAGAAACGTGGGGGGAGCCTGAGCCTTCCAAGGTACTGCCAAGGCTGGGAAGAGGGGAGTGGGTTCCCAGGGGGATCCCAGCACGACTCACCCCAGTGCAAAGCAGCCTTCTGACGCCTCATCAGGTTTCAATTAAATCAACTGTGAGGCACGTCATCCAATTGTTCTCTAAAATTACAGATGAATGCCAACTGCAATTAATCACAGTGGAGAACGAAAGCTGAGCTTGGAGGAAGCTCCAGTCCCAACCTTGCCTGTCCCAGCACCCCAATGAATCAAAGGCTCCAGAGAGTCCCTGTGCCACCCAGAAGGTGCAGCAGGATCTGGCCACCCCCAAAAGCCTCAGCTGAGCAGGAACCAGGGCATGAGCAGGGTGGTGGTGCCAGGCGGAGATGCCAGAGCCACAAGGAGCCCAGCATGGATACACACAGTTTATTTACACAAACACACTGGGTTATCCAGCCTGCCCTTCATTAGAGGCTCCCTGTGTTGGGCTTGCCCCCATGCACTGGTCCTATGCTGTGCCTGCAGAGACCCCAGGAAATACTCACTAAGAAATTAAATCCAGAAAGCACCAAGAACTTTTTTTTTTTAAATTTTTTTTTTAATTTTTCTTAAAAGCAAGCATGAACTGCAACACTGGAACATAATTGAGTATGGGTGACGTTAAGCATTACTTTGCCAGATGCAGCCTGCATGGACAGATTAATGGCTGAGATGATTTCTCTGCCTGGGACTGGCAAGGGGCCAGGCACTAATATTTATAATGTATCATGCTCTTTCACCCTTATACCAAGCACTTGGTCCTGGCTGCCATGTGGGGGTGGAGGAATCGTGTGCTCTCTTAGGCACAAACTGCTTGGAGGGATCCAGCTGGAAATGTGGGAAAAGGCTGAGTGTTTTGCTCAGAAGTCAGTTTTCTAAATTTGCCACACTGTGTATCACCCTCCATTCCATTCAGCTCCAGCTCTTCCAGCCATGGCACGGAAAGGGGAGCTGTGCCACTCAAAGCAGAGATGGTCTCCATTAGCAGTGACAGCTTTATAGCACAGATTGGCCCCATTTAAAGCTCATAATTTTTTACTGCAGCCTCAGCAGGGCTGTTCTCCAGGCTTGGCTCAAATCCTCCCTCCACCTGTGTCCACAGGGAAAAGGGTTCCATGGATGCAGGATCCTACATCCCTGAAAGGATGAGGCAGAGTCAGGCAGAGGTCACCTCTCTGTGCCCTGCACTCTCTGCCAGGACCCAGCAGAGCTGTGCCAGAACGTGGACAGGTATCCCACGTGTGTGCTGAGGAACCTGGCAGTGGTGCCCAGGAGTCCCTCTCTGGCAGAGAGCAGCTTCTGCAGCAAGTCTGACAGCCCTTCCCAGGAAGCACAGATCTCATGGCACAGCAGGCTGCAGCAAGCCAGGCCACCACACCAACACAGGATGTGACAGTTAGGAGCAAATTTGGGCTAGATGAGAAATCTAACCTAGTGAGTGACATCCCTGCCCATGGCAGGGGATTGGAAACAGGTGATCTTTAAGGTCCCTTCCAATCCAGATTATTGTATGATTCTATGAAATGCTCTTTTCAGAAGTGTCAGGCAGGGGGCACAGAGAGAAGAGAGCTGCTTTGGCCAACCTAGCCAGAGCTCTGGGGATGCTGTGCAGTGAGAAATCCTGCAGCAGCTGTTACCCCTCCAGCCCTTTTTGACCCACTGACATTGTTCAGAGCAGCCTATGGATAGGCAGCCTCGAACCTGCCCATAGGCTAGGACTACTTTCCCCTGGCCTGGGTTGAGAGGATGGACTAAAAAATGTAAATAGCAGATTTAGAACTATATGACAGTGGATGGAGGTTCAGGTGAAAAGGGGAAGCAAAGGCAGGAGCCTGCACAGAGCAGCACAGGCTGTTCTGCAGCCAAACTCATTTACACACATCCCAATAACTTTCTCCACACCTTGGCAAAGCCAAGTCCAGAGAGCAGGCACAGGGCTGGGGTGTGAGTGCTGGCCTCAGCTCCAAACCCTCCACTTCCATACAAAACATGCCAGATCTGGGGCAGAGGCATGGCACCACTGGCAGCAGAGAGGGTAAAAGAGGGAAAATAGTGGTGACTAGGAACAAGTAATGAAATGGAGAGCTGCCATCACAAAGGGCAGAGGCTGTCCAGCAAACACAGTGGTCTAAATCACTGATAATTGAGCAGTGGTTTAATAGTTGTAGAGTAGGAAGAACTGAAACCTCCTGGAGGTGGTGAAGCTCTCCAGCCCACTGACAGGCTTGTGTTGGCACAAGATCAGCCTCCTCAGAGTATTAAATGCTGCCTGCAGCTGGACTACAAGTGGAGATGCTGCAAGTGACAGTGGAATGGCAGGAGGGACAGGCCACTGCCCCACCAGGCTGCATTATGCCCAAATCTCACACACACTCCTGATGCCAACACCTGTCACCAAGGCTGGTGGTAATTTGGCTCCCACCATCCTCTGCACTGGTATCTCCACCTGTCTCAACAAACCTGTTGTTAAGGACATCAGTATTCTGATGCTCCATGTCAAGGAGGAGAGACTCCTCCTCCACAGAGTCATAGAATTGTTTAGGTTGGAAAAGACCTTTAAGATCATTGACTCTGACTGTTAATGGGGCTCTTGGCACATCAGATGGGAGCACCTTAACCTCCCTGCACCTCCTCTGCATCACAGCAGTGATTTCTGAGGCCACAGGCTGACACCTTAAGAGGTGAGATCAAGGAGGACACTGCTGGGATTGCTGACTGTGCTACATTGAGTTGGGGTCAGAAGGGCTGGAGGGCTCAGGATTGCTGGTGTGCAAATTCTGGGCACACCTGGACAGCTTCCCCTCCATTGCTCTGCATCACTTTCAGCTTGGCTCTGACTACCAGTATTTTTCTTTCAGTCAGAAAGTTTTTTTGCTGTCCTCATCATGACAGAGCAAGATCCCAAGGAAAGAAGGAGCTGTGAAGGACCAGCAGGGGCCTTCAGACAGCTGCCCTGGTCAATAAACCTCCTGGAGCAGGGCAGCAGCAGTCCCTGCTCCANGAATTCCATGACCCAGGTACACAACCTTGTCCTTTCCATGGAGCCAGTAGCAGCCAGTTGGGCAACACAAGAAGGCAGGATCCACCTCCATCCTTCAGGAGATACCAGGGGTGGTGGTGGCTGGGTGATGACGTGGCAAGGGCAGGGTGATGGGCAGGGACAGAATGCTGCTAGAGGCAGAACAGCTCAGAGGGCAGCAGCAGTCCCTGCTCCAGCAGGCAGTGTGGCTGCCAGCAGCAACACAGAGATCCACAAAGCTGCCCGTGCTGGCTGTGAAACCACCATCCTCCACCCTCACTGCTCAGAGAAACCTGTGGCCAAGAAAAACCTCCACTCCCACAGTCAGCACCAAGGCCAGGTGTGGGCACAGAGTGGGTCGAGGGTTCAGGAAGGTCCAGAGGTCCAGCTGGTCACCCCCAAATGCCTAAGCTGCAGCAGGGAGCAGGGCATAAGCACAACTGCAGTGCCAGGCAGCAATGCCAGCACCTCAACAAGCCTAGTGTGGAGACACACGGTTTATGCACACAAACACACTGGGCTCTCCATCCTGCCCTTCACTAGAGGCTCCCCGGGTTTGGCTCAGCCCCCCAGGTTGCCAGCTGCCCCTGGCCACTCTCCCTCCTGCTGTCAGCAGGGCTGTGAGCAGCTTCCTCTCTGGCTGTGTGCCCCCCTGGCCAGGCCTTGTTTTCTCCACAGACAGACTCCCCCTGTGCTCCCAGGATTAATCACCACTGCCCACACTGACCCCAGCAGCACCAGAGAGCCTCGCCCAGAGGAGCAGCCAAGGCAGGGGCACACGTGCATGTGTGCAAGCACAAGCAGCTCTGCAGAGCTTGCTGCCAGCGTGCTGGCAACTGTGAGGGCTGCAGTCCCCCTTCTCAGGACCTGGTGCTGCTTTGGAGCCCGCTCTCCCAAGAGAAGATGATCCTACAAAGCCCTGAGCCAGCAGAGCTTGCTAAGGTGCAGTGCAGCTTACCTTCCAGTTGCCCACCTGAACACAGGTCCTCACCTCTGCCATGCAGCCAAGGGTCTCCTCTGCTCCTTGGGGCAGCCAACAGCCCTCTCCCCATCAAGTAGCCTCCCCTCCCTGCACACAGGGCACCAAGGGAGGGCAGGAAGCGAGGGGAGGGAGGGATGTGCCCCTGGCCACTAACCAGGTTTCTGCAGCACTGATCAGGTGCCCAGCAGAGCAGAGCAGTGGCTGCAGCACAGCAGCTAATCAGCCTATCAGCTAATTAAAAAATTAAGCTTCCTGCCAGAGATAGATGACAAACCATTGCTACTACCCATGCAGAGCAGGCACCTGGATGAGCTCAGGAGTCTGGAGCAGCAGCAATGTCTCCAGGTATTGATGACAGCATTACTCTGATAGCCTTGCTCCACACCCTATAGCCATCTCCAGAGGGATGGGGAAGACTCGGCAGGAGATGGATGTGTTTTGTTCCAGGAAATTAATTTTTCCTGTGCATCCAAGTGTCTAATTGTAATTCATCAAGGTTTGAGGGAATAATACTTAGTGGTGCTCAACACTTTGGCTCTTAACTGTACTCCAAGGCAGTGACATCGCTGAGCATGTGACAGCTTTCAGGATGGAGCTGGAAGTGTTGTTTGCTGTGTACTTAACATATAGTGCTGCTGGGGGAGGAGTGTGAAGACACTTCTTGGAGCTGGAGGAAGAGCAGCAGGAAACCTTTTAATCAGACAAAATAAGGTTTGATTCCAGGTTGCTATAAATTACAGAACGGTGTGAATGGGAAGCTGTGAAGTAATAAGCAGGTGAGATGGAAAGGGAAACCAAAAAGAGATACAGGAAAGTAAATTTTCTGGGCTCAATGTCCCATTTAACTGCACACAGTTAAATTTGGAGAAGGGGCTGCAGGCAGATTTTGTTCTTGCTTCTTCCTGCTAAGCTCTAATGAACTACAGCAGAGCAGGGAGAGAAGCTGTGGGGAAGAGCAGCCTCAGCATGAACGCTGGGTGACCCCCAGCACCTTCCAACCCTCTGGGGATGGGGCAGCTGGTCTGGCTGGGGAGGGAGAAGGGCAGCACCCACCCACAGCATCGAGTGATGAGACCCTGCTGCTCCACAGGGAGGGGGGAACAGTCGCACACGCCTGGCCTGGCCTGACAGATCTAGGACATCCAAAAATAATCGATAGTGGCACCGCAGCAAGGGGCAGCCAGTGGAAATGATGAGAAGTGACACTCCCCCCAGGGGCTGGGGGTCGCGTTGACCCCCAGAGGCAGCAGTGCCACGGGGAAGGAGCACCCAGGTGGCTTCCAGGCATCTGCTGAGCAGCATCCACATCCCCCTCACCACAGCAGCCCTTCCTGATGCCTCTGCAGCAACAGGGCTGGGGCCAAGGGGCTGTTCTGCCAGGAGAGGTACATCCCACAGGTGACCACATGGGGTTAATGTCTCCTCCCAGCAGTGAGGACCCTCCTACAAGACCACAGCCTCTGGTGTTTACCTGGGGTGGGCTTATTCAGAGGTCTGCTGTTCCTGCTCCCCAAAAGTATAACGAAAACAACACTCTTGGCACAAGAGGCTTGCTGCAGCAAGGAACAATGGCTGGCACCACTCTCTCTATTGCTCGCAAATTGATCACTCCAGCCTCTTCTCTTCTCTTCTCCTCACAGGTGCTGACACGAGTGCGTGCAGCCCAGAGACAGGCTGGGAAAGGAATCTGCATGTTTTTCACGCGGTTGCAGCATGAAACAGGGAGTTTCTGAGAGCACATCAGAAACTGTTAATACTCCATCTATCCCAGCAAAGATGGAAACATTTTTGCCAGAAAATAAACCCTTCAGCTACTGCAGCATCCCATGGGAACTGTGGCTTGGGACAACACGGCTCTGGGGCTGTCTCCCACGACTCTGCCACAGACCCCAATTTTCTGTGCCTCTTCATAACATCTTCCCTTGGTAACACGCAGTCAGGCTTGGAGTGTCCGGGACACTCCTCCCAGCACTCTCCCAACTGCTGCATCTCTGTGTACCCTGATGTGGTGGGGCTCAGCAGTGATTGCAATGCTCAGCCAGCAGGAAAGGATCAGGAGTGATGCACTCTCAAAATTCTCATTTACTACTATGTAATTTCCCGGGGCAGCTGTCCCAGGAATTGGTCCGCAGCTGACAGGAGGAAGAAGAGGAAGTGATGGCTCCCCATCTCCCTCTGCCAGGCTCCACCTCACCGACCTCTGATGCACTGTGTGACATGGGATGTATGCACTGTAAGTCACAGCACACAGGTGCCTCTGAGCGGAAATACCATGTGCAGGCACTTGGCACCCCACAGGCAAACAGTCTGACCTGGGTAATCCTGCACCACAGATTCAAAAACTGCAGATGCAGTGTCAAACCCTCCCCTACAAACACAGTCAACAGCATATTCAGGATGCTGCCTGCCAGCTTTTCCAGAAGCACACAGTTATTTCCAAGGCGTTATTCCAGTAAACAGACTGTTTTCCTGATACCTCCTTTGCTTAACCCCTTCCCCCAGCTCCCAGGCTCTGCACCTTCACAGCCAGGGCCAGGAGTGCTCCAGGTGCTCAGCAACAGCACAGGCAAGGTGCCCTGAGAAAGCAGAGCACAGCTCAGTGTCTGCTCCAACATGTCTCCTCCCTGGCCTCTGCCCCCCTTCTGGCTTCCACTCGGTGGGAAAGGCATAAGCTGATGCTCACAGAGGCCACTGTCTCCAGGCCGGTACTCCCAGAGCAGACAAAAGCTGGTATCAGTTTCGTGGGAGACCATGCCAGAGCCAGCAGCTGGATCCTGCTGCAAGCAGCACCAAACCCCAAGTGGCCTGGGGCTTGGTCATTAGCAGGCAGCCTGGACAAACATCATTATAGTCTCGTCTGTGCTTAACAATGAGTACAGCTGTTGATAATGAGATGGAGAAATTGCCCCATACAGAGTCTGAGGCCAGGGACACCCACTGGACTTCCCATCAATCCCAGTGTGTCACAGACATTAAGTCTGGACATCAGCTGTGAAGTCAAAGGCACAGCTCCCTGCCAGTGGCTGCTTCCCCAGACATGGTGGTGCTTATTCACTCATAGCAGCCATCCATGCTTCCCTCCACCACACACAGCCCTGTCCCCACAACATGCTCCTGCACAGCTTGGAGCCTGGGGAGACCCTGAGGCTTGGTGCCCATCAGACAGCAGCTTGCCAGGATTTCCTCATCCATGAGGCAGCCCAGTACCTTCAAAATCCTGCAGCAAGGAGCTCCACAGATCACCACACTCTGTTTTAAACCTACTTCTCACAAATGCTGAAGCCCCTCAGTTCTTGTACAAACACCTGCCTCGCATGGCTCGTGGCTCCATGGACTGCACTGTAACCCCCTTGGCCATCTCAGACCAGAGGGTCCAATCAGCCAGGTTTGTCCCAACAGAAGCCACTGCCCTTCTCTAAGCCTCTTTCATTTTTTTCCAACAGACCATGTTGCTATGCCATAAATTTCAGCAATACACAATCATCAGCCCCACTGTGTTCTCCTTCCTCATAGCTCCACATCTTTGTTTAGTCACACAGAAACTTACCCATCTCTCCCACTGCTGCTTAGTTCCCCCCCAAGCCCCTGATGAATAACCTTACAAAAAGCACCTGCAGACCAAGCTCCTGAGTCTTCAGGCAGCAAGTCTCCAGGTGCATTTTCAGCACCTGGAGGATGCAGTGTGCTGTATGAAGACTAACCTCACACAGAGCAGAACCCAAGGGCCCTTTGCAGCCCATGCTCATCTTCCCACCCTTCATCACAGTTTCTGCCTTCTCAGTGAGAGAGAAACCCTGAGAACTCCTCCATACACTGCCAGCAGGAGAGGAGGAGACCACATTTCAGAGATGATGCTACTGTGCTGGCCAGGAAATCCTGCTGCCTCCAATTTGTCAGATACAAACTTCAGACAAGTTCTGCTAAATACTGTCACTCCACACGAGGCACGACACCTTCAGCCAGGTTTCAGAGCCTCCCCTGGGCTAATGGACTCCACTCCTCTGTCCAAGTTGGCAGAGATCAGCCACAAAGCTTCTTCTTCGTGTCTCATTTTCCCTCTGCTCCTTCTCTTCTCCCACAATGTCATCCTGCTGCAGCACAGTCAGCAAAGCCAATGGAGTCAAACACCAAAGGGCAGTTTTTCAAAGCTCTGTCCAAGCTGCTGGATGCTGATGCCTTTCCTGTGGCCCACCAGCTGATGAAGATAACCACTTGCTAAACTCATTCTTCCTGAAAACTACCTGACTTGGGCCAAGGATGGGGGCCAAGACTTCCCTGGGGAGCTCCCAGTTTTCCCAGGCTGCCCTTCTGTCACCCCAACTCCTCCTCCCCTCGCTTTCAGCACCAGGAAGATGACAAAGCTTGCCGGGTCCTCTGAAGTTACACAACTAAAATGACAGGTGATCAGAGGGATTGGAGCCAATTGGGAAGCAAGAGGTTCCCTCTGGGTGGGCACACTGAAAAGGAAAGTGATCAAGGTCTGTGTCCTTGTCCTTGGAAAAGCACTCCTCCTTGCACTGCTCTGCAAGTCTCAAGACCATTTCATGTGGGCATTGTCCTCATCCTGGCAGCTCCTCCTAAGCTGAACCTGCTTGTTCTCTCTGTGTAACTTTCCCATCACTTCTCCCTCGCAGAACCATTGTGATGGATCAAGCCCTGCTCCAGCTCCCCAGGCCTGGCCACACCACATTAAAACAGGATTTATGAGCCTTGAGCACAGACAAGAGTTATGCAGTCTGCACTTCTGTGTGCTGCATACCAAGTCCCCAGCTGGTTTAAATCAGATTAACTCCACTGATGTAAGACATTTAAGGCAAGAGTGTTCCATGATTTACACCAGCTAAGAAGCCATTATATTATAACTTGGCAGGTGCAGGTTTTAGATCTAAAGTTTTTGGGCAAGGATCCCAAGCAACAGTGAACAGTGAGCAGCTGAGTGGCAAAACCCATTTATCCTCAGTGCAATATACACGCAGGTAGCACGTTTTCCACAAAAGTCTAAAAAAAATAAAAGTAGCCCTGCTGTTCAGTTTTCAGTGCTGCTGGCCCACGAACTCAGTGCCCTGTCACAACCCGAAAGCTCCACACAAATCACTAACTCATGACACTGTGGAAATGCCTCCCTTCAAAAAATTATAAATTTGGGAAACGAAAGCCAGGCAACTTTAATGCAAAGGTCACTAGCTGCTCAAAAACCCTACAGACTGATGAATGCAAATGCAAACAAATATACAAGAGAGTTTAATAGCCAGATCAGGGCCTTCATTTCTGCTGGAAAATGCTCAAGCTTCCAATCAAATCTGTCTTCCACAACAAAACAGTGCTAATGCTATGGAGTCAGATGTGCTTGGAGAGGTGCACAAAAAGACACAGCAGTCAGGGCAAGAGAAATGCACCAAGGAAAATGCAGATACTGCCTGAAAAGGAAGGCTTGGTCCTTTCTCCTCCAACATACTCCAGACCCGTAGATACTGGCTTGTCAGAGCCAGGAAGGTGGCAGGAGCCCAGTGTCATTCTCACACCACCCAAAAGCCTGTGAGTGGGCAGCAGAGCTGCAGCCTTCCCTGCTGCCTCCCCCCTGGTGTCGACTGCACAGGGAAGGGGCCAGGGAACCCCGCCAGGCCTATAAATCAGCAGGCACCCAGCACAGTAAATGTGACCTCCCTTACACGGAAAATATAAGTCAGCTTTACTAGCAGCTTCTGAAACAAAAACTAAGCTCATGAAACTGTAAAAATGCCTCTTTAACCATCCTGTGCCCCAAACAGGCCACTGAAAGCCCTGTCAGGCTGAGGGAGAGCAAACAAGCTTTCCAAGAGATGAGACTCAGGCTGATGAACTGAGAAAAGGCATTTCAGACTGAGCAGCTTCTTGCTGGCAGGCAGCACGACAGGGATATCTTTAGCACATAGTAAAGACAGAGCAGGGAATTGGGAGGAGTGAATTAACCAGCGTTAATACTGTCATTTGTATGCAGTGTGCTTCGAAGTGCTTGCAGTGCAGACAGCACTAGACACACAAAAAATCACCTAAGTCTGACAGAGAGTGAAGTACAGCACATTTGCTGGAGTCTGCAGAGTAATGATCAGTGGGGGTGGGACAGGACCCTCAGGGACACCACTGCCCCACTGTTCAATGAGCTAGTGTGGGATGGCTGTATCAGGACAGGGCCAAGTCCACACAGGACAGAGGAAGCCTCCTGGATAGAGCCAAACTGGTACAGGAGTCAGCAGGGGCACAGGGGGAGTTGTATCTGCTCACATCTCAGCAAGAGTGCACCTGAAAGCCATGGTAGGAAGTCTGCAGGGAATATCATGGCTGAGATGTGAGCAGATACAAGTCCAGATGCCAAGGAAGCTGCTGGTGCCAGCAGTGCTAGCCATGGGAACAGCAATTTCAGCAACACACACGTGGGAACTGGCCCACCTCGATGTGACATCCACAAACAGCTCTGAGAGGCTGGTCACCTCCTCCTGGGGTGTACACCCAGGCAGGATCCCAGCAGTCCTCGCCACCACTGCCACCTGCATCCTGCCATGGCCCAGGGAGGACACGAGGTCAGCCCAGGAGGGGACACTGCCATCACTGGTGTGCCAGGCCAGCGAGGTAGACAACAGGGAGAGCCCAGGGATCAGCCCTGGGAATGGACAGGCAGGGCTGGGGGAGCTCTGCTGAAGGGGTTTGGAGCCCAGGGATGCAACACCCTCCTTGTGCAACCAATCAAAGGCTACACAGCATGCAGGTCCCAGCACAGGCAACTGTGCTCAGTCAGGGAAGCAAAACATGGCATCAGTTGAGCCAAGCCCCTCCTGCCAACTGCCTTGTTTTCCTGCAGATTTATTGTTGTTCCCACACTCGATAACAGCAGAGGGAAGGCACAATAAGGAAACTTAAGTGATCAGTGGCTGCTGACCAGCAAAACTTTCAAGAACTTCCCAAAGCCCAGAGGAAAGGCTCCACAACTGCTCTGTGCTGATGGTTGAGAGTGCACAGCCACACCACAGGCACACAGGACATCCTTCCAGTGGCACCCCAAGGGGAAGGGGGGGCTGTAAACACACACAGGGCAGACACACTTGCTCCTGTCTCACCTCTCCTACCATCTCAGGACGTGTGAACAGGCCCAGCTGCCACGTGGCACAGAGAACCCCCTGTCACTCACTCACACCAGTGGAGATCTGGATATGGGTGGTCTTGGATAGGCAGGTCCATCACTCTGCAGGAAGGAGCAGAATCCCAGGAGCCCATCCCAAAAGTTTGCCAACTTTCTCTGCATTTCAAACAGCACTGGATAACATCTCTGTGCAGAAGAAAAAGAGAGCCTGTGTTGCTGGAGGCAGCTCAGCAGAGGCTTACCTTTGGGCATGATGCGATGCATTGCAACAGACAAGAAGAAGATGGAGTCGCTGTAGTAGGTCCCTGATCCAGCACTGAAGTGTTTCTGCATGGCTTCAACGATGGGAAACAGCTTTTCCGTCAGCTCATTCACATCATGGACTATTACCTGGGAGAGACACCAGAAACACCACTCAGCTGCTGCCTCTGGGGACTGGCCCAGCTCCAGCAGCCTTTGCTCAGCCCACACTGGCACAGGGTGAGGGTGGAGGTTGTTAAAGCACAAATCATGGCACTGCAGCTACACAGAGGTGTCTGGCTGCCCTGGCCCCTGCACATCCCCTTGCCACAAGAGCCAGTCAAGCACGGTAGGGAAAGGAGGGAAGGATTTTTACAGCCATTTCATAACTGTAAGGTGGGCAGACACTCAAATCCACTCACACAATCAAGTGTGTTTCACGTTCTGTGGTTTTTTCCTGGTCTGTTCCCACTGCCTGATGCAACCACATATCTGGTCTCCCATATGGAGTCCATCAGAAGAGGTGACAGTTTGCTCGAGGCTCTGGCATCCTGCTGTTTAGAGGCAGAACCACGTCACTTACCCTCAGGGCCAAGGCTTGCTCCCTGCTACAGAGGCAGGCTGTGACAGGGCCAGGATGCAGCCCGGATTTCCTGAACCTCAGCCCAGCAAGAAGGCAAGCTCTGCAGCACGTCCTGTCAGAGCTGGAGGGGGAAAGGGAGGACTGGCTGCAGCACGCTGATGAAAATCCAAACATCAGGAGTTACAGCAGAGCTGAGCAACTTCTGTACATGGATCTCAGCCTGCCTGTGCCAGAGCTTTGCTGGTGCTCAGCCAGCACACCTCTACACTCCTCAGCCCTGAGGGAGCCCATGTACCAGCACGGGCCCTGGCAGGCCTGCACCAGATCATGGCTATGGCCCAGAAACAAACAGAAAATTTTACAAGCTTAGAATTTATTTTGGTTGAAGTCCGATGAACAGGAACTTTCATGCAGGTCATTATACCCACAGAAGGATACAGGTCACTGAATCACACAAGATAATGAGGGATTTTTGGGATAATTAAGAGGGACGAGGGACATGACCCCGGTACAGATAAGGGGGGAGTGCAGGAAGTCGAGTGTGGAGACTTGGGGTTGTGCTGCCTTCTTCAGGCCAGGGAAAGCAGGAAGAGCCTCACTGGAACTGAAGGTCAGCAAGGACACAACTTTGCAGCAATACCTAAATTATGGACAGGGGAGCCTATTATCCTTGTTTGTGGGATACCAAGACACCTCACTAAGCTGCCCCTGCCTTCAGCAGGGAACTCAGCCTACAATCTTTGTAGGTCCCTTTCAAACCAAACTATTCCAACATTTTCTGCAGTTTCACTTCTTTTCCCTCTTAAAACCTCATCTGCTTAAGAACAAGGAGCCCTGCACTATACACTTAAAGGGCACTTCCTTTTTTTTTTTTAATTAAAAAACCCTCCTAAACCAAACCAAGTGTTTCAAAGAAGGTGGCTCTGGAGCCTGTGCTGGTGCAATGACCATCCACTCTGTGGGGTGCAGAAGGGCTTAGTGATGCCCAGTGAGGCTGGCACAGAGATGGGGGCAGTGAGCAGTCTGGAGCTCCTTCCTTCCATAGCTTCTTGCAGAACACATTACCCAGATCCAAGCGCTCCCACGGCAGAGCAGAGCTGGCTGGGGTGCTGCTCAAGGACCTGCAGTGCACTGAACAAGGCAAGGTGATGGGCCCATCCTGGCACTGGCCATGACGGCCGAGCCCACAGCAGGGTACTGCTGGAGAAGAGGCACCCTGAGCCCCCAGCCCCAGGGAGGGCACCCTAGACACCCACTCCTGGCCACTGGCCCTTGCTGCCAGCCGGGTGCTGTGCCAGAGCCCTGGCACAGGCTCCGTGGCCAGCGTGTCCCTCGGCGGGGTGGCCCTGCTGCCGGGATCCGGGCCAAGCGCCTGCAGCAGAACAGCAGGAAAAAGGCAGAACAACGTGTACCAGGAAAGTGCATTGGGAGAGCTCATCAGCAGCCACACCTGCCTTTGGACAGCACGGCATATTCCCCAAGACACTGCAGGGAAGGAAACTCTTACTGGTAACACTACTGAGCACCTCGCCCCAGCCCTGGTGGCTGTGCCACGGCTGTGAGCACCGGATGGAGAGTGGCACAGCCACAGGGAGCAGATTAGCAGCACCAAGTGCTGCTGCCAGCAGCCGTCCCAGGTGACCGAACAAGCAAACCACCATCACTCACGAGGTACAAAGGCACCATTAGCATCACGAGGATGTGTGATGCTCTGCTCCCAGCCCAGCTCAAGTAGGGCAGCCTCAGGGTCTGGCTGGATGGAGAAGCATGAAGGAGAAATACAGCACCTGTAAGTATCTTTCTGCCTCCAGCAAAGGCAGACTGAAGTCTGTACAGCATGTAGGAAAAGGGGGGAGGGAAAGTCAAACCAATTCCAGTAATCTCTGAAGAGAGCAGAGTGGCAAGCACCACTGGATAAATATTATAGGAGAAATACTCCTGAAACTCCAGACACAGCATCATCTGTCTTCCCTCCCCTGCCAAAGAAAACAGGAAAACATGTGTCTTTTGCCCGCCCTTTGGTTAGGTACTTCTGCAAAGCAAACTCCTGAGCAGCTGAATTTTCCTCCCACAGCCACAGGCCAGTCAGTCTCTTTGGGACCATGAGGGGTTCTCTTCTCCTCACTGCTGATTTTAGCACAGCTTGTTGATCTGCTGCTAATTTTGTACTTCGTTATTTATTTGTGTAACAGCTTTTAGTAAATCCCTGTAGCTAAATCCGACCATGTTTGCTGAGGACACTAAGAAAAGTAAGTTCTAGGGGTTTCCTGTGCAAGCACAGAAACACACGTCCCTCACAGATAAAAGACTCTTTCTACTGATTCTCTAGGAAAACACAACACGCGTTTCTTTCCCCTTTAACTTTCCCTCCTTCCCACGTCGGGCATCCTCACACTTCTCCGTAAGTGTGGAGTGATGGCAGTTAATTAATCCCGGGAGCATCGTCCGTGGGGCTGATCCGATGGGAACCGGAACGAGCAGCGAGCCGAACGCGCGGTTCGTGTCACTCTGGCATGGAAACGGAATCACCAGGCGACAGGAATTGCACAAGGAGTGGGAGCACACGGCCTGGAGTGGCAGGACACGGGGAGAGCCGGGGCTCTCTGTAAGCACAGAAACACCAAGTATGCCGCCGAGGCTGGCCCGGGCTCGCTCCCGGGCAGCGGGAAGTGGGAGAGGCTGCGGAGATGACACGCGGGTGGCACACGTTCTCTGCGACCGCCGACACAGAGCCCTGGTAAAACCCCGCAGAAGCCTCCGCACGCTCGTCCTCCCTCCGCCCCGCCGGTGTCTCCCGGCCCCGCTCCCTCCGCCCCGCTGGTGCTTCCCGGCCCCGCCGGTGCTTCCCGGCCCCGCTCCCTGCATCCCGCCGGTGCTTCCCGGCCCCGCTCCCTCCATCCCGCCAGTGCTTCCCTGCCCCGCTCCCTCCGCCCCGCACACGTGGAGCACGAGCTCCCTCTGCCGCCCGGCCGCGCTGCCGGCGCCGCATCTGGGACACATCTGTACAGCCCTGCGGGATGGGTGACTCCACGTCGCGCCCGCCCGCAACAGGACAGCCCCGCTCTGAGCTGATCCCACGCCCTCATCCCACAGCCCCTCTGCCCTCACCCTCCACACGCCGCCCCCCAGGCTGCTTCGGTCTCCAGGAAACTTCCAAAGTACCTGAAATCTGCCTGTGCAAAGACAAGGGCTGCCCATAGCCTTCCCCAAGGGTTGGAATCCACGTCTGACTCTGGGCTTCCATCTAACAGAGGTGCTAACCCATCCCAGCTCTCTTGGGAGGGGAGAACAAGGGTAGCTCCAAAAGTAGGGCCCGAATCACTTATTCATAAAGAAAAAGTGAAGTTCAAGTGTTTTATCATTCCTGCCACAGCAGCTCCAGCTGCCCCCTGAGCACTTTATCAAGCCTCATCTCTGGGCTTGCTCTAGGAAAACAGTGTAAGAACCCAGAGAGTGTTCTGGAGACACCAAGAGAAGCAGAAAAGGAAAGGTCTCAGGATGGAGATGGGTTACTGCTGGAGCTACCTAAGTGTCAGGATCAGTCATCTTCAACATTTTAGCTGCAGCACCAAAGGTCCAAGCTAGGGACATGTTTCCTGGTGGTAAAGAGGAGGACTGGGGTAGGCTACAGCAAGAATAAAGAGGTGCTGTCACCTGGTGGCACTCCAGAAACTGGCATAGGATTAGAGGCAAGGCTGTGTGTTTGAGAAGCAGAAACAGCCACTGCTCTGTGCTGAGAACTCCACCTAAAAGCAGAGAAGTGGACAGATCTGAAGTGTACTGTCAAACACAGGTTAGCCATTGAAACCAGGATACATCAGCCTCTGCTAGAAGAGAGGGAAGAAACTGTCCCACTGAGCAGATCCCAGTGAGATCCCACCTGAGTCCTCCAAACCATGCTGCCAAGACGTGAGTTCTGGTGCAAGACGTACTCACTGAGCCATGAGCCAGGTTTGCCTGCAAGTGCCCAGGTACCTACAGAGGCCCAAGCACAGCAGAAACATTACTGCATGCCCCCACTTCCAACTTCAACTCCCAGCTCGCGCTGCCCTGGAGAAGCAAGGCTGGCAAGGCTGCCCATAGAGAATTTTGTTTCTCAGAAAGAGTGATGGCATAAGGCCACACACACACAAGGGTGACAACAAGGGACCTACACACCGTGGTGGTCCAAGGGTCCTCCTACTCGAGGGGACACATACAAAAACACGAGCCGGGCTGTTGCATCACATCAGCACTGCACCAGCACGGAGCAGTCAGTCCACCCTGCTGTGTCACAGAGGAATCCTCCTGAGGTACTGTGCACACCCTCCACACAGCTGAGCACTGCTGGCACAGTGTGAGTCACACACCACGGGTAGGTGACCTGAGTATCAGCACCTTGTTTAAAGGTGCTTGTTTAAAGAAAACAAGGGGTGGGATTATTTACCAGGAAAGTGTCTCTGTGAACAACATTAAAATTATACCTCTAGTTATATCATGGCAGGGTTCAGCTACTACTAAATAATGGAAAGATGAGCAACAAAAATTACAGCAAGACTAGAGGACACATCCAAGCAGTGCTCTGTAGCAGCATCTCAGGATGGGGAAGTCAAGTCACCTGGAGTCTCTGAACTTAACACTGCTCCAGTTTTCAGACACGTGTTTAATGGGAAGGAAAGCCTGACTTTGTGAGGACTGCACTAGCTATGTTTTTGGGAGGCAGTATGAACATTTGGAAGCGGATGCACTCCTGCCCCTTCAGGCTCTCTGTTCCTGTTCTCAGGAGCCACTAGCAGCAGCCCAACACCATCTTCTGATCACGGTCCCGCAGGACTACTTAGTAAGCCACTGACACACGAGCACCCGTGGTCCTTGTGTCGAGATGCTGAACCAGGACTAACAACAGGGTCTCTAGAAGAGCAAGAGCTACTTAGAACAACTGCTCCTTTCCAGCACCAGTGGTGTGCTGGAGGTGTTCCCAGGCCACGCNGAATCACCAGGCGACAGGAATTGCACAAGGAGTGGGAGCACACGGCCTGGAGTGGCAGGACACGGGGAGAGCCGGGGCTCTCTGTAAGCACAGAAACACCAAGTAGGCCGCCGAGGCTGGCCCGGGCTCGCTCCCGGGCACGTCCCGCTGGCCGGGAAGTGGGAGAGGCTGCGGAGATGACACGCGGGTGGCACACGTTCTCTGCGACCGCCGACACAGAGCCCTGGTAAAACCCCGCAGAAGCCTCCGCACGCTCGTCCTCCCTCCGCCCCGCCGGTGTCTCCCGGCCCCGCTCCCTCCATCCCGCCGGTGTTTCCCGGCCCCGCTCCCTCCGCCCCGCACACGTGGAGCACGAGCTCCCTCTGCCGCCCGGCCGCGCTGCCGGCGCCGCATCTGGGACACATCTGTACAGCCCTGCGGGATGGGTGACTCCACGTCGCGCCCGCCCGCAACAGGACAGCCCCGCTCTGAGCTGATCCCACGCCCTCATCCCACAGCCCCTCTGCCCTCACCCTCCACACGCCGCCCCCCAGGCTGCTTCGGTCTCCAGGAAACTTCCAAAGTACCTGAAATCTGCCTGTGCAAAGACAAGGGCTGCCCATAGCCTTCCCCAAGGGTTGGAATCCACGTCTGACTCTGGGCTTCCATCTAACAGAGGTGCTAACCCATCCCAGCTCTCTTGGGAGGGGAGAACAAGGGTAGCTCCAAAAGTAGGGCCCGAATCACTTATTCATAAAGAAAAAGTGAAGTTCAAGTGTTTTATCATTCCTGCCACAGCAGCTCCAGCTGCCCCCTGAGCACTTTATCAAGCCTCATCTCCGGGCTTGCTGTAGGAAAACAGTGTAAGAACCCGGAGAGTGTTCCGGAGACACCAAGGGAAGCAGAAAAGGAAAGGTCTCAGGATGGAGGCGGGTTACTGCTGGAGCTACCTAAGTGTCAGGATCAGTCATCTTCAACATTTTAGCTGCAGCACCAAAGGTCCAAGCTAGGGACATGTTTCCTGGTGGTAAAGAGGAGGACTGGGGTAGGCTACAGCAAGAATAAAGAGATGCTGTCACCTGGTGGCACTCCAGAAACTGGCATAGGATTAGAGGCAAGGCTGTGTGTTTGAGAAGCAGAAACAGCCTCTGCTCTGTGCTGAGAACTCCACCTAAAAGCAGAGAAGTGGACAGATCTGAAGTGTACTGTCAAACACAGGTTAGCCATTGAAACCAGGATACATCAGCCTCTGCTAGAAGAGAGGGAAGAAACTGTCCCACTGAGCAGATCCCAGTGAGATCCCACCTGAGTCCTCCAAACCATGCTGCCAAGACACGAGTTCTGGTGCAAGACGTACTCACTGAGCCATGAGCCAGGTTTGCCTGCAAGTGCCCAGGTACCTACAGAGGCCCTACAGGTACCTACAGCAGAAACATTACTGCATGCCCCCACTTCCAACTTCAACTCCCAGCTCGCGCTGCCCTGGAGAAGCAAGGCTGGCAAGGCTGCCCATAGAGAATTTTGTTTCTCAGAAAGAGTGATGGCATAAGGCCACACACACACAAGGGTGACAACAAGGGACCTACACACCGTGGTGGTCCAAGGGTCCTCCTACTCGAGGGGACACATACAAAAACACGAGCCGGGCTGTTGCATCACATCAGCACTGCACCAGCACGGAGCAGTCAGTCCACCCTGCTGTGTCACAGAGGAATCCTCCTGAGGTACTGTGCACACCCTCCACACAGCTGAGCACTGCTGGCACAGTGTGAGTCACCCACCACAGGTAGGTGACCTGAGTATCAGCACTAGAGAAGAGCTTGTTTAAAGAAAACAAGGGGTGGGATTATTTACCAGGAAAGTGTCTCTGGGAACAACATTAAAATTATACCTCTAGTTATATCATGGCAGGGTTCAGCTGCTACTAAATAATGGAAAGATGAGCAACAAAAATTACAGCAAGACTAGAGGACACATCCAGGCAGTGCTCTGTAGCAGCATCTCAGGATGGGGAAGTCAAGTCACCTGGAGTCTCTGAACTTAACACTGCTCCACTTTTCAGACACCTGTTTAATGGGAAGGAAAGCCTGACTTTGTGAGGACTGCACTAGCTATGTTTTTGGGAGGCAGTATGAACATTTGGAAGCGGATGCACTCCTGCCCCTTCAGGCTCTCTGTTCCTGTTCTCAGGAGCCACTAGCAGCAGCCCAACACCATCTTCTGATCACGGTCCCGCAGGACTACTTAGTAAGCCACTGACACACGAGCACCTGTGGTCCTTGTGTCGAGATGCTGAACCAGGACTAACAACAGGGTCTCTAGAAGAGCAAGAGCTACTTAGAACAACTGCTCCTTTCCAGCACCAGTGGTGTGCTGGAGGTGTTCCCAGGCCACGCAGCCACCCAGCCCCGGGTGAGAATCACTGGGCTGCACCGGGACACCGCTCCGCAGGCAGCACTGGCAAGGATTGCGGGGTTTCGGCTCACACAGGACAAGCCCCTCAAGCTTCCTGAGAACTGGGGAGCGATGGGAACTTCTCCAGCAGAAACGGGTAGCAAAGCCCTCTCTGCAGGGAGCCGGAACACGGGCTGCTCAGGCATGTTCTTCCCGCCGGCCAGGTGTTCCCAGCGCCCCGTAGGAGGCTCTAGCAGGACTCCCCAGCGCGTCCCCCGAGCGCCCACCCCAGCGGGCGGGGGGCAGAGCCCCGCTCGCTCCGCGGGCC